>JAOXJK010000012.1:101345069-101360020 GCA_025774025.1 Xenus cinereus | reverse complement strand
CAAGTTGCGCCAGGGGAGGTTCAGGTTGGATATTAGGAAAAATTTTTTACACTGAAAGGGTTATCAAGCATTGGAATAGGCTGCCCAGGGAAGTGGTTGAGGCACCATCCCTAGAGGTGTTCAAAAGATGGGTTGACATGGTGCTGGGGGACATGGTTTAGTGATGGTTTTTCTCAGAGTTAGGTTGATGCTTGGACTAGATATCTTGAAGTCCCTTCCAACCTAGATGATTCTATGATTCTAAGAGACAAAGTTGCCTTCTGTGATCACACATCAGCCAATGTAAATCAGATTAATTTCTCTGTCCAGTGGCTATTCTCCCAGCATTACATCACTGAGGAAAATGTCATTTTTGCCCCTTAAAATGTAAAATCAAAACCCAATCACTCTAAAGTAGTGATGTCATACCTTTTCTACAGGGAGAAGTATTTGTAGCAATCTAACAGTGAAGAGTGAAATACTAATAAATGCCATTCTGTGATGCACCAACATCATCTCAGGCTGCTCTGTACTTGTATTGGTTTTGTGATATAATATCGTTTCTCCAAGCAAACCCCAGACCAGAAGCAATTTATCTTTCTGAAAACAAAATCAGAAATACAATCATTAGAAATAATCGAGACATTACTGTATCTTTACAGTGTTTATACAGCACCCATTGCATCATTAATTATGCCAAGTATACAAAATAATTTAAAAATGTGGAAATGGTACAAAATACACAGCATTTCTTTTGTCATCAAAACAGAACTGTGTATTAGTTCTAGATCTCACTCTACTTTTGCTAGCAGCTGTGAATACTTTGGTCAGTAATTACCCATTTACCGGTTACTCTCTCCCTCCCCCCTTTTTTTGTTTTTTTCCCCTCTCAATTCCTTTTGAACTTCTGGAATTTTAACTATTTTGAAGTTCACCTTTAATATGGAGATATTAAGAGCTGGTTTGAACCTGCTAATAAAGCTTTACCTTAAAACTTAACAAAAAAACCCCAGCCCACAGTCCAAACTTTGAGAACATCAAATGTTTTTTATGCTTATTCATTCTCAAAGGAACCAGCAGCACATTTCGCAGATTATGTTAAATCCACCTTGAGAATCACTATTGTCTGAATAAATCCATCCCATTGGCACCGGAGAAAACAAAATTAGTTTCTAAAATTTTGGTCACCTGAAATAAAGGTAAAATAAACGTTCCAGTTTTGGAATGCCAAATAACGATTAAGAAGAATAGCACATGTGAGATTTTGCTTATTAATTCCAGAAGTTGATAATCACTGTTAAGCAATTAAGCACTATTTATCTGAATCAACAGAGTTGAAGAAAACAAGAAGGAATTGACTAAATCAAATCAGTCTTTTAAAGTAATTATCAACACACATTATTACACAGCAAAATGAAAAGAACTCATTTTCCTCTTCAGGAGTTCAAAAAAGTAAGTTTCTCTCTGCCCTGCTACAGTTTGCAGAGTCAGAAAGAGCCTCTACTTCAAGACCATGGAGTCTCAAATCCGATTCAAAAAGTTTACTCCTCCCTTAGGCAGGGATGACTGTCTCCAAGTCATCTGATCCAATAAAGCTGAGGGGTTATGGCAATCTGTAGTAGCTTTTTGACATGGCAGAATCTAACTGCACTTAGGTACACATGAAAAAACTGGAAAACAGTAAAGACTTTACTTGGGAGGAAAGAAGCATAAACTCATGGCTAAAATACATAGTTACAAACTTAAGTATTTTTTGAATGGGATTTCCAAAATACTTATTTTTCACAAATATATTCCAATGGACAGTTTTAAAATTGGATAAACAAAGAAATGTAAAGCCATAAAGTTATGCAAGAAATGCTTTCAAGTTTCCTAGAAAGATACGTGACCTCCTTCCTTTGGAGCTAATACAAAACACAAAGAGGAGGCATGTTTTCTAAGCACTGAAGCCTAACAACTCTAAAACCAGCTTACTTCTAATAAAATAAATTTTATTTGATGCAGTACTAGATTATATAAAGGTAAGTTTAACGGTTAGTTCCGAAAATTGTCCATTCAGTTAATTTTATTTACTCAAACATTAAGAAAGATGAAGAGTCATTTTATCTCCTGCCTTAAAATTTCTTTGTCAAAATTAGCTTTACTGAATTGCCCTGCACAGTCCAGCTATGAATCACAGATTGATGTAGAATGATAACTTTCAATGGGAGGTGAAAAGTAGTTTACTAATAAATCTCAAAATTCTAATGATGGAATAAAGTTGTATCAGCAAAGCTTGCTTTTTTTTTTTTTTTTTTTAAATCAATATAATTGCATACAATTACCCAGTTTATTTGCAGAGTTTTGCTCATTAGTAGCCTGGAAACAAACATTATCCTATTAACAATCAGTATGATGTATGTGTGATAATGCCCACAGTTTCTACTATAGTTTGACAGATTTATGTGCAATGGAATATACTGACTCGGGTCCTACAACAACTAGACAAAAGATTATATTGAGCTTCTTAGATTAAATATTCTGCAAGGAATCTTCAGTACTGATTTGATGTTGATCAATGATAATAGATTTTGACAGATCAGTACACTAAATTCAGCAAAAAAAAAGCTCTCATTCACTGCTAGGTCCAAAAATTATATAAATATTATCATTTGTAAAATAGAGAATAGGGAAGCCTAGAGTAATGTTTTAATTAATAATTATTGCAATATCATTGTTTCATATTCAGCAGTATTTTCAAGAATTCTAACTTAAGTCATGTGCACTTAAGACTACGTTTAACACAAGTTTTTATACAAGTTTCAGTCTGCAACTTTGGTATGTCTGTTACACACATAAGCCATGCTGGCTTATGTTGAAACTTTCAGTTGTTTTCAAAAGAAATTCACTAATTTGATATTTCATGTATATAACAACTCTCAACTGTGCTCAGGTATGTATTTCCAGCAATTTAAATTGTTTTGTCAACAGCACCTTAATGCTTTGAATCACTCATGGGCCAAAAAGCTTTCTCCCAGCCAAGCAACAGAGTTAAGGAGAGCTGAAGTCTGTGGAGGGATCAATAGATTCTGTGTAGGAAATGGATACCGTGTATCTTACCATTCCAGTCTCAGACCTAAACAATTATCTCCCTAATTTTAAACAGCTTATAAGGAGTAAAGAAAGTAAAAGTTGTCATTTATATCAAATTAGTCTCCAACATTCGTAGTCTGCATTTTTTCCCTCAGATCCCCTTCCCTACACACGTTTCTCTCAATGGCTGCTTAACAGCCTTTCACTACAAGACAAAATTCAGTACTTATTTTCTTGAGGTGAAACTTCAAGTATCATCTGGTGAAAGAACTTACATTTAAAATAAAAAGTATGTGCCAGTGATAAGAAACTATTTAAGATTTTCAAAAGGGTAGCTCAGCAGAAGATTAGATATGTATATGAATGACTGCAGAAACTGATTATAAAAGCTGACTGTTAAATATGGTTGATCAAAGCCTAGAGAATCTTACCAATTCCAATGCAAAAAGGCTATCATCTTCCCAAACATTTTCAGAAATAGCATCACCAATAAGGAACATGTCTTCAACTAGCAATTCAAGAACTTCCATCGTCACTCTCCTACTGCCTAGGAATACAAATGAGAGGATAAATTCAGACAAAATATTGCATTATGATATTTAGAAAATATTGTTTTGAACAAGGGATTATTCCAAATCTGAAATTCTGATATTTTAATTTTACTATACACTTATACTGAACTAATGCTAACTGCCCTCAACCACAAACAGCTCTGAATCACGGAAGACAACAACTAGCCAAAATCACAACAGAAGAGATTAAAGCTTGAAAACTTGAAAAAAGACTGCATTTCCTTAAATCCTATAGTATTACACAAATTTCATTAAAACTGTTAATCCAATCATTGGACTTCTTTGAAATTCAACACAAAGTGACTTATTTCCACTACCCAGACAGATAGGTTACAGATCTTCCATATATGTTACTTGTTCCTGTTAATCTGCATTTTTGGTGTAGCAGGAGTGACTTGCTTCCTAGATTATTTTGCTTGAGATCTTCTTTTTGAAAGGTAAAGAGGCGAATATCCACTTTATCCACTTGTACTTTTCTCCATAACAATTTTCTCCTCTTTTTTTTAGGCTTTTACTCATTTTCATTGCTCCTTCTAACTCCGTATCCCTTAATACCAAGGCGAATCTGGTCTGTCCGTTAGTGATTTTCATACAGTTTTACACTTGAATACAGGGCCACAAAGAAACCTGGCCCAAGCTTAAATGTTTACAGACTACATTTACTGCAAATATAAACCTTCCCCTAATGACCCCAAATAACGAAACAATAGAGAAGCAGTCAAAGGTTAAAAGGTTTTGTGAAGAACAAGGCAGAGTATCTGGAGCCAGACCAAATATTTTCAACCTCATGCAACAGAGGATGCCAAAAATTGTCTAGCATCCTAGGGAACTGTACACTGACAGTTTTCCCCAAATACTCGATTTAGTGCAACTGTTAGCTTAGTTACTTGTTGGTGGTATGTTTCTATTTAAAACCATGGATGGATTTCATACAACACTACTGAATTTTCAATCTATTTCTTAGCAACTGTAAAAACTTTTCTTCCTTTAAAACCTGTTTAAAGAAAAAAAGCAAGCTTCACTGCTTGTTATGACAACATGAATTTCTTTGTCTCTTTTTCTATTTTTGTCACTTTTGTAGATTTTATACACTGTAGAAGCCTTGTTGATATACTTGAGGACAAACATATACATGTATGCATGTGTGACTATATATATAGTGAAAATGACCGCTCATACAATTTGCAGCTCTGAGTGAGCATATGGCAGAGAATGGCAGAGGGTCTTTTTGAAATCTTGCTTTTTTCCATCTCATGGAAGTGCTGTTTTCCATTTATTTTAGGCAACACGTTGCCAATTTGAAGATTATATGCCTGAAAACTCAAAAAAGTACTTTTTCTCTCTTCACAATTATTTCGCAAATTCTTAATCAAATTTCTGTGTTTAAAAGATTTGAAAGGTGACTTAATAAATTTCCGTTATAATTCAGATTAAAACCAATGGTTTTTAATACTTAAGTTATAGTTTCAGAAATATTTTTAAGTTAATAACTAAACATAGCATCTGCAACAGCGATTTGCTGTAGCTGTGATCTACAGGCATTGAAGTGTCCCTGCCTGTGGCAAGGTGGGTGAAACTAGATCGTCTTTAAGGTCCCTCCCAACCCAAACTATTCTATTATTCTGACTTCATTCCACCATACCCTTACATGAATATACCAGGAGAAAGACTCATTTCCCAACATATGTGGCAATTAGTATGGTCTAAGAATTCATTATTACTAAATGAACAATAAGACAGATATAATCAATGACTGTAAAACCAATCTTTTGCTGTTCAGCTTTAAATAATTGTCTTTAAGACATGCAGTATTAACACTGCATTTCAGACCAGTATGGTAGCTTAAAACTGATCACCAAAAAAAAAAAGAAACAAAAAAAAAAACCCCAAAACACACAACCCACACTACTATTGATTTCTGAAATGACTTCACACACAAGGCAGGCTGGCACAGAGGAAGAAAAATTCCAATGAACATCTCCACAAGGAACAGAATTTGAGCTTAACTGAAATATACGTTACATTGTAAAATACAAGCAATCAAATTTTACAGTAAGCTTACTTTTTTCTTTACCCAGTAATATAAACAGTAAGAAGAAAAAGAAAATCTGCACTATGCTGTAGAAACTGATAACAATGTTAGTAAAAGGGCCTGTTGATTTTACTGAAGCAAATAATTCAGAAAACATAAGCACATGAGAAACGTTGTGTTACTGTCTGTCACTGTCTCACAGTATCACAGTGTGCCTTCAGATCACAGGATTTCAGATCAATGGGAACAGGATAAAAATATTAGTTTGCTTACAATCTGTGTCTCATTAAAGCAGAGTGGAAAAAGAAATATGATCTAATAGAGTTTAAAAAATGTAAAAAAAACTGAGGGCAAGAAAAACAAAGACAGATTGATTTTATCTGAAAATGAAGCTATTTTAGTTCTATGATAAGATGCAAAGAAAGAATCCTGAAAGATGGAAAAATTCACTATGTTTTAATTTTGCAGATTTGAAGTGCCATGTGCCAGAAATGGAAAAGATAGAAAATACATTTTCTGCAGTTTTACATTATAAATAAAAGAGAAGATGCCAGAAGTCATGAATGTGCTTGTGAAGAATTAATATTTAAATATCACTATTCTGAAAGGGGAAAACAAAATTTCTATTCGTTTTAGTTTATTACCAAAAAAATGAGGATTGAATAATTTTCCTGTGCACACAGATTAATGCTGATGTTACTATGAAATAAACAAGTAAATTAGTATTTTGTGACAGAACAGAAAGTCATAAGAAGTTATAAATAATCATGAAAGCAACAGTAAATGAAAGTTTCATACATATTTCATACAATTTTTATAAGTTAAAACCTCTACTCAGCTCAGGAAATGTTGACAGGTATAATAAAAGGAACATCTTTCAGTATTCTAGTCATAGATAGGCACACATTTCCAGCTCTTATATTTGAAAACCTTGCCACGTTTACCAATACCTGTTTTGAATTACATCGTTTTACAAGAACGCTCTTTTACAACTAAAAACTATTTACACAACCAAAAAGACTGTCCTTCAAAAAGGCTTTGTACTTTAGAACCTTTGTAAGTTAGAATATCATTAGTTGAAATGAGAATATCTTTAGTTCTGTTTCTTAAAACATAATTTGTTACTTGATGCATAAGAATAAAACCAAACCTTTTCCCAAAATTTTTGTTTATTATTTCTTGAACAGGAGGAAAACTCTATGCTCAAAGAGATCAGAACATGGTTTAAGCATGGTTATTTTACCATTTTCTTGAATGACATTTTATTCAGCTACACCACTTTTCCACTACAAACTCACTTTTTCCTACCATTACTTCCCATCACCAGTAAAAAACACTTGAAACCTCTGCAGCAATTCTGGAAATCAACCAGAAGATTCAAACTTTATGACCTGAACAAACTCCTTAGACAAGAACTGTTATAACCAGCTACAGCATATGAGTAACTATCTATACATAATACCAAGTTCTTAAAAGGTTTGTACTAAAGATGATAAGGACACATTAATTAATCCCTTAATTCAAAACTTTCTCACCTGTTCTTAGAAGAGGTATTGCATTTTCCAAGATGGAAACACAAAACTGAGGAAGACTAAGCTGCTTCATCTGTAATTCCAAAGTGTCCTCACTTTCAATATCTGGCAGGTCAATATGTCCTACGTCAAGTGGGGAATGCAGAGGGATTCTGGAGTTTGCATTTGCTTGAGTACTGTTTCCACTTAGAACAACAAACAAACAAAACAAAAAATAAACAAAAAAGGAAACACAGTTAACCAACCATAGTTCTCCAAAGAGAAAACCATAGCATTAAGTATTTTAACGTCCTCCTTCCTTGATGTGCATATCCTTCCTTCCATCCCAAGATTCTCTGCTGCACCAGTGTTGCAGAAGGGGGAGGCAGGGTGTTGTTTGGTTGTTTTTCAAATTTCAGAACCAGTAGCATCACAAGTGAATGCCTACTGTTTTGGCAGTCATCTTCAAATGCAGTTAGAAATGTGTACTGGAAGAAATACACATGCAATGAATACGATATTACAAGAGAAAATTGGTTGATTTGAAATGTTATTTTTTATTAACGAAGTCTATCAGTTGCTTGAAGCAACCTATTACATTAAGACCATTCTGTCTGGCTAGGCACAAGAATCCTTAGAAGGAAAATTAAGTGTGCCCTATGTTTAAGCCTGTAAGACTTCTTAGGCCACTGTAAAACAGAAAATATCCCCCTGTCCAAGAAGGCCTAAAGTGCAACCAAGTACATTTTATAAAATATACATATAGGTATTATATTTATTTTTTTTAAAAATTATAACCTCTAGATATAGCTCATAATTTTATTATTTTCCAACTGCTTTCAAAATTAATTAATTCTATTGGCAGCATTAATTCAGAATGAATGTTTTCTAATGTTTTCTCTTATCCTAAACAACATTTAGCAATGTTAAAACTTCTACAACTTCTATAGTTGTTTTTTGTTTGGTTGCTTTTTTTATTATTAAACAAGCTGAAGAAACTGAATTGTGCCATTATATTATATTACTTTATATTGTCTAAATAAACCTGAAAGATGTCTAAAGAATAGTAATTAAGAATTTAAAAGCCAACCGATTTTAAGAGGTCAATAGAAAACTAGAAGCAAAATAGAAGAGTTCACCAGTGGTTGATTGCACTTACCAGACAGTAAGGAAGGAGAGGTATCAATCATAAAAACAATTCAGAGGAGGAAAGGTTAAGTTTCCAGGCAGAATTTGAAATAGACAAACAGATAGATTGAAGAGTCTCAAGATTTAAGAACAAGGAAAAAGAAGAGTTACATATAAAATGGCAATAAACAAATAATTTATATTACAATTATGTTGAAAAAGACAAGATTCACTAAAAGCAACTCTTACATATCAAAACCAGCAATGTCAGAGCAACACTACAGTCATTTCCCTCTATCATATTTTCTATTCAACATGATGTTTTTCTTTATGCTGTCTCTGAGCTACATTATATCTTTGTAAGAAATGGGATTCATGGCAGTGAGCAGCTCTACTGGAGCACACAGAATGCAAGAAGTTAAAAGTGTACAGTCACGAGTAGCTCATAATATGGCCTTATATTTTTAATAAATTACCACTCCCTACTTTGTAGATGTCTCATCATGGCCTTAACTAGTGCTTACTCTTACGCAGATTTCCCTACTACACTGATAGCCAGACCATTCCTATCTCTTGCACAGTAGACACCAGCTACTATTAAACTGTAAATTGTTCAACTGAGGAAAATAGTCAGGTCCCAGAATGCATAAAGCTCTGAGTTTGTTTACATTGCCATATCAGTTGCAAAATAAAAAATAAATATATTAGACTTAAGATGAGTAAAAATAACCTCTTAATATAATTACTCTTAAGATGCGTTTCCAATTAACTACGTGATCTATTCTCATCTGTAATATCACAATCTATTTGAATACCTAGGAGTTACTCAATCACTAAGTTAATATACCATAGAGACTCAGAAGAACTACTAGCAAGCACACAGTAAGGATTTACACGGTTTCTCCGTCTCTGGAGACGTTCAAAACCCACCTGTGCAACCTGCTCTAGGTGGACCTGCTTTCGCAGGGTGGGTTGGACTAGATGATGTCCAGAGGTCCCTTCCAACCCCACATCATTCTGTGATTCTGTGATTCACGAGAACTTTAAAATTCCTACATACTAAAAGGCACCGGTTCTTGAATAGCAGCTTCAAGTCTGTTGTGACGAGTAAAAAAACCTCACACAAATAACCACCTCAAAATTTTGAGGGTATATAGACAATTCATAATTCCATTTTGAAGTTCAATTTTAAGATGATATACAACTGAAATTTGTTGTCAGATTTACGAACAAAGTTTAAAGACTTTAATGGAAATGTTCATACAGCATAGCATTTCTGACAATATTGTACACTGAAAACTACGGGATGGCCATTCAACTTATAAGAACTTAGGGGGTCATCTGCAATAGTCTGAATAAATGCTTTTCTGCATCTTATAAATACACGCACAAGCAATAACAATTGGTACTAAGAGAGTTCACTAAAAATATTGGTTGGGTACAAAATGTGGCATGTCAAAACAATCTTAGGTATTCTGCACACCACTTAATGAACTAACTGTTTAATTCTTCAACATAGTTTGAATTTTCACAGTTTAACAAAACTCTCACATCATCCCACACACTGACAAGGAGCTGATGATATAATCCTATATTACTAGTTTTCTAATTGAAGTGTAAGTTATTTCTTATTTTGTTCACCTGGAAGATCCTGCATCCCAATCTTGACCATCTCCTCTAGGACGCTGAACTGTCCGTCCAATCACAGATGGCCGAGGGCTACTACTTCCAGGTGATGGATTCTGAGAACGAGGAGGACCTCTTGCTTCTTGACAGTAAGATATAGATGAATTCTGGGAAGCTGTGCCTTTACGTAACACAAATAATATATTTTCCATCAGTGGAATCAATTAGTATGAAATATACTACATAGTGAAGTAAAAGTAATTAAGGTAGGATATGGAAAACACCAAGTGAACATTGTAGAACTACAACAACATATCACTGGCTAATAGCAGAGTTTGGAAACCCAATTCCAAAGCAAAACCACTGAAAATTACAGCTGAATCGTAAATATTGAGTTTTAAATTACAAACGTAGTGTCTGACTAAGGCTATATGTTGATGATTTCTGTATTATATATTTTATATAGTGATTTAGCAAAGAAACAGACAGTATCATTTATTCAGACACCAAGTACAGTGGCAATCTTATGAAGAGAAACAGACTACCAATTTACAGAAACAGTGTTGATTAAATTCAGCTGACAAAATGGAATCAGGAAGATAACTTATCTACAAAATTTAAGCATTGAGAACAATGCGAAATAGCCCTAATAACTGTAAAATCCAAAACAATGATTAAACTATTTTCAGCCAACAGAATAAAAAGAGAAAATTAACATAGCTCATGAAATTTATAACTAAATTGTTATGCACTAGTAGCTTGAAAATTTTTCTGAAATTGTGCCCACTTTTATTTTACAGTGATCATTTAATTTTAGTTAAAAATCCCCCTCCAGCTGACAGCTGGATATTGGGAAAAGTTGATGAGTGGAGAACCACAGCAAATTGTGAAAATGAGTAAGTATTTTAAAACAATGCAAGTACACAAAAAAGTATTTTCTAACATGAATAGTAATAAACACCATCATTTAGCAAAACAGTTTCACATGGTTACATCTGCTGTAAAGCTGTGGGTTGGCTTTTTTTTTTTTAATAATTTTAGAAAATTTTACCTGTAGTAGAAACACAACAGCATTTGAAATATTTAAACATACCTACCTTGCTCTGTGCAAGAAAAGCTTGGATCTCTGTGAAAGTTAAGTCTGATTCTCAAGAAGATGCACAACTGTTGCAGGCATGACACAGCCTGCAAAGCTAACCGATGTCTTCCGTCTCCTCCAAAAGCCAGGTTCAGCAGAGACAAAAGGCTCTGTAAACATATAACCATCAACACCAGCAGGTGAGCATTAATGCACCTTCATGAACAACCATGCCAGCAAGAGTCTTGCACTAAATACAGTTCAGAAATGTTTCCAAGTGTTTACAAATCACAGCAAAGATTAAATAGGCTTAACTACTGTTTTCTTACTGAATGCGAGACCATCAGTCCTGAGGAAAAAGCTGAGTTCCACATTATATTTCTAATAAAGTCACTACTTTCATTACGGGAGCCCGTTAGAGGGTGTGTATATGACACTGACACCATTTTATCTTACCCAAAAGAAACAAAGTATTACTTCACCACACCCTTCATTACTGATTAGCAACATACGTTGTCACAAACAAATAACTTCATAAATACAATATATAGCTAATGTCCTCTTTTCTATGCACCTAGAATTTACATAAAGGAACTTTTGTTTAGCTATTTTGTTTAGAAACAAATTGTATCATTTACATCAGTTCTTACTTGGCACAATTTATACTACAGGACAATAAAACCCTCAAACTTTATGTGAATTCTTGCCTGTACAATCTTTGGCCTTTGAAGGAAGATCTCAGCAGGAAAATCTTGCATAATCACATCCTGTAGAAGTTCACACGTACTCCAAATCAAACGTTGGTTGTTACTTCTCAAAGAGCTAAAAATGCAGTTCATATTTAAGTATGTATTACATGAAAAAAAAAAAAATCGCCCAACCAGTAATCATTAGCTTGAACAAGTCTTTACAAGAAAGTTGTTATAATAACACTGAAGAATCTAAAGGGAAAAAAAATGCTGTAATTCTACTGTCATAACATTTTTAAACTTGAATTATTCCTTAGCTATGCTAATTCTGTGTACAATGAAGAACAAACTCAATTCCAGCTGATATCAAACCCCATGTAAAATTAAGTTCCCAGAAGAGAAATAACTTTATTGATTCTGAATTTGGAATCAATATAAGAAAGACTGGAAATTCCCTGTGAAGCCAGTGATTATCTCAGTGGTATACAGCAAGTAACCTAATTCTTACAAATAAGAAAGTTTTTTCATTACCAAGGTTCATGTATAACTTAAAAGCACTTGAATTACATATGTGGGAAGTTACATAAAGGAAGAATTTTATTTACTATCCTCTAATGTATATTAGTAAATAATAAGAACCTTTTTGGTATTTTACTTCACTTCTTTCTATTTTTGTTTGTTTGAAATCAATGTTTCTGAAACCACTGTAAAAAAAAAAATCAAATATGTCTAGTTTTAAGGATCTGTGCTCCTTTTCTAGACTCGGCATGAAGGAAATTAAATATTAAACAGGTTTTCCAGCTTCAGAGATCTTTCAGAAGGAAAAATAAACTCAAAAATCTATTACAAAAAAGCTTACAGTTAGAGGAGACTTGTTAAATAGTCCAGTCCATGATACTGCATTGCTGGCTATGCTAGAAATCTATCACAGCTCTGTGTCAGCTCATAAGGAATCCCAGCTACAGAACTTTTTCTTGGGCCACTTCAAACATTGCTTTTCTAAACGAAAGTTAAAAACAAAACAAGTCACTGCAGAAAGATGATCTGAATGACTCAATGCCTGGATAAGGCATTGCACCTACACTTATTGGCCTAAACCTAGTTAAGCTGCTACTGAAAGTATGGATTTCTCTGCCAAGTGGCTCTGGGGTTAAAATAAATAATGATTTTATTCCAGCTTGTTCTAAAATTGACTGAATAAAATCTTTGATCCACTTGAGAAATTTAGAATACTGAGGACTCATGAACAAAAAAATGTTCTCGGAATCAAAGACAAAGAATGGAGAGCAACATTAACAGAAAACCTGTCAGATTACAACTCACGGTTTATCTGATTTATCCAAGTTCAGCGCAGCTTTTATGATCATTATAAAAAATTAACTAATTGGGTTATTTACAAGAACAGTCTAATGATGCAGGAAGACAGAAATTTAGAACCACTCTTACCAAAGAAAAATAAAAACTACAAGCAAATGGTAATGCTTCTGTTATTATACCTTTCATTTGATGAAAGAACATGTCTATCTGTTGAAGTCAGAGTTAGCCAAGGAAATGTGGAAAATTTCAAGCATTTCACTGCAAAAAAGAGAGTGGATATTTTGGAGTACATTTTATAAAAGTATTGCACTGTATATTTCCATGGCAAAGTCAAAAACTTATGAACTATTTACTATCTGAAACAGAAATACCTTTTACTAAATATAGACTCTCATTAACTCAAGTGCTTCTAAAGAGCGTTTTCAGCAATACAAAAAAAGTATTAAAGTCATCTCAAATCCAAATGAAACACGTTTATTAAGAAGGTGTTAGCAAATAGAAAATACAGCATAAGTGGAAGAGTACTTGATCCCCGCATCATGCTTTATATCAAATTATACTTTTGTTTTGCTACTAAAGAATACCTATTAGGATGATCTCTAAAAATGGAAAACTGACCTCATGCTTTTACTCTTTAGAGCACTAGAAATTATAGTTGTTACAAAATTATGACACATAATAAGTTTTTAACTAACATAACTTTAAAGCTATTTTTAACTTAAAGATTGTAATAATTATCATGCAATTCTAAAGATAGCTGATATACTGCTAAAAAAAAGTAATCTGGTGCTTTACATACAGTAACTCCAAAGTTATATTTTAAAATCTAGTTCTCAGCACCATATTGCAGGTCAACTATGACGCTCTCCTGTGAACTGTTACTAGCATAAAGTACAGGCAAAGACTTGCCAAAACAATATTGGTCTGTATTTGTCAGTGAAACATTTCATATCATTTTACTGAAAAAAATAAAAGCATAACACTGGTTGTCATTTAGATACAAGGTAAGGATTTCTAAAGCACTTAATCTAGCTTTCTGAAAACTAGAAATGCACGTCAGATGGTTTTTTTTGTTGTTGAAATAAAGTTTGTTGAATCGAAAAGGTACTTAAACAGCCATTTATGACTACAGAACACAGATCTGCTGAAAAGTATTAGAAATTTAAATATTTTTTACAATTACAGCATGTTTTAACACATTTTACATATTCCAAAGAGTTACACTATTTACTTAAAAAGAGAAAGATCTATTAGAATGTCATTTCTATAAGCATTATAATTGTAGCATCTGTGAAACTAGACATCACAGAATAACAACAGATAAAAAGAGTAGCCAATAATAAAATTTGTAATGGAATTCAACCTAAATTACAACTCTAAGCACTTTCTGCATTTAACATATTCTCATTTTATAACTACACATACCAACTGTTCTTTTGGGAGGCATTTCTAACTGTGGCAGGTGACTTCTACCTTGACAAAAATATCCAGTGAACAATTCCTCTTGAGGTGGAACTAAAACAAATAAAGGTAAGTTAAAAAAATTTACTCTAAAAAAAAAAACCAAAAACAAACCAACAAAACCAAACAAAAGTAAATTCAATTTATCTTCATGCCTTTCCTGAACTGCCTCCCTTTTGCCCTTGGGTTTTAACCTATTAAGGAATCAGCAAAGTGGAGTAAAAAGACTGTTGATGTTTATTTTTTACAATCATATTCTGCAACCGTAAAGTTTTTTTTCCATTTTCTTACACTACCTCACATACCATACAAGCAACAGCAAAACAAATTCCACAGAATGTGTTGCCTGATGGAGAACTGGTAGTCAAAAAACGTTTTCCCCTAATCTACCTATGTAGTAATAAAATTAATTTTTTATATTAATTATTTAAAATCTTTTTCTACCAAAACTGCTGTCTTTTCAGGCCAGCTGAAAAGTCGTCCCCC
>JAOXJK010000012.1:101329081-101342136 GCA_025774025.1 Xenus cinereus | reverse complement strand
GCTTCAGCAGGGGAGTTGGACTAGATGATCTCTATGGTCCCTTCCAACTCTAAAAATTCAGTGAAATTCAGTGAAATCTGGCGCCAAATGTAAAACATGAAGATGGCCTTTTTCTTGAAGCATACAACCAAACTCTGAAAATACTGTGGGTACGGAAAGCTGCCTCGGACTCACAAACTGGACAAAAAAACTACCCCAGTTCATTGGCTCGAAAGGCACCGTTCCTGAGGGGGAAAGCCGCCGGCATTTCCTAGGGAAGCATCACCGTGTGCCCCCCTCCCCTCCAGGCCTGCAGCAGGGGGTGGGAAGAGCGGGACAGCAGCAGGCAGAAACCTGCCGAGGGGTCCGAGGCGGGTCCGAGGGGGGCGGCCGTGTGGAAGCGGAGGCCGGGCAGGGGCAGCCGCGCTCCGCGAGTGCCGAAGAAGGAAGGAGCCCCCCCTCTCCTCCCTCCCTCCCACCCTCCCCGGCCAACAGCCGGGCTCCCGCACGCAACCGACGGGCCGAAAGCCCCTCAGCGCTGTGGCGGGCGGGGGAGAGGGGGAGCAGGCCCTTCACCGCCCCCCTGCACGCAGCCGATGGGGGATCAGGACAGCCACGGCACCCCTCGGCAGCCGAGACCTGCACCCCGGGGAGGGAGGAGGCAGCCATTACCCAGCTTCCTGACGAGCGATGACAACTCCATCGCGCCCCTCGCCCCGCCAGCATTCAACCGCCCCGCCGGTTCCGCCGCCAGCCCGCCCCGCCTGGCCAATGGCGGCCACGGGGCATCTCGGGAAACGTAGTCCGCCGCACTTCCCCCGTTGGCCTCCGCTTCCCCGACGGCCCTTTGCTCCGCGCGGAGCAGGCTGGGAGCTGCCCTCAGTCCCGCCGAACGCCGGCGGGAGCAGAAGCAACTACAACTCCCGTGCACCCCTGCGCTGAGCCCACGCACCACTACGGGAGCCGGCGGGTCTGCTTCGCGGTGCGCGGCGCCCGGCGGGGCTGGGCGGCAGCGGAGGGACCGGCCTTCCCTGGCCGCGACCCCCGGAGGGGGATTAGGCGATAAGGCGGCCGGAGGCCTCGTCTTGGGCTGGTGCCTTTCTCTTCCAGAACTGTAGCCCGAAGAGGTGTCCCCGACCGCGGGCAGCGGGGGAGGCCCAGGGCCTTGCGCCTCCCGGGGGTCGTCACCTCAGCGGTGCGAAGGACCGAGGGAGAGGGCACCACCTGGGAAGAGGTGCCGCCGGGAAGGATCCTGTGGGATCCTGGTGTGAAGAAGCGCCGGCTAAACCAGTCGAGTTTTGCTGGCAGACATAGATATCTTCGGGGGTTTTTTTTGTTTTTTTTTTTCTCTCAGGCTTCTCCGAAGGATTCCGGGGCTGAGGGGTGGGGGGGCTCAATGAACCGAATGAGTAACTGAGAAGTCGTTGTAAAATTTCGAAAATTTAGAGCAATGCTTTTGAGATAGAAAAGGGGCAGTAACACATGGCTTTGTCTTTCAGTAACCACACCTGAGAGAATTAAAAAAAAATCGGTAGAAACAGACACGTGGTTTCATCCTTCAAAGTAATTGGAGACGGTTCAGGTGTATGCATGCAATTACTGATGTGCTTCTAACAGTTGGATGTTAATTACCCATGCCCTTCCCGTCGGTATTATGTGCAGTGCAGAAACCCACCCGTGCAATATGACAGCCTGTGTATTCCCAGCCTTACGGCTCAGGATGCCATAACCAGGTAATGCCATAGTGGTCCTGAGGATGAGTCTACTGAAACCAAACAGGCTGCCTGTCTAGCAGCATCTGGAATAGTAAGTGTGTCAATAGCCACTGCTGCTTTCTGCCCGGATGGGAGCTGTCACCTTGGTGTTCTGTTTGTAGCTTGAATACGGGCTTTGCATGTACCTGTAGGATAACTTTTCATATCTTCAAGTTCCACCATCGTTATTTAATGCATATTTGCGACATCAACTTCTGCAAAGATCACAGTTTTCTTCTTGTGTGAATCCAGACGTGAAATTGAAAAGGAAAGGGTGTGTTTCTTCATCCTTTGGTACCTATGTGGCCCTGATTTGGAAGCCAGAGAATTATTTATGTTTGTAGTAATAACAGTATTTGCTAATGTTACTTTGATGTGTGTGATAGCACTCTGGAAATAGCTCTTGCTGACTTGTGTAAAGCAAATGGATGAGGGGGTGAAGGAGGAGGTGAATCATGAGGGATTTAGGGTTTTCTTTTTTTATGTAACCTAGACTCCAGAATTACATTGCTTTGTTTATAATGCAAAGCAGTTTCACAAAGCAGAATTTCTTAAAAGTGTAGTAAAGACACATCATAGGTTGTCTGATCAGAGGACTGATTTTTTTTTTTTGAATGGTTGTGCTTACCATCATAATCAGAAATAATAAATTGATGTTAGGTGGACAAGTGGTGAACGTTGTTATGTGTCTATGCTCATGAAGTTTTTTGCATGTAACTGCAGGTGCACAAAGGAAGATGGCCTTGTAGTGGTCACAATTTCTTTTTTATGTCATGTATTGCATATGAAAGTACCTTTTATCAGCAGCAACAAAAATGTGGAAAGTGCAGTACAGTGTATGCAAATGAACTCCAAAGGGATGAGTGTCACTGCCCTCTCAATATACATCCAATTGTTTTTCCATCCTGGTCTCCATCACTGTGCTTTTCTTTCACAGTAAATTCACATTAATGCCCTCCATCTGCTGTATCAAGGCTGTACTAAATTCTTAATCACAACTCAGAACTGTCTATCATTTTGCAAGGCAATATTTCTATCTGTGGAGCAATAAAACAAAGAGGCTTTATTAAACTAATTATGAATGTACTATGATTCCTGCAGTGAGGTTTTTTTCCACAGGAGATTGAACTCACCTGGATCAGTGCTTTTCAAGAGCAATTAAAAAAGAAGCATCACTGAGTAAAAATTCCTTTTGGCAGTGCACGATATGCTCATGTAATAAAATATGGAGAGCGTTAATCAGATGCGCATGGGGCTGCTCACATTTCCCCAAATAGGATTGGTGGGAATTTTATGAGACCCAGGATGAGCCTCAATGATAATAGCGGAATGGATTTGTATCTCATTTGTCCAGCAAGGAGAAGGGATTGCTGAAGTAGTTATTGCCCAAAATAGACTAAATAAAAACAGTTCTTAGGAGGAATTCATCATTCAGATCTATAGGAGTGGTCGATCCAGGTCCTTCTCACCTTTTTAAATATGGTCAATACATATTGCATCAGAAAAACAAATGTTTTCTTGCACTGTCTTCAGAAAAACAAATGTTTTCTTGCACTGTCTTCAGTGTCTGAATTAGTGGCTACACAAACAATTCATGGAGTTGTTGCTAACTCACAGTTGACATGTGCAATCCCCATTGCTAATATACTCCTCTGCACTGTAACCATGGACATTTCATTCAGATTTTCTTAACTGAAGGCCTAATTAACTTCAAAAAATATTTCCAACCTTGAAGAGCAGCTTCAGTTTTGCTGCTCTTGTTTTAAACCAGATAAGGGGTTGTGTGTACCCAGAACAGTGATCCAGGAGCACACTACATCAGCTGGTGCAATATATTTTATGCTGTCATGGCACAAGACGAGTATTCAAGGTCATCACCAGGAATCAAATTTTCATTGTTACAAATAGAGGAGTGATAAGTTAGGGGTAAGGTGTGTATCTCAGGAAAAATGGAAGAAGAACAAAACCCAAAAAAAATGCTCAAACCTTTTTATTGGGTATTAAAAATGAAAAAAAAAAATGCTGGCATTGTGAAACAGTCTCAATAGGAGAAGACTAGTCTCTCTTTACTGGTAGTGCTGATTCCCTCCATGTCTGTGTCTCCTGTTTTGGACTCCCACGAGTGCCTCCTCTTTCCCTCCTACCTGCTTGTTGCCGGTAGCCTGCAGATTCCCATACCTGCTTCTGAAACCAGTTTGACTTTTTCCTCTCCATTGGCATTATTTAACATGGATGTCTCTTCTACCATGTATATTCTTACTGATCTGCAGTTGAAGTGTGTAGGAGTTCCACCACTGGGGAAATTAGTCACTGAATCTCATTTACGTTGTCCCTTGTTGCTTCCTTACTGCACTCCACATAAGATGAACTTTAAAGTGCTGCCTACTCCTGTCTCCTCATAAGCGTGGTTTCTGTAATTTCAATAACTTTTTAAAATCTCTTTATCATTTGGGTTCTATCCCAACAAATTGATGATAGGTGGACAAGCAGTGGACATTGTGTGTCTGTGCTCATGAAGTTTTTGCATGTACTGCAGGTGCACAGAAGAAGATGGCCTTGTGATCTTCACAGTTTTATGAAGATTTTTTGATAAAAGCCATCTTTTAGCACTTTTAATACAGGATGCTTTGTGACTTTGAAAATTCCCTTCAGTTAAATGTCATAGAGATACATGAGCTCATTCATTACAAGATGAAGTCTTATTATCTCTGCGTTCTTTTTTCAAAGCTGTCTATTCACAGCATTTTATTTTCCTTTCCTTACTGCTTTTGAGTTCTGTCCTCTAACGTTCCTAAAGTTCTCTGCAGTTCACCATATCAAAGACTCTTGTCTGACAGGGTCTTGATTCCATTTTTGATAATATCCTTACTGTAATTCTGAGCTTAACTGTTGCAACTTCTAATTCTCCATGAATTTTCTGCTGTATGGCTCTTCACATAGATCAAAAAGCAGCAACATTATGAAGAAACATCAGGCATGTCACATGCAAAAAATATGAATTCCATGTCCCTCTATGAAGAGAATGCCCAATAGGGACTGTGATGCCCAAACCTCACTGGCTGCTACAGTTAAAATGAACTTTATGACCTGTCAGCTGAAAGAAGATTGTAAAAAGGAAAGAGAGAAAGCAAAGAGAATGAGAACATTGGGAATGGAAGGAGGCAGAAACGGACAAGAGAGTTCAGATGAGGAATTCCCCAGCTGAGAAAATTATCTCTGTATATTAACCATCTTCTCAATTTGCCTCTCGATTCATTAAAAGTCCACTTAAAAGTATCCTTTCCTGCCCTGAAGGCCTTCCTTGCTTGCTGTCATCCCCGGCTTTCTCATCCTTCTCTGTTCATTAGCTGCTATTGATAAAATGTAGACCGGTATCTAAAATTAAAAAAAAGAACCTGTTGGTTACCTATATAGGGAGTCCATACTGGACCTACCACACATGCACAGTGAAGACAACCTGGGCATATGCAGTAGTTCTGTGTTTATTGCTTTAACTGACTACCAGATTCCTGAAATTAGTATTCAAAATCAGTAGGATGATAGCAGGCTTGTAAAGGTTTTCTGTAAATATCAGTGGAGCTGCATGTATAAAACCTGTTTCCTTTGTGCAGCCAGGAACAGCATTTTATTCTTGCATTATCTTAAAACTTGTGACAAGATCTCTAATAGGTGCTTTGTAAATTCCTGAATTTTACTGCTTCCAAATGAGGTACATAATAACCAACCTAAGTACATGTTACAGATATTTGTGCTTGCAGCAATGCAGATGCAAATTTGGAAGTTCATTAATGGTATTATTAATTTATTGTTTATATTTTCTTCCCCAGTGAGACTTTCTAATTTCTCTGCCTTTTTTATTTTCCATTTAGCTGGATCTATCTTCTGTGCTAAATTGCATATGCAGATACGCAATTGACTTATAGAGTGGTGCAGAAAAAACACTTGCATCTAAATAATTGCTAGACAATTTAATTTCATACACATTATTGTATTTGGTGAGTCAGTCAATATCAATATAAATGCCTACCATGAAACTGCAAAACAAAAAGACTTTAAAAAAAACTAAGTGAGTGTGGTGTTTGTCTAAAACATATAAAAGCACATTTTTACACCGCGGGTAATAAACTTGTGGAATTTGTTGGCACAGGAGGCTGCCGATGCAGGTAGTACCAGTAAAGCCCAGAAAAGATTAGCCAAAAAGGGAGAACGGGCCCACAGAAAAACACTAGAGGCACAGGCAGGGATGGATGTGCCCACTGACCTTCCAAAGCAGTGGTTGTGGTCTCTGGACAGGAGACGGCAGATGGAGCTGGTAAAGCAGTTCTCCCAAGTAGTGTTTTGTGTCGTCACTTGGGGACAGATGGATTGATCTCCCCCAGTAAGACGTTTCTTACTCTCATCTGATGTATGAATTTAGATCCCATCAAAGGAAACCTACCAGGAACAGAAAGGGAATACAACTTCAGGGATGCAGACAAATAAGATTATTAACCTTTACAGCTCTGAAAAGAGCTCCTGCTTTTAGCATTTGTCACAGTCCGAACCCTTCAAAAGAGAGATATAGCCCACAGATTTTTAATGACCTTTTCACAGGTAGCAGGCATCTTCTTCCCTCAGAAATATAAATCCAAATTAAACCGAACATTGGCATGGGTTGGTTTGTGGGTTTTTTTTTCCCAAATGAAAAAGCTGGACTAAACTGCCATGCATTGCACCTGCATCCACTTCACAGAAAGAGCTGCAAGGCAATGCCTGACGTGTGTAACTAGTTTGCTTTATTTGAGTGTACAGAGCATTACACGTGATTTCTGGCTCAGGATGCGTAATTACCATGTACATTTTCTGGTTTACAAACAAATTCTAGTTATATCATTTAAAATTAATACACGATTATTAATGATGTGATGTTATTAGAACATCTAGCATTTTTTCTTGTATCAAGACACTTCACTGCTTTTACATTAATTTAGCACATGGTTTAGTGCGCTTACTTCATAAAGACAGTTTATTCTAAAGCAAGCTTCTGTTGTTTATTTTCTTTTTTATTTTATTATTAATATTTCATTAAAGTAATTTAGTTCCTTCTAAACTCATAAATCTCTTTATCTCCCCTCCTCCTCTCCTTGGAGTGAGAGGTTGGGGGAAAGCATCTGTCGCCTGTAATTGGCCGACTCAACCTAAACCATGACAGGGGGTTACTCTTTTCTGCTAATACTAATGCTGTACAACATTGCAAAAGGATAAAAACATTTAAGTAATCAGTTCTTGGACTTGGAAAATATTCCCATTTTAGCCAACATTATGGCATTTTTGTGTTTTTTTTTTCTCTGATGTAACTGTAATTAAATTTCCAAGTCTGGGTCAAAACAGGAAATAATTCTTCTTAAAATACTGATAGAGTCATCATTTTGCATCATATTAATTTATGGACTTGTAAAAACTTCATGAGACATTAATCGAGCTCAATATAACTTTGAATATTATTACTGTTAATTAATAGCAATAGTATTTGCAATGTATGTAATACTCTTTATTTGCCTCAGAAAGTAGTTTTCCAAACTCATGTCATTACTCCTATGCATCTCAGTCATATAGTCACATTCACAGGTCTGGCCACTAATTAACCATTGCACCTACTTCAGAGTTACAGAAGAAAAGAAAAGCCAGTGTTGAGTGTCTCCCATTTAATACTTTTCCCTAATGTTACTCTTCCCTTCGAATTAATAAGTAACCAAAAATGGATGCCAAAGAAAGAGGAAATGAGATTCTGTTTCCATTCTGTCTTTTCAAGAACCTACCAAGTTCCTCAAAATTATGGTTCTCATCGCACAAACAAGAGGTTGCCTACTGTTCATGCACAGAGCTTGCATCCTCCAAACATTGTTGATTCACATCGGGCAGAAAGGACAAGAGGGAGAAAATTACTAAGACAAGTATTGCATCCTGACTTGAGTAGGGCACAATTACTGAAAAGAAAGAGAAGAGATACTCATACAGCAGTGATTTGACTTGTGCTTCAATTGGCATTGTATATTTCATGATATTCAACTTTTCTAGCTGTTGGAGAGATGTTGAAAGTACAATAGTCATATGCTGAAATATTTGACAATGGAGTTATATGCTCTATCTCATGTTCAAGTGGAATAAATACAGTGGATAAATTTTCTGTTGTCAAAATCCTCAAAATTATAAAAATATTTATATTTCTATCTTGAACACAATATCAAAGTGGTATATGCTCGAATTCCAGATTTAGACTCAATTTTTCAGATAGATTGTCCCTAACACAGATCTGATTTCTTGGTTTCTCACATGACTTCCTGGACTTTGAAACTGAATCCTGGACTCCAGGTGTCTTGTGATACCATTCCGTGTTCTCTAAATATTGCTGTTGCGTTTGGTCCCGCATGCTTTTATAAGTGCAGTAACTCATAGAGGCCCTAATACTGCATATTTCTCAGTTGCTGTTGGTGAAGGCAGCAGAAAGTCACGTGGCTTGTCATTTCCCACAAATCTGACATCATGACATCTGCAAGAGCTGTAGTTGCCTGAATGTTCTTGGACAGTAGCGTGAACAATGTGAGACTCTTAATTTTTGGCAAGCTTTCAGAGCTTGTTAAGACAATTAAACAGTCTTAGAGTAATATGTAATGACTACAGATCCTAAAGATAAGGCATTTGTTTCTAAACTATTTTATATAATTGTCATTCTGTTACATTCTTTACTGTGTTTTCCTACTCAGCTTCATGTCTCCCTCTGAATTGCTAAAAATGGAAGACTATCAGCTGGCATGTTTTGAATAGCAACTCTTACCTTTTTTTTTTTTTTGATCCCATAAGCACTTTTTTATAAACATCATACTCAAATTCACCTGTAACACTTGTAAGTGATACAGTGTATGCGGGAAACCTATTTTCTGTACAAAACTTCAGTTCTGTCTTTAGAAACAGGCATTTTTCCAAATACCCTGACAACATTTTTCAGAAGTCAGTTTCAAAATGTAACCATATGCATGCCTTCACCTAGTCATATTTTCTTAGTGAACTGACAAAAATAAGTTTTCGCTAATGTCACCCTGTTAAGTCAGAGTAGCTGCCAAGGAGCGAGCTGGATGGACCATATTCAGCCTCCAGAATTAACTACGGGGCTGATTATTAGCAAGATTGAGTCTCTCCAGTCTTCAGTGACAGTAGGCAATGAAGGACAGGCAAAGTGACATGGTTCATTTGCAGGTAGCTGAACGCACTCTGTTCATGTACTGGCACATGTAGCCTGCGAGAATAAATAAGACATTGACAGAGAGGCACCCAGCAGAGCTGCCAACTTGTCATTTTTACAATTTTTTCTGATCGTAATTTCATTTGGTTAACATACTAAATATAAAACGCAGAAGCTTCAGTCGCACTCAGTGAAGAAGAGGTCATATGTTAAAACACTGAAGCTTAGATGTCAGCGCTACTTAAAAAGGCAAAACAAATCCAACACCTATGTTTCACCAGCACTACAGGTTTATATATATTTATCTATTTATCTGTACTATATATATTTTTAATATATATGTATGTGTAAGTAACACAAGGAGAAGATTTCCACTTCTGCTATAGTCTCTCTTCACCTGTCTCTGATTTTCACCACCTTTTCCCCCTGATTTTGCCAGGGCTGCCTACAGGACGGAATTATCCAATGGCATGCATTATCTGAGGATTTATTTTCTCACTTTTAAGGGTTGCTAATAATCTGATGTATTCATAAGCATGAAAATATGGAAAGCTTTCTGCTATTATCAATGAGTCAGTTTTAATTGGTTTTCAAAGTGTAAATGACAAAAAATTATATTTTTGCAATCCCTGGTAATGCTTTTTCTGGTTGCATATAGGAAAACTTTATTAATAGCATCCTAAAGATATGAGATATATGACACATGCTTGGCTAAAAATATTTTTATTCCATACGGAATTCTTTACCATCTTGGTTTGCACATTCATCTTGATGTAGTAGCAAACTTCATCCAAAATATGCATATTTGGATGTAACAGTGATAAAATTATAAGATGTTTTAATTTTAATTTTTTTATAGAAATGTCTTTCTGTTTACAGGCAGTATCTAGATGTTCAAAACACTATATTTAGTGAAGAAAGATACACTGCTTTTTAATAAATAATATAATGGTGACCATTTGGAGAGCTAGGGCTGTTTTGTTGGACAGTGTTTCTATTCTTCAGTTTACAGGACAGAAATCTGTGATTCCTAACATAATGATCTTTTTGAAGGGTTTTTTAAAATATATTTTTTTTAGCGATTTAAATTCTAGATATTGAATATAGGCCATAGGAAAACAGCCACCTAGCCATATATACCTTCCAATTGCTGACGTCAGGTCCAGAGGAAATAGTAACCCAGTATCTATCTATTGCTTTGTTCATTGCCTGAAGGAAGCACGCGTGTACTAATCTCTAAGAAAGACTTTTATTATAAAAGCATTCCTTGAAATTGTCTCTCTGTTTGCACTAAGCAAATTTTCTCTACAGATACTGAAAGAAACTTGGATTAGACAGCTATAGCAGAGGTCCAGCCAGCCTAAAGTAGTTCAACAGCTCTTTTAATAAGGCTGTAGCTGAAGAATGTGAGAACTGTTTCCAGTGCCAGCAGGTCTCTCTTTACAATCTCATTATCTCTACAATTAGAAAATAAGTAATTTCATTAAAAATCTGTTTGAGCTCTGTGACCCTTTCAGAAAGCAGCGTGTAGATTCTCCGTTACTAGTGCTAGATAATCCTTTGTCCAATATGAAGCACAAATTGCTGTTAGATTTCAATCTTGTCATTCTCTTAAGTCAGAGGTCCAGGACTGGCTCACAGTTCAGTAGAAAGATGACTGCGGGTTCATGCCGCCTCACTATGTATGGATTAAACGGCATTTAGCTGGTGATGTTTCAAAATGAGAGGTTTGGTCCCAGACTGTGCCTCTCCGGATTTCTCTTTTAGCTCCAAGCCACCCATTTAACCTCCTGAAAGCTGTATTGCTGCATGGACATCTCTCAGTGAAATGACAAACTGTTGGCCGGCATTTCTCCGTAAGCGTATGCATAGGAGCGAGGATAAAGAACAGCATGTTCTTCTGTTTCCTTATTTTGATCTTTTCAGAACTTCATATATTTCATGGGGACCTGTCAAAAGCAGTAACAGAAACCTCCTTAGTGGTAGGCGGTAGCCCCGACGCCGTTCAGGCGATGATGCTCTTCGCGCGCAGATGTCCGCAGAGGCAGGAGAGGGTGCGCACAGCTCTCCGTGAGGACATCGCCAGCTGCCGTGTGTGCGCTCCCAGCACAACAGGGAGCAGCGCTGGGATCTGTTATTAGCGTACAGCTCATCCTCCTCACTGCTAGCCTGGGGTCAAAACTGCAATCTAGCTCCAAATTACTGCCCGCTAGGTTGTACGCTCTAAAATGACGCGATCCTGCTCTTCTTCAGCTGCAGCGTATTTCTGTCTGAAGACCAGCTGCAGCCTCACTGCTGTGTGTTTGTAGACACCCACTACTTGACGTGGTGTTTACAGAGCATGACAACTAATGAAAAAGGGTTTAATTAAATTTTTTTTTTTTTTGGTTGGTTCTGTTTTTAAAGGAAATGTTCTAAAAATGGAGCAACGTAGGACACCCGTCTGGGCAACCAGAGCCACTATACAAGAGCCTGGTGGTGCAGACAAGACTGCTTTTCTTTGCCCTGAAGACTGAAGTGCAGCAGAAACACAACCTGGGAAAATAGGAAACTCTCTGAGATATGCTGTAGATAGAAGCATGATTTAACAGTGACACCAGAAGTTACTCAGAAGCAGGGGAGTCTTCATCAAGTTCTATTTGGCCACGAGGTATATTATCACAACTGGGCGTCTTTAGGGGGCAGGGAAAAAAACCCCGAAAGATGGTCATTATCACTTAAAGACATTTTTCAGATCTCATGTATCAAGCCGGCAATTATCATTAATTCATCCTGTAACCTTTCAAAACAGCATTTCAAAATACCTGGTGAATACTCTGGAGCTTGTTGGCTTTTCTTTGTACACCAAGCCATCACTGATGCAAGTAGCAAAGCCTGGAATGCCTGGTAAGGAGCGAAGTAGAATTTCCTCATGGTCTGTAGGCAGTCAGAAGGAAAACTGGTTTCCTGCATGTTCCCTTGAGGGATATTAAGGGAAAATTTAATGAAGTAAATTACTTCATTGGTATATTAACTGCCTTAAGACAAAGTAATAAAGAAAGCAATGCATGACCTGTAACACTAACAAAAGAGGACAGAATCATCCTTTAGCTCCTCAAAGGTTGTAGATTTCTTATGAAATGTCTTTTTGACCATTAAATGATGGATTAGGGCTCAGAGTTTTCATAAGCAGCTAAAACAGCTAGATACCCCCTTCCTGTTAACAATAAGGAAACTGGCCACTCAGTGTTGCTTGGCAGTTTTGCAACATCCACATCTAGAAATTACAAATGAAAGAATGTCTAGAAAGTGTTCCAGCTCATTTTTGCATTGAAGGGAAGAATGTCCTGTCTATTATTTATGAAGGCTTTATTTAGCCTATTTTGACTGTTCCTAATGATTTCTCACTTTTGACTTTTGTAATTATTCTGAACTATTTTTTTTTACTTTATATATTTTTGACTAAAGATTAATCTTGCTTTTCTGGATTCCATTTTGCATGCTTATGTTTTTAATTCCTGACAAACAGACTATTTATACCCCTCCGATTCTAACACCGTACATATATTAATCAATGGGTAGGATGTTGTTAGTCTCAAATCTTCCCTGTGCAATTTCTATACATACTCATTTTTATTCATTTTCTTAATACATCAGTTTCTACAAGCTTTTCCTTCTCTAAAGAAATGCAGGATTAATTGATGTGATTTACAAGCTGTAGTACATAAAAATGCAAGCTCACTATCATCATTACAAATTGCACACAAAAGTTGAAACCTTGGTCCAGTTAAGTCATGGATGTTTTTAACTCACTTAGAATGTAGTCAAGTCAAAGGGTTATTTTAAATTATTGACAAATGAGCAGCCTAAGGTGTATATAGATTTGTTATTTTTCAAAAAGAACCTACTTTTTTACTTTTAAGAACTTAGGTTTCTCCTTAAACATTTTGCTGGGCATTTGGAAAAAAAGAACTGTCAAATCCTAATATCAAATATTAGGACTCAGAACAGAGGGAGAAAAATATCCCTTAACAAGCCTCAACGCTACTCAGTTCCCAAATGTTTCTGGTTTATATTTTATTCAGATCAAGTCAGAGATTATTTAAACAATATTTTACAACTAA
>JAOXJK010000012.1:101309511-101320058 GCA_025774025.1 Xenus cinereus | reverse complement strand
CCAGGGAGGTCGTGGAGTCCCCTTCTCTGGAGATTTTCAAGACCCGCCTGGATGCAGTCCTGAGTAACATGCTCTAATATGCTCCAGGCAATCCTGCTTCAGCAGGGAAGTTGGACTAGATGATCTCTATGGTCCCTTCCAACTCTAAAAATTCAGTGAAAATTCAGTGAAATATGGTAAGCTTACAAGAAATGGGTCTGGTCAAACCAGCTTTTGTGGGACTAAAGTTTGTCTGCAAAGTAAAATAGTATTAATGTAACAAGCTGGCACTTACCTTACTATTAAATAAGTCTTTGATTAAGATTGAATACAGATAAAGGAAAATAGTGTGATGTGAGTAAACTAAATCTCACTGAAATTATATATTTAAGGACAGTTTTTGATTTACAATGGAGTCAGTGCTTTGATGTTTTTTTCAAAAACACAGGGAAATGCAAGATTTCTTATGAACTGGAATGCTCTGGACAAAGAAGCTGAACTGTACAACAATCAGTATTTATTGATACCAATTCAACTAAGAATGGACAACAGCCAGTAACAATTTGATGAAGTGATCAATAATAGTAAGATATTTCTCAAGAAAAATATTAGAGCATTAATTAAATAGAGCATTTTTACAAGAGCAATTGCATCTTTTAACACAACAAAAAATAGCCACTTCTGTTTACATTAATTTGCTTTTGTTATTCCATTTAGCTAATTCTGATTTTTTAATAAAAAACGTAGTTTGACTTCCTCTGAATCTGAAGCAGGAAGGTTTTAAAATTGTATTCCATTATTTTTTCTTTAGAATATTACAGGAAGAGTTTACTACCCAGTACTATACATAATACCAGCCATTCTAGTTAGTATTTAAGCAAGAGTGAGCAAACCATAGTCTTCCTGAAGTGACTGGCAATTTTGCTAAGGATTTAAATGGAATAAAGACTTTGTTTCAAGCTCTCCACTATACAAAAATAAACGTTCATTGATAATTAAGCATCTATGTTTAGTTGTCATGTATAAAAATTGCTCCCACTAGGTATATACTTAAACATGACAAGCTTTTTAAGTATTTTCTTCTTCTTACCAAACTTCTCTATCATTATGAAAAAAGTAATATTCTATATTTGTCAATGTGTTCTACAACTACTTAATATTAGTGTTACATAACATGTTTTTGAATAACTGTTTCACTTTCTTTTTTTTCAGATTAGAGGAATAGGGATTTTATTATTTTTCATGTATGATAAAATATCCTCTCTGATGTGATCCGAGTGAGATTGAATAGCATTTTTTAGCTGTTGAATACTATTTAAATCAACATTCCTCAATTCCTGCTCTTCACTTTTGCTAAGTATCCTTCACTTTACAGCGATTAATGTTTTCTGTGCTGCCTATCAACATATTTATAAAACCAAGAGAATGTTTTATTTACAGCAAAGGCATGATAGAGATGAGTCACAAAAGAAAAGAAATTCTGTGTTAAGAAAATCCTAATAGAGCAAGGGAGGATATTTTTTCAAAGGCATAAAGATCTACGAGGCACCTAACTGATGTATCTAAGTGCCCTTCATGTCTTTGAAAATCTGCCCTGAAAGCATGTTACTTAGTTGAATGACATTGCTTCCATCAAAAGAAACATTTTCTTTTCTGGAGAAAATTTTTAAATGCAGCTAAAGACTGAATTTTACCCACAAAAGAGACTGTGGTTGTTTATTCCCTATATGAGCACATTTTGAAACGTACCAACCTACTTTTTCAAAAAGAATAGCCTAATTTATCAGTTTCAGCTGAAAGTTCCGGGGTTTAAGATTAAACTATTCTTAGTGTTGTCTCTATTGATGTAGATTTTAGTAGTATAATGAGACGCACATTCAAATCCACTGCATTTGTGGTGAGAAGAAGATGCTTCAACGTTATTTTACATCACTAATAATGTCCAGCTTTGGAACGACACATTACATATTCAGCACTGGTCTTTTCTTTGGTAAAGTTTCTGGACGAAATGAATGACAGCTGTGATACGATCTTCAGTGTGTCCAGGTTGTAGTCATTGAGTTTTTCTTATGTTTTTCTTCCAAAAGATGCTTTCAGACACTTCTACCAGAGCAAAGAAGAATGATTAAAAGTAGGTTTGCTACACTATAATCACAGTGACAAATTTTACTGTTTCATAAATAAAAAGCAGAGAAATGCTGAAGGGATCTGTAAGGCTTTTGTTGAAGAAGACTTATAGAAAAGGTCATTAACTTACTACTACAACTCTTAGTCATCGAGTAGCAGCCAGAAAAGCTGGCAGAGTATTTCCTATCTGTTTTGCATACTAAAAACAACATACAAACCCAATCATAATCTGAAGATTTTTCTTTCTCTTTGTTTCTGAGGCTGTGAAACTTCTTATTGTCCTCATATTTTTTTAAAATGTTCAAGATACTTTTTGTGATTAATTTGACAAACTTATTTCTGAAGAACAACCCAAATTTCATGAACTGATCATAAAGCTTCCTCGCGCTTAAATATAGACTATATTTCAGTGTGGCTCTGCACTTGCATAGGTGTCTTAATAAATATTATCAGAATGTTTTTGAAAACGATATGCAGTGGCACAGTGGTGCATTTCCTAATGAATGCAATGCCCTTTCAGGATCTTACAGTGATCTGACTTGAGTCGAGACCTATTGAAAAGCATACTGTGAGCACCAGGGGCTTTTCTACCCTGTCTCGTCAGTCAGCTTCACCTATACTGAGAGACCAGCGCAACATGTGACGAACTGTAGTTGAAAGCTCAGATTTCAATGAGAAAGTAGATTTCAGGTACAACAGAGCTTTTAATGTTAGTATTTTAGTACTTGTTTCGACAACACTAATAAAACAGTGGTTTATTAGTCAGTACTGTTGATTTCTTTTTGAGAGACAAGACTTTTCATTTTTGAGAAGAAACATATTTAAATGTGCATGTTTACAGTACATTTAGAAACAAGTACACAGATTATGTCTTCTGTGCTATCCAGTTTAGAAAGCAGCTCATTTTATAGTGGCTATATAACAGATGCCAGTTATTGATAGTTTTAATTTGCAGGTAATGAAGACCACGTTTGAACTTGTGACCTAAATGTGAAAAGTTCCATATGTACTTCTGTGAGCCATCCAGATTTAAATACTGTTTCTTCAACAGGAAATTTTATTCCAGAAGGCTGTGAACTGTATTGCTTGACAGATCCAGCCCAAAGTTTTGTCTGATTTTTTTTTTTTTAAATTGAGCTTTATAAGTATAATAAATATGCATTAAAATTATTTACAGACTCTGTCCAATTAAAACTAGCAGTTGCAGGTACACCATATAATGGGAAGCCCTTGAGAAACAAGAGTATTGGGGCAACTCTTGATCTAGCTGAAAGTACGTTGCGTAACTATAAGCCCCTGAGAAATTAGAATACTGGAGCAGCCCTGGATCTAGTTGAAGTCAGTGGGAGTTCAGAAATCAAGAGAAATTGCTCATGGCATTAAAGGCTCAGCCTTACAGTGTTGAAGCAAATGTAGATCTATTCTGTGAACTGGAAGGAAAGGACGAACAAAGAGAGACAAGAACTGCCCAGCTGGCATTGTGAAATCTGCTGACTTCTTGCAACCCTACATCCATTTTAGGGCGCAGGGGTTTTTGCTTTTAATATGCTTCTTCCCATGAATTTAGTATTTTTTTATATCTTTTATGTATGTGTTTAAAAACATATTCTTAAGAAGAAGATTAGGAAGAACCCATTTGACCTTCTTTTTTGTAACTAAGGAAATGGCTGCAACACTTAAAGCCAAGAGGAACAGTTAGTCATTACACAGAAGGTAAAAAACGTTAATTTCTACGCACACCTGCTACTACTGGTTTTAGACATTTTTAAATTTAACATAATTCTTTGTAGTGAACATTCTGACTCGATATTTACTCTGGTCTCTTTTATGTGGTCTAATGAACTAGGTATGATTCTTGATGTCTAACCAACTTTTATTTTTAGTTAGTTTAATAAAATTTTAGCTGTGTGCTTAGTTCTCATATAGCTCTGACAGGAGCTAGCTGAAGAAAAAATGCAAAAATAATATTACCTCTTGAGATTTCAAATTTTTTTTTCCCCTGTGAAAAAGAGTAAGATATCTTCTAACTTCTTTTCACTATTTTATTCCATCTGCCATTCACCCGTAAGAATGACAAAATAAACTATTGCTTCTTAGATGATCTTTAAGGCCCCTTCCAATGCAAACCATTCTATGATTCTACAATTCCTTTCTTTTTAAGAAGTTCTGCTTAAGAACAATAAACTTCTGACAAATAGAAATGCTAATTTTTAAATGACTGGGTTGATATTTGAAAAATTTGGGGCACATTTTTGTCATGAGCTCTGCCCTGAAAAAACAGTTCAAGTGCAACATTTTCTTGACCAGTTTCACCCTCTGATCAGGGAAATCAGGAAACGGACACTAAGCAACACATGACGTTGCCACAATGTCAGTTAAATCACACAAGTCTCATTTGATCCTCCAGACCTATGGCAAACCCATAACCAAAATTTCAAAATGTTTTAGGTATTATAAAGTGACATCTGGAGTTGTTTTGGCTTGTCTTTGGTACTTGCTCTCCAAAATTATTGCCTTGCATGAGTTCTGTACTCCTTGGGCCAGTTGGGAATACTTAAGGGCTACAAAGCCAAGCCATGAGCTGTATTGAAAAGAACAATAAAGAATTTAAATAGAATTAATTTGGCTACAGAGGAGAATATAATGTTCCAAATAAAAATATACATATATTTCTTTAAAAAGGGTATGACACCAGTACCCATAAAAATTCTTATTGAACATATACTTTCACATTTTAAGGGCATAAACTTTACAAGTTGATGAAGGAAGACTCTGTGAGGTTTCTGCTCTTCTGTTACAGAAAAATACATGATCATAGCCTTCTATATATTATTTTGATGAACTAGTATGGGGAAACAGATGAAACAAGCCTATATGTACTTCAGTGTGTTGGCTTTTAAGAGTACAGACTTTATATATATATTGTCTTTGTTAGCTATGTCCTGCTCCAGGTTAAAATCCACTATGCCAAGAAACTCAGACTAGTTGTGTCAACAGTGCTTGTAGAGATGAGATCTGAGCTGGGATGAGTTCTCCACCTTGCCTATCTTTATGCATCTCCAAATCTACATAAGTCACGGCAGCCTTGAGTTAGTTTAGAAGCAAATGTACAGGCACAATGGACAATAAGATGCATAGACCAACCTAACAGCACAGAACTATTCACAGCAACTATTGTCATGATGTGTGGCTTCGATGACAAGAAAAGTGATAAATTATTTCCCTGACTTTAATAGAAATCCATGTGTGAGGTCAAATTTACCCTGACTTTATTCAGTTTTTGGTCCATAGACAATTAAAATGACTGCTCCCTTCCTCCATTACTCAGCAGATTAGAAGTTAGTCTTCTCGTGCTGTTATTAGAATTGTCATTGTGCTATAGTCCGTTGCCTACCATAATGTAATTGTTAGAGAACTTTGATCTAAGAAAATATTGAGCTGTGCTCTTGCTAAAAAATGAACACTTCGATCATCAACAGAAAACTTAGTAATGGATTTTAAAATCTTAATTTAAGTGCTCATCAATCATTTTTAAGTACACTTCCTCTTGAAATGAAATTAAACAGGTAAGAGTGGCACTCAGAAATATGTGTAAATTTGAAACATTTTAAGTAAATAAGCTTTATTTTTAGGCATAAGCATAACAGATACAGTACAGAATATCACAACATAATTACAGTATGAAGTAGAAGCAATAGCACTACTCTGATTGAATTGTGACACATGATTTATGTGTGTATGTTATAGGTAGTTTATCCTTGGCAACTATAGTGAAGTCTTAACGCCATTTATACTTGAAACTGATTTCAGCAGTACCACTAAACAATGCAAATTTAACTCCAATCTGAGACAAAGAGTGGGGTTGAAAGAACTTCCTGCATACTTCACATTGTTTTGGTGTTTCTTTGTTTTTGGGTTTGGTTTTTTTTTTTTTTAACACTACTATTAAAGTGGGTGGCGGGAAGTCCCTCCAAAAAAAAAAAAAAAAAGAAAAGAAAACCCCAACTTTGAAAAAATTTGCATAAAATAAAAAAAAGGCTTTTCTGAATTATACTTAGCAGAAGTGGAAAAGACAGCATTTGTGTCCATAAAATACTATCACATACAGTTAACATGCTTGCAAGGAGCTGGCGTTAACGACACAGGCATTAACCTCCTACTGCAACTCAGGCCAGAGAGCCAGGAGGAGAGTAGTTGTTACAAGATCAACAGGAGTGACTATGACTCTCTTAAAGACAGCCGGATCATAGTTACTAACTGGGCTTGGCTGCAGAGGTAACACCTCCAGGTGGTCCCGCTGGATACCCTTTGGGGTAACCAAGTTGACCTCTGCCCCAAGGGGAATTATGGTTACTTCCTCCTTATCAATAGTCCTCATCAACCTATTGATAGTATTTCTAAAGGTGAAACAAAAAATTTGGAAATCTGATCAGCGTATCATTGCCTTGGGCATCAGCCCATGGGTGGAAAGACGGACACAGTTGGGTTAGCTCTTGAGGATGGGCTGCCTGACTTATGTGCCTGACCTTCACACGGACTGTGACATTAACAACTTGGTGATGTGAGGGGGTGGCCCTGCATCAAAAGCCACATTCGCTACCAGTGCCTATCCTGATTACTGGAAAAGATCCTCCAGCTGATGGGCATTTATGAAGAAGATCTTGGATTTACATCCTACGGAGTCAGAGATAAGGACTGTTGGAGGGGCCGGGTCATTTGTGGGCAGTAACATGATTGCCAGCAATGTCTGTCCTGGTAACCAGAAGCGTTTCCCCCAACCGTCATGGCCTTGGTGAAGATACTGGATGTCTATCCTACGGGAGCTAGTATTGGAGAGGCCAGAACATCTAAAGGCAGTAATTCTGTGTCTGGGACTTAGAATTGTGCGTGAGTGTTACTATTGTAACTGATAATGTAATAACTTGATTGTGACTGTTAATAAACTAAACATGAAAGAGGGACATAGGATCTCGTAATGATTACTTGTAAATATCATGATCCCTCACATACAAATAATGACCTATTACTGGCCATGACTAGGTGGACAGGCCACCTTCACTTAACCCAGAAATACGTTTAATAAATAACCTATGCCAGGCAAGCAGGCAGCAGTAAGATCAAAAGTGGTGGTGGGTATAACATCAGCTTTGTTGTCAATGAACACTCATAATTTAGGTTTCTGGCCTGTCTCTCTGAACTACAGATTTGTGTATACACAGATCAGACTCAAAAGTTATGAAATAATTTGTAATCACACTTTTAAGTATAAAAAAGAGAATAAAAGACATAAGCTTATCAAAATATGGAACTCATATACATGCAAACCGCAGTTGAAGTAATTAGAACTGGATCTGGAGCTCATGATTTTAGAAGCTGATGCATATAAGGACATCAGATATGAAAGATCTGAATTTTGTACTACAAAACCCAAATTTCTAGTCCGCATCATTTTGAACAAAAGCTAGCAACTGTGAGGCAATAGGTGACATATGCAGAGAGCATTAAAACAAGATGTCTGAATTTATGAACTGCACAATTTAGTTCAATACATGTTTTTAAGCTAACAACAAATTTATCTGAGCAATCCTGCTAACATCCTTCTCGTCTGCCATCCAAATTGCAATGCCAGGATCACACTCAGGTGAGTTCACCCTTGGTGATAAACTCTTGCTCTCACTGAGATACGGCTGTTCGCTGACACATTTGGGTGGAAAAAAAAAAACAGGAATCCAGAACATGAAGCTATATGTTAAGGCTGAAACAAGCCAACAGCACACTGGTGGCCTATAAAGAAGATCACAATCCCTGATCCTCCTCCCCCTTTCTCCCTACCACCACTCCAAATGTGCAGACTAGCTCTTCTATTTGTGTAGGCTGTGATACTTGTCTGACAACAGGTTGAACTACACCAGCTACTAATCCAGCTGGAAAGTATTGTTTGGTTTTGCTTATTCAGTTTTCTTGCCTGTCTTAAAAGACCCTGACTTCTCATAAACTTCTTAGTGCTCACAACCTGAAAATGATGTTCTTGTGAACTCTTACACAACAGATGACAGTTTCTAAATGATGGGAGTGAAAAATAAGGCACTTATTCTACTTTATGTCATGATTTATTGTTAAGCAAATGAACTTCAACAGATTTAGCAATTTGAGCTGGCTTAGAAAGGTCCAATCAGCATGGAGCCACTAAAAAGAACATGAAAGGAGCGTATGGTCAGGAGGAGGTAAGGAGACACAAAGATAAGATGAGGAAGGTCGCTACTTTTAGTAGTGATACTAATTTAAGTCATACTGACTTAGCATCATCCCTAGTTAAGGGTAAGAAAGTTAAGGTATGGAAGACAAATTGTGGGGGAAAAACCTAGGAAGGTTTTTGAATTATTTTCCTTCAGCTCTGCAGGGTTGTCAATCAGTGCCTTTTTTGCAAAAGCTAAGCCTTTTGAGTTATAACAAAGTGACAAGGGGGCTGTTTCAGACACATGAAAACCTTTGGTCGACACATGGGCTGGAAAACTTCATCATCCAGAAACAATGTTTTTTCAATAGTGTAGGAGGCTGTAGAATAAGATTCCTAAAACCAATTTTTTGTTTTGTCTCACATGCAGCATCGTCTACTGCAAAAGTTGCCTACAGTAAAAGCTGGCTGAAGGAGGAAAACTTTTTTACCCCATTTGGCTTCTTCACATACGGTTGCTATTGCCCCACAGCTGCTGCCAAAGACACTGCTTAAGCACCGCTTAAGTTAACACTACGTACATGTGTCAAGCAAGAATACCAGCTGGATCCTGAAAACAATTACTTGTTCAAATGCTTGTATCCAAGGGAAAATGAGGCCTAAGAATAAGGTAAGAACACAAAACAACCCTCTTCTTTGAGAAACTGACAGAATTGTATGAGAATTAAGCCAAAACTTTCCCAGTCAGGGCGTTCTTTTCTTAGACATCTCTCTTTTGGTTCCCCTTTGGATTAGGTTGCTAAACTCTCAAAGGTTTATCTAGGAAAGGAGGAACCTACTATGTTGGATAACAAGGCAGTATTTTGTTACTTTTTGCATTTTTTTCCTTTTTTTGAACACCACTGCCAACCTAGAATGTCACAAGTATTTTTCATACCAACAGTATTGGTTTTACAAGCAAGAGCTACACTCCATAAGGTTTCCGAAATGATCCACTTGGAGCTATTCTTAGCTTTGTTTGTTATACCACTGATAACATGTAATCATAATTGTAAAACAAACAGTTTTAATATAAAACACTTAACAAAAACATAAATCATACGGGATATCTTATATTTGAAAAAGCCGAACTTTATATTTGAAAAAAATAATTTATTTTTGCAACTGTTATTAGTCATCATCTCCCGAAATGGTCTTGGCCTGCAACTGAGGTCAACAAGACACATAGAGAAGGATACAACTTTTGGATGAGACTCAAGAAAAGCCTGTAACTCTCAATAAATGCCCGAGATATAAAAATGTAAACGCGATCAGGACACATTCTGACCTCAAATAGATTTGTCAATTGAACAACTCACTGACCTTAACCCACAAATACCTTTCTACCTCAGTAGAAGAATTCAGGCAGAACGTAAATGGAAATTCTTACAACCTTGTGAGTTTTATCAATTTCTTTTAAAACCTTAAAGTCATAACAAGTCATACAAATAATCTCACTGACTCTCAGGTAGGTAGGTAGGTAAGCAAATTATGCATATCTTTGCAAATCAGGTTTTCTTGATTTGCATCAGTTATATACCACAAGCAAGAAACAAGGTAGTATTTTACCAGCTCCACATCAGTCAGCAAATATGACTTGCGACAACTTTTAAGACCCATATTGTCCACAGATTTTAATTCTTCTCCCCCCAGCTAGTCGCTTCCGTCAGTCTCGCACATCCTAAATTGAGAATTACTTCAGTGTTCTTGATTTAGCATCTTATTTAAAAAAAAAACAACAAACAACAACAACAAAACAAAAAACAAACCAAACCACAGGCAAGCAAGCAAGCAAACAGCCTGCTTGGCTGAAACTGTTGTGTGGCACAGCTGATGCGCCTGGAGTTTAGCGGCGCTTTTCTCGTGGCGACCCACGAAGTTAAACACAAAAAGAATGTCTTTTCTCCCCCCGTCGGGTTCAAGCCAAGGGAGGTGTAAGGGAAGATGAAGCGGAGGAGAGGGAAGGGGAGTAGCGGGGAAGGGAAAGGAGACCACCTCCCTCCCCGTCCAGCGCCCATTGTCGTGGCCTCCCGGCAGGGCGGCGGCGGCGGCGGCGGCAGGCCCGGCCCGCCAGCCCCGCTCGGGGCGGGGGGTGCCTTAGGGCAGCCTCTCCGGCGCTGGGATGCGCCTCGCCGGAACAAAACGGGGGTGGGGGGAGCAGCTCACTGTGAACTTTATTGATGAGCTTCCGTAGCTGAGGGGAGACGTCGAACACAGGAGCGGGGTT
>JAOXJK010000012.1:101298061-101308507 GCA_025774025.1 Xenus cinereus | reverse complement strand
CTGGGCCGCTGCCCAAATGCACCCCCGCTCCTACCCGTGCCGTTACCGGGGGCGGCTGAATTAGGCTGATTCCCTTCCTTCCAGTTTGGGCTGGGGGGGGTCCCCGTCTCCAGCTGGGCGGGTGTCCGGAGGTGGCGGGGGTTTGTGCGGCGGAGGATCCCCGGGGCGGCGCGGTGTTGTGAGGTGAGGGTGCGCCGAGGGATCCCCAAGGGGCGAGCAGAGAAAGGCAGATTTCTGTGATAGGCAGCACTTAAAAACTTGACTTAAACAAGCAAACAAAAAAAAACCCCACAACACCAAAACCTCAACTTTACTGCTTTTCATTGTTCTTCAAGCTGCTTCTTACGTTCTCTTTCCTTAATGGTGCCGCTTTGCTCAGAACAGAACTAGTCCTGGCCCATGCCTACCCTTTCGCCCAAGAAAAAAAAGCCCTTCCAAAACACAGAGGTTTTAAGAGGTGCAGAGGATGGTGCTTCTGTGATGTGAGGTGGTTTGGCTGTGTCTCTTTTCTTTATTCTTTTATCTTTTCTCCCCATGTTTTCAAAATCATGTTATTTTGGAATGCATATTTTTTTTTTTTCTGCAGAAAAAGAGTTGTTAAAGAGTTGGTTGCAGAATATGGTTAGGTCGGGCAACTCTTCTTGTCCAGTTACTAAATTCTTGTGCCCTTTCAGTATCAGGTTCCAACCCCTCTTTCCTACCTGCCAGGAATGCTTACACCGTGTCCAGCCTCTTAATACATCTGTAGTTAAAAAATGCTGCAGGCCTGCTGTCTTAGAGAGCTGCTGCCTACAAACAGCTTGAGGAATAATGCATCTGCATTTCTGCTCTGGGTGGAAAAAATAGCACTGTTTTTTTTTTTTTTTTTTTTTCATGTTAATAAACACATTCTTGGATTGTGGAAAATATGGAAGCTTTAGTGTAGTTATGAAATAAATTACTTAGTTTGGCCGGAAGACTTTAAACCACGGGAGAATGTGTAGGTATTTTTGGAGTCTTCCACAGTAAGACAGTAATCGTAGGTAACAGTTTTGTGTAACTTATGAAAGGTAAACTTCAGCTTTTTCAAAATGCTTATTTCTTGGTTTTGTGTCATTGTACTGTGTTTGGAACTGAGCTTCTACACCTGTAATATGCTTCATCAAGAACATATTTCCTATATCCTGAGTTTTGAGATTTAAGTAGTTTTTTTTTTTTAAGTGAAAATTCAATGAAATTAAACCTTAATGCTTAAAAGTATGACTGGTTTCAGTGTAGTGTTATATAGAGATACCTGCATTTGCTAACTCCCTGGGAAGCTGCAAGGCTATGGAGTAGTAAGGAAGAAGCACTGTGGGGCTTCCAGAGCTTTTGTGAGCGTCTCTTCATTGCACTGTGTATGCATGGCATCAGTGTTCACACGGGTTCAGGAGACATGATCGATAATTCTAAACTTCCTGAGAACTTGACATACTGAAATATAAAAAAAGATGTATATGAAAAAAGATATATATAATTTATATTATGTGTTAATTTTTTTCACCCTAGATTGTGAAGGTCAGTCAAACACTGTGGGTGACTCTTAGAGATGGACAGTTTGAAGACTTGTCCGTCTTCCAGAAGACCCTAACTTGGTCCACATGGTTCTGCAAGTAGATTACACCTCCTAACTCTCTAAGTGTGAGAAGAGTGAACACTTAATTGAGTTCTTAGGAAGCGAGTTAATTCTTTCTACTTTTTCCTATGAAATCTATAGTTATACAGTAACTTGAACATAAACATGTGAAAGACTTCATCTAGTAGTGTTGCTGAGTTGGCTACATATTTGCTACACTATTTCTGGCAAAGCAGAGGCCACAGTCCAGGGTAATTCCTTACTCTAGCGCCTTCTTGGCCATTTGCTTATTTGCTTTACTGCCCTTCTAGGCCTACACAGTGCTATTTTGGTAGTGTTTGGGTAGTATAAGGTGTTGTAGGGGGTGAGTGATAACATAAAGTAGATAGAAAGGAGACTTCTGCTGTGCGTCTCAGTGTTTTGTTGGTAGTGCTTTGTGTTAGCAACAAATTAGAGGGGGTAACTCAAGTGGTTGTGATGCTCCAAGAGCAAAATAATATATGACTAGTATAAAAGTAAATGTAATCTAATTTAAGAATGCAAAGGCTAAAATATATTGAACATAACTGGGACAGGATTGGGATTGAAAAGCAGAATAGAGGTTTCTTATGCAGCTTAACTGTATATTTTGTAGTGTAAAGTATTAAGTTAAAAAGAAATAAAGAACTTTGAGTTTCCTCTCAACTTTTTTTTTTTTTTAAAGAAAAATAATAATATCTGGTAATGTTCCTCATCTTTGTGCCAAAATTTAATTTCATTCCATTTTAATGTATGATTATTTTTCTGGAAATACATATCAGTCTTCAGAAGACAGTAGATGTACTTGATGAAAAACTCCTAAGTTCTTACAGCCTCCGTCCCAGTGCCTCCCAATAAATTTATAGTAGTAGACAAGGAAGCATCCTTTGGAAAAAAAACAACAAACAACTAAACAAAACAAAACTGTCCTGAAAGTTTTCCTTGACGATTTCTGATGGCAGTTTACATACAGCAGTATGTACTTTTAGAAAACAAGAAGACTGTGCTTGTAATGGAATATTTACTGTCCATGTTTAAAAAGCAGCTTCATTCCACTCAAATATGCTTCGGATACAGCAGAGGATAAAGATTCATGACATGCAGTAGGTTCCTTCTTTTATTGTTATTTTTGGTTTTTCCTCTAGAAATAATTGATTTCTGAGTTAAGGCTTTGCACTGTGTAAGTTGGATAAATTTCTGTGTTAAAAATAGTTACACTAGTTTTGAAACAAACATTTAAAAACTCATAGCTTCGGTTTTTTTGTTGCAGTAGGTTTTTTTTCCTCCCACTGTATCCAAATGATCTTAAGCTATTGAAACAAAACCATGTCACCTACTTCATCCTTTCCTGGTGATTAAAACCGAAACCAAAACAAGCTGGCCTTGAATTATTGCCCTGGATGTAAATGGAAAGCTGAATGTATGTGAAGTGTTGTCTAATACATCAAAAATATAAAGAAGGCTACACAAACTTGGCTAGAGTCTACACAGGCTGAACTTGAAAAGGCAACGTGATGCAGAATCTGACTTAGTCTGCTTATTGTGAGAATTAAAACTTGAGGTCAAAGTGTTAGAAATTTGTCTCTGATTTCTTAACCTCACTTAAATAGAAGTTGCTCCAATTCTTTTTTTTTTTTTTTCCTACCAGTTTTCATGGTGTTCTGACTCCTGCTTTTGTCATGTACAGGCATACAAACAATAAGCATCAGCAACTTCAGGTAATTTCAGTACGTTTTGAGGTATATGGCTTTGCAAATCTGCCTGCTGTTCATTAGAGCATGTAATGTGGATTTAAGGACCCATCTTTAGATGTTTTTATTTAAAAAAATGAATTAAACTATTATCTGTCATGAAATTTTATTCTGGAAAATATTAAGATAAAATACTCTGAAAATTATCAATCTTTTTCTGTGTTCTTAACCATTCACGTAATACTTCAGGCTCTGAGGAACTCATTTGGGTTCAATTATGCCAGGGATATAAGCCACATGTTACCTAAAAAATTGTTCCTTGGTTGCTACCTCACCAAGAACACTATGGAAGATAAATATAAGTCTTTATTTGTTTAACATGGATGCAAATACATTGACTGACTTGTTTTGCCTCTGACTTTAAAGCTCCTTTGGAGAAATAAAAAAAAAAAAAATCTTCTACCTTGCAGGTAACCCCAATTTAAGGATGCAGCATATAGGCATTTCTGTCTAGGTGCTGCTCTCCCTAACATTGCTTCCTCTTGTGTGTATATAGGGCACAAAGAGCACAAGAGGCTTCCTGTCTTCTGTGAAACATTCTTTTCTTTTGTAATCTGCCAAGTGCAGTAGGTTAGCAGTCTTAAAAAAATCTCAGGTTTGTAAAATATGTGGGGTTTTTGTTATAAACACCAAATAATTTTGCTGTAAACTGCTGTAAAATAGTTTTGGATGAGAGCCATTTTTTCTGGCAGTGAAGGTATAAATAGTAGATGGTAGTGTTTTTTTCAGAGTTTAAGTGGTCTCTTGTTAAAAAAATTAAACAAGGAAAATGAACCTATGCGTATTGTTAGATAAATCATACGGATGTATGGTATTTTGCTTCCTACTGCAGCGTATAATCAGCAACTGTATCTGTACTATTTAACTTGCATGGTATGTGATACTGGTCTGTAAGAGGACTCGTATAAGGTTTAATGTCAAGTTAATATGGTGAAAATGCAGGTAGCTGATAAATTAATTAATTTTAGGATTTGAAAAGGCAGACTAAATACCTTTGGTGTTGTTCCACAAGGATATTCCTTAAAATAACACATAGTGCTACTCCTAACAACAAAATTGTTGGAAATGAAGTTCCAGTCAGGCTTGGTTTTACAGCATGCGATCTCCGTTTTTCTTGAGTAGTTTTATTCTTAATTAATCTTGACGTTCTCTGGTAAATGTGCTAAAACAGCAGTTTGTAGGAGTCTTGAGTAGGTGATTGTTTTTCCTTCTCTAAAGCAGTCTGCATTCCTCAAATAGGTTGAGAACAAATTAGTAGGCTACTCCAAATGTTTCCGAAGCATATTTATTTGATCCCAAGATGTCTCTGATATAGTGGTCAAGCTTGCCTTCTTTTTTTGTTCCTCCTGATTTAGGGAGTCCTGTCTCCCCTGATTTTGCCTCAGTAAGTATTACAAGAGTGGGCAGTTACAAGCTGTCATCTTGACTGTGTTTTTGGCATTGGTAATGGTTTTTAATATCCTTGGAATCCCTTTTAGTTGGTAATTGGGTATCAGATTAGGACACTTAATAATTAAAATAAAGAAATGAAGACGAGTGGCATCAGGGCAAAGGCTTTTGATTACAGAATGTGTGCCTTCTAGGATGAGATTTGTGGAAGCTGCACTCCAAAAACAGGGTAGGCAGCTTTTCAGGCTGACACTCTTCGTTCAGGAGCTGGTGGGAACTGGGCGAGTGAGGAATTCTCGCCGGATTCACTGAACAGAAGCTGTTTGTGCAGGCATACTGGTTTGGGTGAAACTTGCGCTGGGGAAGCTTTCCAGGCTGGAATTTTGGTCAGCCCGAGGAGACTGACTCCAGAATAGTTGGTTTGTGCAGTCAGAGGTAGGAGTCACTACATTACGTGTAAGATCTTAAGTCTGGATCTGTGTAAGGTAGGTGCCTGGTGGCTTTTTTCCCCCCCCTTCCCCTCCCTGTTCTCTCTTCAGTGCAAACAGAGGCAAAACCAATGCTGATCCAGTGTTCTCTGAAACACTGACTTGTCTTCTCTTCTTGGCTTTTTACTGGAAGAGCACTGTTGGTTATTAGTAAGTAATGTTGAGAAGTAATAAAGGATTAGCTGTAGGCCTTTGGCATGATTTTGTGCAAAAAGTCTAGTTACTTGGGAAAATACTTACATGTAAATGTAAATATTCTGCAGTTTCTTACTGAAGGGATAGAAGAGACTATACTGACCAATGCATTAGTTTTAGTTGCAGTCTAATCCAGTGATGGTCAAAAGAAGACGGTGAAGGGAAGTTGTTACATCAGTACTTAGTCAGATGTCCTGTATATTACAAAAATAAGTGCTTGTTGGAATCTCCAGTGTTTTAAATACTGTTTGACATGGAAAACGGGAACAGAAATTCTGTGTGTCAGCATTGAAAAGTATGTGTCTATTCTCATTAATTTTTTTTAAATTTGGCTAATGCATTTTTTTCATTTTATTTATAGTGTATGTAAGTTTAAATGTATGTCAGAGAGAACAGGATAAAAACCAGTCTGTGTGCATGTACATGACTTTTTTTTTTTCATGCTTGAACTTTCAAGCTTAGCTAGCTTTTGCAGCTGAGCTTCTATACTCCTGGCTCTGCAGAAATTTGACCTTGCTCTGGAGATAGCTATCTTAAGGGCTTTGAGTTTGTGTAAATCTCATAGACCATATTACTTCATTTAGACAGTGAAAACTTTATTTTTTGATCCTGCGTGTGAGAATTTATACACCGAGGTGAAGCTGCTCAGTGTAAGACCCCAATTCTTCGTGTGCAAGCTAAATAAAATGTACAATGAGCCGTCCCATTGTTTCAAATGACTGCCCACAATTAATCTTTGCTGAGCTGGGACTGAATATTAGCAAAATCAGATTGTTTAGGGCTGTGTGGAAAATTATTTTCTGCTTCTGTGGAACATTTTTTTTGTGTGTGTGGTGGTGTTTTTTTTTTTTTAAACCCCAAACCTGAAAGTCTTCCAGCGTGTATCAGGGCAAAACAGTGTCTGTCTAAATACTTAAACGAAAGTATTCTCCATCAGACTTGCTGGTTGGGGTAGTGAAACATTTCTGTCTGCAGGTGATTAAAGTGTAGGAGTAGGAGGAAAAAAAGAAGTTCCTGATCTTAATCATGAATAATTAAGAGTCTCTCTAGTTTTGACCCAAAATTAGAAAATTTGCATGTAGAGTAAGCTTTGTCAGAACTGGTATGGTCCTGTAAAAAGGTTTTATCCTGACAAATCAAGACTTCATTAAAAAGATGGCTAAGCAGCTTTGCCTGTGCAGTCAAAATTCTGTTCCCATTCTGGTCAGTGCGCTAGTAGTGCAGTGTTAATGGACATGCCTTCTTAAAGGCACTCCTTGAACTTAAAAGGACTGTTAATTCAGCCTATTTCATGGTTCACCTCCTATTTTAAGGGAAACAAAATGATAAAGTAATTCTGTGAGATTAGACGGAGATAATACACTCTGTACAGGTGTGTTTACCCTGTGCATTTGATAGTACTTTGAGCACAGCCATGTCTCCTGTTTCCCATATATGGATAGGCTCTAAACCATAAAGAAGATAATTAGTTTACTCTCTGTTCTTATTGGGCCTCCTGCCAGTGAAAATGTGAAGGAAGATAGATTAAATAAGCTGTGTTTTACATTCTCGCTTTCCCAAACGCAGAGCGTGGGTTACTCTCTGCAGTGGGTCCTGTGACCTTGGAGGAGCAGCCAGGCTGAGCGCATGGGGGGCCAGTGGCCACGCGTCAGGTGTGACTTCTGTTCAACTGACCCAGCCAGGTTCTGCTACCAGAGTGTGTTCCAGGGGCAGCCACTTAATTACGAGAGGTACTCTGTGGAAGAAGCTTTCCTCTTGGGCCCCCACCTGACTGAAGATCCCCTAACCTTTAAACAGAAAGAAGGAAGTCCTCTTTTTTTTTCTTTTTCTTTTTTTTGGTCTTGCCTGTTGTGCTGGCTGTCTGTAAAATAAACCCTGCTTTCTGTTTCATTGATTGGATCTGTTTTACTAACCATGAAAGGCTGATCTTCAGTAGCTGATGCTGTTTGACATTCCATGTATAAAAGTGGTTGAGTTTGAGATTGACAGTGATCCTAACCTAATCTTCCTGTATGTGCTTTGATACAGGTACCAACTTTCTTTAAGTGAAAAATACTCACTTAAAAGAATCATGACAGTTTAGAAGGGTGATTTTCAAATGTCTCATTCTAAAGGATTTATCTCCTCAGAAAGCTTTAAAACTGTCTCAACTTTGTTTAGCAGTTGACAGGCTAGCTTATGAATCACGTGGAGTCCAAGGGAGGAAATAAAATGCTGGAGATCCTGGAAATAGAATATATTAAAATAAGGCTTGCAGTACAAATAATTTGGAGTCATAGTAGTGGAAAAGAGAACAGAATTATGTGCCTTCTCCAATCTTGTTTTTGCATGCTGTGCTCCTAAGATACCCGACCCTTCTGTAGCTGACTTGTATGAAAACTTTCTGATTTTGAAGAGGGTGAAAATTATTTTGGAATCAGTAGTGAAACTTTAAATATTGTATTATTGTTTTACTTAGGTTTCGGTTCATCAAGGTGAACTTGTGAGTAGCTCTGTTAAAATAATCTTTCAGTGATTAGAAATTTGGAAGAGTGTGACTTCTACCCACATGTGCCTCCCTCCCTGCCAGCACCTCCAAATGTGATCGTATTTAAAGGAGTTTAAATTAATGGAGTACTTACAAATGAAGATGCAGACAATGGAGAGCTTGTGTACTTGTCAAATATTATCAAGTATTATCAAAGCTTTTTGATAAGCACTTAGTTAAGTACAAATAATGGGGGAATAAACTTTTCAAACAAAAGGAATACTTGGATTTTTTTTCAGATTGTTGAAGAGCAATTAAAATTCTGTCTTGTATCCCTCAGAAGTGATTTTTTTTTCCTCACTTCAGAATATAGTAAATAAATCCAGCCTGTTGAAGCGCTTTTCATTAGTTTTTCAGAAAATTGGATTAAAATTATTTTTTTAACTTTACAGATTAAGTTGCTTCTGAGTTGCACTAACTTTTGGCTGACGCTGTTTGAAAGACTCTTTCAGTGTTTATTACTTTGTCTCTTTAAAAATGACGTTGTTTTATGTAGTAGTAATGGGAAATAGTATGCTTTTTTCAGTACAAGGTACTAAGGCGCTTGAAGTTTTTTTTATTTTATTTCAGAAGAAAAGATTGGACTTTGGTTTAAAACAGACAAAAAGTGTTATTCAGACCTCCTTTTAGAATACTTACTGCTAATGTTATAACTTACATATATCCAACAAGATTGTGTGAGGTATTTAAGCAGTGTGGAACACATTGATTTTTCTGGGTGAGGTGGTTCTTTGAAGCTTAAACTATAGGTACTTAATGGGAGGATGAAGATGGACTTAAAAATCTATTTGGTAACTATTATGTATGGATAAAGCCTTCCTACTAATAGGAAGAAAGACAGAGAATTATATTCACTTGGAAAGAAGTTATTAGTAACATTTTTCCAATAATATTATTTATGCAAACTTTTTGCCTTGGATTAAGTTTTCTCTTCTACTAAGTACAATTAGAGCCTAAACTAAACCAATATTAATCTTGGTTGAATTACATCTTGATAAATACCATAGGCGTTCCAGATTAGAAATGAGATACAAATATAACTATGTAAGAATAAGTTCTTCACACTTCATATATTAATTGCTTTTTGCCTTTAAAATGTAATGCCAAGTGTATGTGAGTGAAGTATATTGTTGTCACTGTTACTTCTTGGGGACTATGTAGTAGGTGGACATTGGGCCTAGCATCCACGTGATGGACAGAATTTATCTGCAATGCAATATGAAATTAAATATAAAAGTATCCAGTTAAAATTCCCTGGTCATTTGCGGGTACAGGTTTAACAGACTGCAAGCAGTACAGGCTGCGTTTCCCAGTGATGCAAAATACAGGATGTAACAGCTCGGTACCTAGGGCCCTCATTCAGAATGCAAGATAGCCAAGTTAATTCTCCACTTCCACCCTTTCTGTATGAGGACTGGCCTGGCTGCTTTAGTACAGAAGATTTTCTATTCCTTCAGTTAAACCTATCCTACAGAAGATTAACAGAGCTCAAAAAGAATGGGCTAGAGATGGTATGTTTGCTCATTCCAGTGAACTAAGATTTTGTAGTTTGATTTCCCTTGGTGTGAGCTCCTTATGTGATGCAGAGGGATACTGTGACTGTTTTACCCACTTTTCATGATGTTCAGAAAAAGAAGTGGTTGCCACAGTATTTTATTCAGCATAGTTCTGTGAGGTGATGATGGACGGTTTTAGAACATGCCTAAGGAGGTAAGGTGAAGGTATAGCCATGAGGTAGGCATTGATACAGTTCTGCTAACACCAAGTACTTCTACTTGTTTCTAATACAAAAATAAGGCTAAGGGCTACTAAGGAGTTTTTAACTAAACCAAAAAAAAATCCCTTTGAAATTTTGGTACTTCCTAGGTTAAGCAGCTCTCTGTATGTGAAGGGGAGGAGGGTTTTGATGAACACAATTTTGAGTATAAGGTCCTCGTGACTGTGGGGTCCTAAGGAACCTGACTCTCCTAGTATGCTCTAAGTACTTGTACCTCCTGTTAATTTTTGGAGGAGTTGCTTAGGTGCTGAAAAATAATCTGAACTTGGATGAAAATCAGATGTTTTATCTCTATTTTAGGTAAGACTGGTTGTAGTTCTGACCTTTGCAGTTTGTCAAAAAGTACTTTGCTTTGAATTGTATTTTTGGAAAGCAGGCCATCAGCCTCAGATCTGGTGTGTCACAAGCAGAATGTGGTAGGGGTTGTGAAAATACTCTGTGCCTCATTGGAAACACCAGTTTAGCAGACTTGGAGTTTGTGTCATATAAAGCTTAGAAATATTGTTGGCCTATCTGTTAGTCTGAATTTTTCTTTGCAGATTGTGCTTTCATTATTGGTTTAGAACTAACCTTGAATCGTGTTTGGGTGTTGCTTTTTTTTTTTTTTGGGTGGGTTGTTCCCCTCTCCCTAGGGCTCAGCCCAGTTTCCAAGCATCAGAGCTTGGGTTAGAGAAGCGGTGACGTGGTTTCCCAACTACCATGCCTGA
>JAOXJK010000012.1:101278466-101297980 GCA_025774025.1 Xenus cinereus | reverse complement strand
CCCCCCCCCCCCCGCATCTTTTTAACTCCTGTAGGAATATAATACTGATGGATCTTTTGCTCATCATCTGGCTACCTGATATAAACAAAGCAGTTGGGCTGAAAAGACTTTGTTAAATATCTGCTGAATTGTGAAGTTTTAAAGAAAGTCAGGAAGTTGAATCATGACTAAATAAGGGACAGTGATAGAAGATACCATGAAAGGTTGGGTATGTCTCCACAGGATGATGAAACCTAAGGTCTTGTGTTTGGCTTATTCCTCCATTGTCAGCAAATTCCTGAAAGGGCTCACAAGCTTTAACTGATCTCTGTCAGTGGGTGACAATTTGCTGTTCCGTTCAACTGCTGGAATCACACTTTTTTGGTTCTGTTGCCAACTTACGTGGAGAGATGGGGGAGATTTTGGATTTTAGTAGATATTTAAAAACCCCAGCAAGTCAGCCATCCCTGCCCCCTTGTCCCCCATCACTCCACATTACGAAAATTCAGAATTAAATTACCGTAACTTGGCCTGATGGTGCATATTATTCAGTTTATGAATCCATCTAAAAAAGTGGAAATTGAGTTCCCTGTGTTCTGGCCCATGAAGTGTTGAATAGAGCATTGAATGCCTGTGCATTAACATTTAAGTGTCAGGTACAGAGACAGCAAAAGTTTCCTTAATGAAGCCAATAATTCTGTCTGTGAGCTCTGGAATTTGGAGTTTAATTAGTATACTCTAAGTAAATGATGGGACCATATATTTCAAAGGGTGGTTGGGAGTAGAATTAATGTAAACATTTTTGCCCTGTATGTGAGGCAAGACAGAGAATTGCCCAGGCAGCTCTTCTGGCTTTTCTCAATTTTGAGTTCTTGAACTTTGAACCTTAATGAAATTACCTACTATGTTTCCTATATAAATAGTTCAGATAAAGTATATAAAATTATTTTTCTTCATGTGCCTTTGTTCAAGACGGAAAACACAAAGAATTTTACTCACCAATAGAAGTTGTCTATGATTATTTTAGTGATTATATTTTAATTTTTCAAGAAAGTAAAATGACTAGTGGAACTTACTACTTCAGGAATAAGGATTCTCACATTTTGAATTAATGTGATACATAGAAAATGTTTTTAATTTTAAATTGTTTTTTTTTTTTTTTGCTAGTGATTTCTTACCACGGTGGTATAAAAATATCACCTAAGGCCTTCTCTTTTTAACTGCTGATTAGAAATTAAAACCAAATCACAATAAGAAACCCCCTTTTGCTTCTAATGAACACAGGTGGTATCTTGATGGTTGAAGGTAAACATTTTTTCTGTTATAATGTAACAGTTTTGTGAAGCCTGTCTCTGAGGAATAGACTTGGTTCACTCCACTGTCCTCCTTGGTTTTGGAGATACTTTTGAGCTCCTGAGAAAGCTTTTCCTGTATTTAGCAACGTTCATGCCTTGGACTTCTATGCCTATAAGAATACACGAATTTTTGCTGTGGCTGCTCCCTCAGTTGAGACGCTACTGATCTGCTTATTTGACAAGACTTTGCTGAGAAGCCCTGAAGGGGCTACAGGGCATGCAGGCAGAAAGAGCTTTGCTTGGTCAAGCTTTGTTTCTATAGGAAGTAACGCTAAAACAAACTATAGTCTTTGAGTGTGAGTTTAAGTCTGAACTCCTGAGAAGTGACTAGGGAACTCAGTTCCTTGAGTAGTAGCCTGTATTTTATGTGAGATACGATATTACAGTATCTTAACTAGTTTTTATTCTTTCAAGGATTGGAAATTCCCTGATTGACTTATTATTATTTAAATGTAGCCAATGCCTTTTCATCCGAGGAACTTCATATTTCACTGAACATCTATTTCTCTTTCAATATCTTATACTGAATGGGTGCATATACTTTCATATTATACGTATGCTATATTTGTGTTAATGCTGTGCATTTGTAGTAAAACAGTTGTTTATTCCTTTGGAAAAAAAGTCACTGTCTAATAAAAAATTGAATGAACAAAATCTATGTGAATTTCACAAAAATGAGATTTCTTTCATGGTGTACACCTGGGGAATGAGGATAGTACCAGTTGTCAGTGTTTCTATTCTGTTGGAATTTTCCAGTATTAGAAATTGAAGGTACTAACTGATTTAACGTGCATAAAAAAGCAAAGACACGGAAGTAGGATTCTCTGCGGGTTCAAAACTTATTAAATGTTTGAATTGCACAGCAACTGAATGCCTTGATACGAGGCAAGTATTACGCAGTATTGACATTAAACCCTTTTGTATGGTCCTGAGGAGAATGGTGGGATCTTTGTGGTGTCTGTGTAGAAATTACGTTGTATTTCTCTCTCTGATAACTTAGTGAAGAAACCATAGGAGGAGGCCAGTCCCTTCCTCTCTGTGATTCTGAGGAATGTCCTTATTAACTGCTTCTTCCCCCTTGGCATGCTTGGACATTTCTTTCCACATGTGAACACTGTACAGATGCTGGGAAAGATCTTTCCACTTTTATTTCCCTTTAATCAAGGCACTGTCCTTTCTTTCCCCTTAAACCATAAATGGGTCCTCTTAATCCTTCCATTTATGTAGAGGGTTAACTGCATTGTAAAGGATTGCTGTATCTTAGCTTAAATTGAGAGGATAGAGTGTTATCTTCTAATGAAAGAAAGCTTTAATTGTTATTGAAAATGCCATGGGGGGGGGACTGCAAAAAACTCAGAGATCCTACCTGGTCATATGCGTTTAAAGGATAATTTAGCCCCAGTCAGAAACCAGTCTAGCTGAGGTTAATTTGAAGCTACAGGTGCAGCCATCAGCAGTCGTGAGATCCAAGGCAGAATGGTAGGTACAAGAGTGGTGTAAGACCGCAGTGTGTTGCCATTCATGCAGGCCTTCTAGAGAAGCCGAAAAATAGGAAAACGTATCTTACTTCAAGCACAGGCCCTCCAGTTGTAGAGCATGAACACGCTTGATATGGTGGAAAAGCGGAATCTTTTTTTTTCCTTTTTCTGTAGTGAATTTTCAAACCAGTCTCTATTTTAAAAACCTGTTTCAGCGTGGTGGTTTTTTTTACTTTTCAGTTTGTATACATGTTAGACGAATGGAATGCACGGAATAAATTTATCTATCTTAACATTTCTTTTGTTACTAGTGGAATAGATTAGATAACTCCATTTGGATTATTGCTTGAATAAGAGTACGTGCTTAATTAATAATTTTTGGGGGTATTTTTACAAAGGTGGTGTTTTTTTCTTCTCTGGATATTTTAAGTAATTGTACTACCTTGAAGTAATTTTTGCAGATTTGTTTTCCTCTGGTTTTGCGTACCTTTGATTCCGGGTGAATGTTATTTGTAGGAACAAAGGCCAGTTAAGGTATGTTTCTGGTTGTCTGTCAGAAAACAAAAATGGAAGTGGGAAGGCGAGCAGTTTACAACATGCTGGTCAAGATACCAGTTTTACAGATGTGTGCTATGAAGCCACCTGTTGGCTATATAGTGTGGCCAGCGAAATGTTTATAACAGAAGTTAAAGCCAACTTTCATTTTGCTATGAATGCGATTATATAAGTCTCCTGATGTATTGCTTAGGTTTTTCATTTCTGCTTCTCAAGAAGAGAGTGTCCCATGTTGCACCTTAAGGAAAGCGTAATTATCATTATCAGTAATACCTCTTGCTTGGTGCTACAATGTGTAAATACTAGTTCTCTTTTCGTTTTCACATAGAAGAATTGGCCAGGCAGAAGCAAATATGATGATTATAACAAATTGACAGCTTGTAATTTTGGGAGAATGGCAACATTAAAGAAAAGTATTTATACCAGCAAGTAGTATAGTGAAGTGTGTGGTGATCCTATGTAAACCTTCATAATTTTCAGCAGAAATAAATTATGAGGCCTCTGTTTCTGTTACTTTTGCTGTATTTTCCTCCTTTGCCTCACAGTTTCTTCCTTTCTTTCCTACTGTTATTCTCCTGGCTGCAGACAAGCATGTACGTGTGTTAACTGGTGTTTCTGCGTTGCCCGGTCGGTACGTGCCCTGTGTACGTCTGTTCTGATAGCACTATAGGAAAGATCATTCGTGGTACCTCTTTTATGTCTCCTCGTGAAAATATCTGTCTGCAGCAGGCCCTTTTCAGCTGCCTTTGTTCGTGTTTTGGAAGTTGCACACAGTGACAGTGTTTCACTGCTTGCAGTAGAAAGGCACTAGCCTGAAGGAGCCCAACATAAACTTTGAAAGCGAAACCAACATCAGTCCAAGTCAGTATGAAGTGGGAACATTCAGCTGTTGAATGTCTGCAAAGTGTTTTCTTTCCTTTTTTGGGAAGGGCTGCAAAAATGTTTCTCACAATTATGTTATTTAGTCATTAATATTAAAAGAACGGTCACATTAGTGCCGACCACAGAGATCGCTTTGAGAGAATGGTCTGGTTTATTATTTCTGTCTTTCTGGTTTATGCTTTAAATGGAGGGAGGGACAGCATTTCTAAAATTACGTTTTGAAATGCATTGGGATTCAGAAATGAGCTGCATTTAGAACTGAGTTTTGGTGCCTACATCCATATGATTAGATAGATTATGTTCTTTTCAACATATATTCCAGGATTTAGGCATTTTTGTGTACATCTCTATAAAAAGAAACACAGAAATGCAAATTGCAAAATTTGGTTTTACTGATTGTCTTTCCCATTCTTTCATTTTCACTGTATTCATTTCAAATACTCTTTTGTTGTTCTCAAATAAGTAGGCATAAAACTTGTTCCTTGCCAAAGGCAGTTTATTACTGTAAATTCTATACTGGTTTCTACAGGTAACTTTACAAAAATCTTATAGCAAAATTGTTTTAAAAATTACTCCTTTTTACAGAACATGATGCTGATCCTTATTGCTAAATTAGGATCTTGCAACTTTTCTTAGACTCCTAACATAACTGTATTAAGGTTTAGGAGGATTGCATAAATATCTTAGATGAGCGTAAAGTTCTCCTTGTTACCATGCTGAGGGTACCACCGTACCTTACAACTGAGGAGAAACATTTTGGTGTATCCACCTTCCGTCAGGATGGACAAGTGGGATGGATGGACCCTTACTTGGAAAGTAATTCTCATACATCATCTCCCAGGAAATATAACCTTTGTTTATGAAGCTAAACTTAATTTTTGCTGACAGCCTGCTGCAAGGCTGGCTGCTGCAGTTCTTGTAAAATAGCAAGAAATGAAAACTGAGTCTGACTGAGCATTATTCTCATTTTACACCTGCTTCTGCACAGCTGTGTGAAAAAGAAAAACAAAGGTTTATTTGCACTTGGTGGATGTGATTTCCTGCAATGACACACATGGACATGGGCTACACACATCAGGTTTCTTTAGTGACTTCTCTCATTTAATTCAGCAAAACTTTCACTTTTTTCACTGCCTTGGCATTTATTGATTTGCTGGGTTGTTTTTTTTTTTTTGCTTGTTTTCCCCTCGCTGTTACTTTATCAGGATCTTAAAGCCAAGCTGTGGCTTTCTTTTTTCCATGTAGTTTTTCAGCGTGCTTGAAAAATTTTGTTAGCAGTATACTTTGTTATCAAATGTCTGCTTAAAAGAAAGCAATGAGAGCTGGTACTTGTGCCAATATTTTAGTAAATCTATAAAAAGTACAGTCGGCGTTGTTCCCTGTTTGGGTGTTGATTCCTAGCTGGTGAGAGATGCAGCAGGAGTGACTGAAGCGGTTACTGTTCTGGCTGTCATCCACCCAGCTCACCCAGAGCTCTCTGCTCCAGCAGCAGCACTTGTCTCACGATGCTGTGTGTGTTCTTGAGCTGATACCAGTAGATACCAACTGGTGCTGATTTCAGTTTAATATACCAAGGTAGTGTGTCTGTGGCAGCTCGGGAGCGGACGTGTTTCCCAGTCGGCCATCCTTGTGTAAGGGAGATGTATGCTTGGGTGAGGATGCTTAGTAACTGTGTTTGGCTATTGTAGTGGTGAGATTATTGTAGTTAGAAGACTGTATATACACAGATGAACTGTAATACAAAGATGCCATTTAACACTCTTCAGTTACTCCCCAGAGGAAAACTACCAATCAGATAGAAATATTCTGTCCTGCAACCAAATATGGGAAAGAAGAACAGGACTTACTGCAAGCAGCCATGGATTAAGTTGTGTTTAAAGAAAAAAAAAAAAGTCAGGGAAATCCACATGTTAAGGGACATTCTTTTTCAACAGCAGGCCAGAGGCAAGCAGTCAAGGTATTCGGACTTCTTCAATGGTTCTATTCCTGGCCTTGCATACAATTAATTGCACTAATGGTGCTGAAGAAAAATACCTTTGTGTCAATTTTTCATTATTATTTTACCCCAGTTTTCTGCTTATTACCAAAGGCACACCTTGTTTATACTCTCTGATAAAGATTACTAATAGTGATTAGGATTAATATGTATGATGTTAGAACATTAGTGCCCATGGACTGTTTTCCCTTTAAGCTTTGTGAAAGGAGGAAAAAAAAAAGTAGAAGGAATGACGTGACTCACTGTTGGGGTTTTTGTTTGTTTTAAATTGTAATCTGTGTAATACCTGTTAAATTATATTGGTCTCTAGACAGTACTTTCCTCAGCTGTTTGAATCTTAAGAGGGTGGAAGTTTAAATTGTGGTGAATAATATCTACTCGGTGTCCAGGTCTTTGATACCTTAAAAATAGGAGGCTTTAACTACTCTTGAATTGTTATGAGTACAAAATACTGTTATATGAGCTTCTCTTTTTCTTTTTTTTAACCTTGTTTCAATTTTATATGAAGGTGTGCATCTGAGCTTTTCCATACTCTCTAGAAAAGTGGGTATGCAGGAGAGGGCTTTTATAGAATTAGCAATCTTACATTAAAACAATGTTTATCCGTTAACAAGCAAGCCACTACTAAAACCATCTACGTGTTTTGTCGTGTTCAAGATACAAGAGTGTGTAATGGAATTTAGATTACTTCATTTAAAGACTTTTCACATTACATAGTAATACGATGCAGGAATTTCTTGAAGTTGGGGAAGGGAAAAACCTCATCATCTTCACTATGCTAATGGCGTTTATAGTGCAAAAGCCGAAAGCTGCCATGTAGTGTATATGTTTTATGAGAAACTGATGGTGTTTTAAATAGGTATTTAATCTTTCTTTACTTAATGAGTATTTTATGTGTAGTTTCTTTGCTTATATAGACTGAAAGTACAAATACATTGAAGGAAATATCTTGAGTCAATATTTTCTGTTACTCATTTCAAGAAATAACTTCTACTGATACAGACTTCATTATTAAAGTAAAATTAATGGGAACAGGCATAGAGAACAACTTCTTAGTAGTTTACATCAGTAGATTTAGGAATTCTGGAATAAATTTAGCTATTTAGGAGTTTCCAAAATATAGCACTTGAAATCCGTGTTGTCCTAAGATGCTTTTGTTGAAACACCCTTCCAAGCAAGGCATGAATATATTTCAGCGAAAGTTTGATGTCAGCAAGGGAAAAACACCTCATACTTCTGCAGATAATTAGGCTAGGCTTCATTAACTGACTGTAATGAAAACCTGGTGCTTGTCATGTCCCAGGAATGCAGCAACTTTTTTTCAGTTTCAAGGTAATTTTAGTTATTTTCTTAATAAAAATAATTATGTTAAAAATACAATAAACTCTGTGTGTCCTCTGATTCCATGGAAGAAAAACACTTTGTAGTACAACGTTTGCAGTTAATTCTAGCTTTTACTTTTTTTTTTATAAACTGAATGTTCTGCTTCTCAACAGCAGAAATAGCTAACAAATTTGTAGTATTGCACTGAAGTTGGAAATTAAGTTCCTAGATATTCTCACACATGAATTTTTATTAAAAAAAATCTAAAATATTAAGTTTAAATATTAAAACAGCTCATAATTTTTTAAATTTTTGAATTGCAGAATAGTTGAGTTTGAAGAGGACCTCAGGATGTCTTGAGTCTAACCTCCTCAGTCCTGAGATCAGACAAGGTTTCTTTGGGCCTCCTGTGGTTGGATCTTGGAAACCTGCAAGGATGGAGACTACAAAGCTTTTCTGGGGAACATATTCTACTGTCATCATGGTGAAAAAGCTTTTTCTTTCTGTCAAGTTGGAACTTAAATCTCCAGATATCTCTTTTTCATGATTGTTCCTCGACTGTTATTCTCTTCAGTTTAGCTCCATGCGCATTTATGCTGTATGTTCTGAACCAAGTTCTGCTTGACTTGAAGTTGTAAATAATTTAAGTCTTATTATGATTCTATATAAGAATGAAGGTTATATATTTCTAATGGATAGCCAGACTTCTCAGGAATAATGCAGCTGTGGGTTCAAAAAAATAATCAAGTTTAATGCTCGACTGTTTCACTTTATGGAAATATATGAGCAGACTACATGTATTTTAGGAAAGGCTAAGTTATCTGAAGCAGCATTGATTAATAGTTTAAAGCCATTTTTGTGATGATATTTTTATTAAAAAAATTTTAAATCAAATTTTTCATTCAACTGTGAGTTGTATTTTGCTCTTCTTTCCAGTATGGTGGTTTCTCCCAAATCCTGAAAGTTAATACCGTTTTTTTTTTTATTATTATTTCTGTAATAGTGTATTCTGGCAACATTGTTTATAGTATTTATCTCTGGAAATGAGTGCATCTAACCTAAAAGTGTGAAAAAAGATAAGGAACAAATAAAGGCCATATAAATATAAACAGTTGGTATACTTTTTGTTGGTATACTTTTGCAAACACTGCATTGAGATAGCGATGTGATTATAGTCCACTGAAACCATTTTGTAGCATCAAACTGAAACTACTCTGAAGTATTAAATATTCAAACTAGATTTGCACAGACTTTTTTTAAGCTGTCATAGTTTTCCATAAATTGGTGCCGGCCACTGTAATAACAATTAATATATGATCATTGGACCTGATCTTCAGACTTCTGAGAAGCAGCCTGTAAAGTTTTAGCTTTAAGTCTCTTCACTAATAATTTCATATGTGTATGTGATTAATAGATGTTTTTCTTTACTTCAAAATGAGGCATGCAAATTTAGTTTTGATTATTTTTCATGAACACCAAGGGGACCATGGTGTTTGCTGGGTAATACTCTACTAGTTCAGCTAAGTTTTGTCAGGAGGCCTGTGTTTTGTCAACCTGTGTAATTTTAAAGATTCCAAGGTGCAGAAATAGTGATGAAAGATCATAAGTCAGAATTTCATTCTCTGTATTCTGTGTGTTAACATCTCATTCTCTTTCTGGGTCTGATAAATCTCCATTTCCAATCTGTATGTTCCAGGTATTTCTGCGTACATAGCCACCAGGCATTGGGAGTACGTTGGCATCGTTCAGAGTCTGTTTATAGTCGCGAATACCTGCCAGCAGAATTTCTAGAGATGTCTCTGGTTAGGCTGTCTAAATTAGCTGTTCAGCAGATGGCACTGGAAGAGCACATCAGTGGGAGACCTCGGCGATGCTGTAGTTAGTACGAAATACTAGCGAAGCTGTTGCAGTGCTGAGGGTTGTGAAGAAGTTGAGTAGCGCATTTTAATGTATTCCAGGAAGAGGTGCATGCTGGGCTCTTCTGTTTCAGCTCTTCTAGATGTAGACAGTGGAAAAAAATTCTACACTTGCAAGTGTATGAGTGTATCATATGTTGAGGACTGATTACACAGCTCTTTTAATGCAAAATTACTGCTAGTTTTTAAGTATGTGCAATGAAAGAATATCTGGATCAATTAGGATATTTGACTTCAGGGTATATTTGCTTTCTCCTGTCTTGGATAAAATATGCGTAAGAGATGTCATAAAGTAGGGTGGTTCTCATATGGACGATTTGTTTAGAGGCTTGCTGTGACCTGTAGGTGTGTTCAGTTCACTTGAGAGAGCTTTGACCTGAACTGTCATTCACTAGATTTTACTGTCTTTTCCTGGATGAATGAGCTGGACTTCTGGATATATGCATGTTGTTTATGTGGTTCACATTGGAACTTCAAACCTTTATTGTTTCTTTATATGAAATGTTGCAATGCTAGAAGTAATGAGTCGTGCATTTGGACAATCATATGTTTTGCCTGATAAAGCTATTGACTGCTAAGGGTAGACTGACAGATATACAACACTTCACTCAAGCAGGCTCAGTAGTCACTCTGAAAGTACAAAATTTTGGCTTCTCTATATGCTGCCTTAAAGACCTGTTGAGATTATTTTTAGATTTTGGATTTCAATTTGTAAAAAATCCCACAATTTGATACAGAAAAACTAGTATGTGATAAAACCCCATTCTTTCAAGCCACTTGCTTAGTCTTTTAGTTATGGAGAATCTGAAGAAACATGGTTCCTTCAGTCAAACGTTAGGTAACGTTCTTTTGAAGTGCACCAATAAAAAAAATAATTGGTGAACCAGACAGTTTAGAGCTCTACACACGCTCTCTCCCCAGTCGACAATGTGATAATGTTCTTTTATTTTTCTCCATAGCTTAGAAGGCAGATTTTATTTCATGCTTGCTTTTTTAGGGTTAGGAATTGCAAACAATGTTATGTACTTCCCACAAGGATGGGGAAAAGTATCTGGTGAGTTGGAAGTAGTATCAGCTTGTGGATGTCAGTCAGAAGCAGCTGGATTTCACAAGTGGGGCTAATGTGAGGGTTCCCAGGATTCTGGTACTACATACACAAAGACACAGTTAAATTTATCAAATGAACAAACACTCTGAACTTTTCCATTTAGGAGCAGCATAGAATCCTGAAGTTATGTTTTTCATTTATTTTGTAGGTTCACTTTGTCACATATGACAAGAAGAGTACTGTAAATTGGTGAGATGGCAAAATACAAATGGTTTTAGGGATAGAAGGCCAACAAGGTGTTTTGAGTCTACTTTTAATTGACATGTAACTCACCCTTTATCTGTATCTAGCTTTTTCTTAACTAGTGTACTTTGTCAACTATTCTCATACACTAGATCTCAGGCATATAAAACCCACTAAGTGTATTCTACTCATATTTGGGTTTCAGTACTTTACTATTACCCAGTTATTCCAAATGTCTGAAGCTCATTTTAAGCATCATTATTTTAAAACATGAAATTTTATGGTTCGGCATGCATCAGTCATAAGCAAATGAAAATATCTTAGTATCAGCTTCAAATTGTGTAAGTGATACACATTTTTAAGGTGTTAGGACTCCAGATACCACAGGAGCCAAGTTAAAAGTGGAAAAATAAGCAGTGAACTTCTAAAAAAAAAAAAAAAAAGTCCTGTTTTTTAAAGTTTTAATATTCATTTACAGCAAGAGCTGATCCTTAGTCGTTTGTTTAGGAAACAAGGGTTTTGGGCATGTTCTTTGCTGATGGCAAGTAAATCAGTTTACAGGCAGTAAAGTTTGCTTTTAGTTAGCTTTGGGTAAGATCCTTTAGCCTTTGTGTACTTGAGGACCACAAAAGCTGGGCTGGACAAGGGTAATAGTCGATGGACTGCTGTTTGATTACAGTAATCATTCTTACATGCTTTTATGCAGTTTTTGAATGGTTATTTAAGAAAATCGTATTGTTTTGTTGATAAAACTTATTTTACATCATTCTACTATTTTTCTTAGTTGTTTTTGTTGTGATACCATGGGAGAAAAGTGGAAACTGTGTACATAAGAGATGTTTTACTTTCCCCTTAGTCCCCCGCTCCTGGAAGATTTCTTGAAAGACTCTTAGACTCCTTCAGCTTGCCATGCTTAGGCTGGAGCCAGGCTGCTGCAGGTTGTTGTTAAAATAACACATATTTGGGGTTAAATGGCTATATGTTAAAATGTCTACTTCTAACTGCAGTACCTGCTTCTGTGGCAACAGCAACTGTTCGCTTTCCCTTCTTGTTCTTTCCATCTCTGCAGAGCTGCTTGCTTTGGAAGGTCTCACTGACATTAAAAATTAAAAAAACCCAAAACATCTAACCCAAAAAGCCAAACCCCAAACACAAAAACCAAGCTGAACTGATGGAGGGGGTGGGTACTTGACCCTGGAAGATGCCAGGTGGGAGGAGTTGACTATGACTTGAGCAGATATGTCCACTTAGTCTTGGCAGATGTACTAGAGGAAGAACAGCTCTAATAGTAGTAGGCAAGGAGAGCCTCCTCTATATCTAAAAGAGAGGTTGGAAATCACTTTTCTTTCATAGAAGTTCATGGTTTGCTCTAAACAGATAGTACTTTGCAGTTAATTTCTCTCTATTTTTTGACTGGTGTTAATTTTCCTGTAATTATGTAACTACTTGAATATTGCTCAGCTTTCCTGTGTAAAGAACATATGACCTTGTAAGACTGTGTTTTCAGGACTAATCACAGCTTAAACTGTATGTAGGAATTCTGTTGGATAGAATATTTTCTAGTTTTATCTTCTATAGTTAATTTTGTGGGGTTATTTTTAGGAGCCTTCTGAAAGAGAAGGGTATTTCTGTGCCTGAAAATTATATATACGTGCATTAAATATAAATGCCTATGAGTGTGGTGTAATGTGCGTGTATCTTTTAAAAATAGCATGCTAAAAGCAGAAAAAAAGTTGTGGAAATCTCCAAGGCAGATGTAGTAGACTAATTTTTTTTGAGCCTGATTGGTTTCCAAATCAGCTGCCTGTTTACTTTTATTTGATGCCTGTTACTTAAGTACTGCAATTTCTGTTTTGTTTGGAGAGGGGGAAAACCTTATGGATAATTTTAAAAATACTTCTTTTGTGAAGTTAATTGTTTTTTATTTGTTTCCAGGAAATGGCTCTTGAAGTTAAATGAGGCTGGATAAAGCGCATAAATGAAGCAGAAGCTGCTCTGCATGTGTTAGGGCTATATCACCACAAGCACTGCTGATCAGCCAGACTTGGTAACTTGTCATAATGAAGAAAATTAGTCTGAAAACAATTCGCAAGTCCTTTAACTTAAATAAAAGTAAAGATGAAAGCGACTTTGTAGTGGTTCAGCAGCCATCGTTAAGTGAATTTGGAAAAGATGACTCCTTGTTTGGCAGCTGCTATGGTAAAGATTTGGCTAGCTGTGAAGTCAATAGTGAAGATGAAAAAGGAGGCAAAAATAGATCAAAAAGCGAAAGCTTAATGGGTACGTTAAAAAGGAGGCTTTCAGCAAAACAAAAACAGAAAGGCAAAGGCAGCACACCATCTGTAAGCTCTGCAGATGATGACACCTTTTCTTCCTCATCTGCTCCAATAACCTTCAAAGATGTGCGAGCTCAAAGACCTCTGAGATCCACTTCCCTCCGTAATCACCATTACAGTCCAACTCCGTGGCCCCTTCGACCTACGAATTCAGAAGAGACTTGTATCAAAATGGAAGTGAAAGTCAAGGCCTTGGTCCATTCCTCTAATCCAAGCCCAGCACTGAATGGCGTTCGAAAGGACTTCCATGACTTGCAGTCAGACAACGTGTTCCAGGAACAAAACAATGCATTAAAAAATACAGAATCTCAGAACGGGGACTTGCATCTTCATATTGATGAACATGTGCCTGTAGTTATTGGATTAATGCCTCAGGACTACATTCAGTATACTGTGCCTTTAGATGAGGGAATGTATCCTTTGGAAGGATCACGTAGTTACTGTCTGGATAGTTCCTCACCCATGGAAGTTTCAACTGTTTCTTCTCAAGTGGGGGGAAATGCTTTCCATGAAGAAGAGAGCCAAGTGGATCAGGATGTAGTCGTTGCACCAGATATCTTTGTGGACCAGACGGTGAACGGTTTGTTAATTGGTACCACAGGAGTCATGTTGCAAAGCCCAAGAGTTAATCACAGTGATGTCCCTCCGCTCTCACCTTTGCTACCTCCAATGCAGAATAATCAAATCCAAAGGAACTTCAATGGATTGAATGGCACAGATGCCCACGTGGCTGAAAGTATGCGCTGCCATTTGAATTTTGATCCTAACACTGCCCCTGGAGTTGGAAGAGTTTATGATTCTGTACAGAACAGTGGTCCTATGGTTGTGACAAGTCTCACAGAAGAACTGAAAAAACTTGCAAAACAAGGATGGTACTGGGGCCCCATTACACGTTGGGAGGCAGAGGGAAAATTAGCTAATGTGCCTGACGGCTCGTTTCTTGTTCGAGATAGTTCTGATGATCGTTATCTTTTAAGTTTGAGTTTTCGTTCCCATGGAAAAACTCTTCACACTAGAATTGAACACTCAAATGGTAGGTTTAGCTTTTATGAACAACCAGATGTGGAGGGACATACATCTATAGTTGACTTAATTGAACATTCAATCAGGGACTCTGAAAATGGAGCTTTCTGCTATTCGAGATCCCGATTGCCTGGATCAGCAACTTACCCAGTGAGACTGACAAATCCAGTATCTCGGTTTATGCAGGTGCGTTCTTTACAATACCTATGTCGTTTTGTAATACGTCAGTACACCAGAATAGACCTGATTCAGAAACTGCCTTTGCCAAACAAAATGAAGGATTATTTACAGGAAAAGCACTACTGAAAGCTTATGGGAATCTTGCATCTTGCACTTTGGGAACAACAACAACAAAAAGAGATTGAATTACAGTTTACAGACTTTCATTATTATCAAAATCTTTTGCTGCCATAAAAATATTTCATTTTTGTGTGTAAAGAAAAGTAATGCATTGGATTTATGTTTGTTTTGGGATTTTTTGTGTATTTTGGGGGGCTTTTTTTTTTTTTTTAAAGAATGATCTCAAGTTTATTTTTAGAAGTGTGAAATAGCTATCTTTCATCAATGTGCAGATTAATCACAATGTGAATGATCAAATTCTCCTTAATTTCCCCCAAGTCCTTTGCTGCTATCCACTGTGATTTTTATGCATTGAAAGCACATTTCATGTGTATTCAACCATAAGTAAAAGTCAAATGAAACTCGTTGAATGGATTTTTTTCTCTTTCCTTTAAAATAGCCTGTTTGAAAAAAAAGATCGTGGATAAAAACCATACTGGTATTCTAAATTACAGAATTTATGTCTACATTAAAAATTATTTCCTAGTATCCTAATTATAAATTTCTATAGAGATATGCCCTAATGTAGAACTTATAGACAGAGCTATGTGGTAAGAACGTGGTTATGTGGCATATCTTTGGGAAAAAAACCCTGCCTTTCTCCTAAGCCTGTATTGTCTGTATGCTATTTTTGTTTGAGAAGGTTGGTTCAGCCACCTTCTTGTCTCAGTATTTTGTCCTTTTAAAAATGGCCTTTAAAGAAACAGAAGTCTGTGAAAGTTGATATATAGTACCTATAAGGAAATTGCGGTATTGGGGTCTTGTCAAATATTACTTCTTAAAATCATGTCATCAGTTAAATAAATGAACACCTACCAGGTTCCCTCTTTCTGTCCTTTTCCCTCCTACCTCCTCTTGGGGGATGGGTTGGGGAGGGCTGGAATTTCCTAAATTTGTAGGAAGACTCTAGGAATTGTTATTATGTGAACGTAAATTGATAAGCCATTTTAGGGAGGGGGTAAAATTTCTGATAGGATGATTCGTACAATATATATTCAAACTACTTTAAATTTAATAATTTTCTACATATTTTTCACTTCAGAAATGCAGTAATACACTAATGTCCTTTGGATTGTTTTCCCCTTTATTGGATATCCTTTGGGGAGGAAGGAACAGGACTGATAACATTTTGGGTGGAAGATGCTTAAATGCGTCTCTAAAGCTCTATTCTCATAGCCTTTCAAATTATGGTGAAAAGAGGTTTGGATATACATTGACCACAGAAAATGTTTCAGTTTACTGTCATGAAATATGTTTTGACATATGAAATATTGAATCAATTAAGTAAATGTTTATATCTGTCAAAGATTCTGGCATTTGAAAAGCTTACATTTATTCTAACCTTCTGTAGGGAAAAAAAAAGACTTTCAGTAGGGAGTACAGATTCTACACTGTAATATTTTCTTCATGCAAGGTTAATCCATGGCGTTTTCTGGGTTTGTTTCAGATTTTTTTTTTTGGTTATGAGTTATTTGTTAAAGGGTTCATGGCCGGCTTGGGAGGGAGGCTTGTTTTGCCTGCCTCTGCCACCCTGTTTTGTATTTTAGAATGTCATCTTCCCCATCTCTGGTTGCAGTTGATAGTCAGTAAACAAGCTTAGAAAAGGCTGTTCATCTTTGAAACAGCTTCCTTGTTTAGGTCGTTTACTTCTCCTTGTTTAATCTAGCCTTTTGTCCCCTAAAATTAGTCTTTAGTACTGAATACCGTATTGCTGCAAGGTGGTGCAATAGCACTACATCTTGGGTTGCCTGAATTGATAGACTAAATTTATATTTTTTTAATTTATTTTTTGACCATAATGTTTAACTAAAAAAGAAAAAAAAAAGAAAATCAAAGGCAGATAAAGGCTGCTTTTGCTTTTAAGGGAGGGAGAATAAGGATTTCTTCTTTAGTCTAATAAAGTTTTAAACTTAAATAAAAAATCTAGAGCATTCTATATGCATAATTTGTTGGCTTTGCCATTGAGATATATGTATGCAAGTGTGAATTCTGTTTTCTTTTTTTCCTCTACTGACTTCCCCCCTTCACCCCTGAATCAGGATCACTAACTTTATTCAAAAAGGCACAATAACCTATGGTATGGTACAGTGTTCTGATTCTGTCTGTGGGGAGGAAAAAGAAAATCATTTTTATGGATTTCAGATGCATACTTTTGGAAGAAAACCTCTGGCATTTTCTTCACTTTAAAAATTCTTTCCCTGTACAAGCTAGAGGGCCTATGCATTCTACAGAATCTTTGAAAGATTATAGTATGTTAAATATTTTCTTTGCCATTTAATACCACTATTGAATGCATTAAACGTATGTTTATACTATGTCACATGCATTAATTTAGCAGTCATTGCATTGAAACTTAAATAGTTCAATCTGTAATATCCTGGTCTTATTGCTGAATTGAAAAACGTGCAAGAACACACCTGCTAAATTTCTTGCCCATGCCTTTATAAATTTCGGTTTGTTCACTCATATGTGTTGATGGTTCTTTTTAAAAAAAAAAAACAAACAACAAACCAAACAAAACCAAACAACAAACAAACCACTTTAGTTCAGCTTCCACTTTTTGAGTTGCCTTCCTTGCTGTGTTCTTCTGCAAACTTAATCTAGTCATTAACTTTGTCATTTATTCCCCCCTCTGAAGCTTCCACAAAAGGAACACTGTAAAGTGATTGACACATAGGATGTGAGAACCATATAGCACTTTGTTTCTGAATAAAAAATGGTGGTGATACTTCTACTAAGCTCAAAATACTTTAAAACAGTAGTAAGTAGACACAAATACTTACTTTTACAGGTTTCATTAATCAGAACCTTGCAGTATTTTTTCATGCTGAGATAACTGGCAAACCAGGAGAAGGAACCCAGAAAATTGACTTTGAAAACATTAAAGATACTTACAATTTCTTATAATAAAGATTATTATAAAAGAAACACAGTAACACTTAGTTACGAGACAATTTAGAAGTACTCGGAGTAACCACAAAAATTGTGTTGACTTCTGCTTCATGAAAATTAGAGAAATAAAGTGTCCTTGACAAATTAAAGGAAGATGACTGAGGATATTTTGGGGACCTTTGGAAGTAGATACACTAGGAATAAAAGCTAACTGACTATGATCCTTATAGAGTAGAAATATGGCTATTTATTCAGCACAACAGTTTTAAGGGTTCAAAAGGTATGCTTTTTATGTAATTGAAATGTGGAAAAAAAATTGGAAAATGAAACTATGAAATAAAAGTCCTTTTTTTGAGCACCTGAAATGATTGACTTTATTGATAACATTGTCTGTTTTACCAATTAGAAGAGTAAACCACCACCATATATATGGAAATAGAAAAATTAATTTGCACAGTTTTCTCTGTGATTTTTTTTTTTCCTTTTGTAAGCCAGTGTTACAAACAACTGAAAGTGATTTGTATTCTTTGATCTATTTGAAGGATATGGCACTTATCCTGCTGTTGACATAGCGAATGCCATCTTTTTATCAAAATGTTTTTGTCAAAAGGATCAGAAATGCAATTATTAATTAAACTCTTTGTTCTCAGATGACCTGACTTTACATTTTGTTAAAGCCAATTTCTTTCTGTGAATAGTGATTGCAGGGCTAAGTGAAATCTGTGCAGTTTCTGTTTTGATGCATTTCATCTATATGAATACTGGAATTATAAATTTTAAACAGCATACCAGCAATATGTGGGCTATGACTCTGATGAGAAGTATTTCTCTGTTACTGAACTTTCAAATTCTGAGCTAAGATATGGATAAATTAATGATTGCCGATTTAATTTCTTAAATTTTTTTTATGACTGCAAAGAACAACAATTACAAGCATCCTTTATAAATAAAATATGGGCTAGATGATAGTTCCTAATATGGGAAATATGGCATTGTTGTATCTGGAAAGTGTTCTAAATTCTACACAGATAATGAAAAATTCTTAAAGAATTTTGTATGAATACATGTTGGGTTAAAGAATTTTTATAGTGATGATGGAGTGCCATGAAGTTAATACTTGCAATCCAGATTGCTGTAGTTTACACTTTTCTCTGTTTCAGACCTGGTGTGCACTATTTGTACTAAGCACGCCACAGAGTGAATTATCCAAAGTCCATTGATTTTAATGTGTTTTGGTTTGTAAATGAAATTATAGTAATTTCTTGCACATTTTTGAAAAATAATTGTATAAGGATTTATGTATCTGCTTCTGGATACAGTGTGTAAATAAAAATTTCATTCACAAAAGTATTTGTGGAGTGTTCTATATCTTAAAGATGTTCTAAAATGGAAAAACGGAAAGACTGCAAAATTTGGGCATATGATTTAAACATTTAATAATTTAAATTTTAATGGTTAAAATTTAAACTATTATTTTTTTTAACCCCTACTAATTGACATGCCAAAACATTTCTATATACTGATTATATTAATTCCTACTTTTCAAAGAAGAAGAAAAAAATGCCAGAGCATAATTACAATATGATTTTTTTAAGTTCTGTATGCATACAGTAAGTTAATTTTTTAAATAATTTTTATTGTTTTCTTCCTTGAAAAAATTACAGAACTTATAACAGAAGTTTATGGTTCAACTAGATGTATGTCAAAGCTAATATACCATCTCGGCTTCCAAGCAAGCAAATAGTTCTTACTTGGTTCCAAGGTAAAAAAAATCATATATGGTGTTGATTTTCATATATTCACTGTCCTAGATTTACTTTTGAAAGGGAGTGGCGTTTTAAATCCTGGGAAATCACACAAACCAGAAGATCAAGGATAAACAAATTTCTATGTTACAAAAGATATGCTTAATTGTTTGCATATTTTCACGTGGCTGTGACTTACAGACTCATGACTCAAATTCAAGAAAATACTACCTGCTTATTAGGTCTTGGTTATAACTGTTTAGTTTTGGTTTGTGGTGGGGTGGGTTTTTTGGTTTCTTTTTATTGTTGTTTGTTTGTTGGTTTTTGTTTTGTTTTTTTTTTTTTTTTAAACAATCAATAAAAAAAACCAGCCTTGGTAGATAGTAATTAATGTTCATATTGTC
>JAOXJK010000012.1:101263306-101274066 GCA_025774025.1 Xenus cinereus | reverse complement strand
AATGTGGCAAAATCTACTTGAAGAGTAACAATGTTTTAAAAATCACAATCTTCTTTTAAAAAAACAATGATTATGTCTTACCATACTGACACTTCTTCACATGCATACCTACCTCGGAATACAGGAGTGCATAGAGGCGACAGTTCACTCTTAGTTCTGACACTTCGCCATCTCCACACTTTAACCAGACTGATATTTACAACACCATCTCTCCCGAAGCTTTAATCACTCACTTTGGTGTCGTTTTCCCCAGTTGCCCTTGTAACATAGCTGACATGGTCGCTGCATGGCATATTCATATCAAAACCTACGATGTGACTTGATAAAATCTATCCCTTCGTATCGGAGAGGAGGAGAAAGTAACAACAGGAGCATCATTCAGTTGGCTGGTGTTGCACATGCCATCAGCTTACTCAGTATTCATACAGCCCCACGAAGGGGCTCCATGCAAGGCCTCAGGGTTAAACCAGCCACTTCAGCAACATGGTAATGGTTGTTGCTTGACAAATTGAAGGAAGTCATCTGAAGTCAGGGAGAGCAGATAAAGTATTTGTTTATGGAAATCTCTGTAGACATCTTCCACATACGTATTAATTCCTGACACTTTTAATGATTTAAAAGAGGCATTCTCAAGAGTTGTTGTAACAAGAATAAGAATAATATGGCTGAGAAATGAGCTTCCACTTACAGCTGATGCTGCTAATGACATTCTGCCTGTCCCAAGTATAACTTGCAACTACTCAGGGTCACCATAACTAGCCTGCTGTTGAAGTAACATGACCAGGGGCAATGAAATTTTTTCAGGTAGCTGATGTACTGAGTGTGAACTGAGATCGATGATTCATTATCTTTCTCGAAGCGAGATCTAGGGTGAAAAAATGAAAGTAGCAGGGAGGGGTTCAAAAGAAAGAAGAGGCGGAGGTTCTTCATACAGCCAATCTTAACTTGTGAAGCTCTTTTTCACGGGATGTTTTAGGTGCTAAGAATGTGTGTGGGCAAGAACATGATAAGTTCATGTGTTAAAAATACTTGCAGTTCTGCTAAATGCAAAGATGGTGCAGGATGGCGAAGAGGGCATCTGAAGGGCAGATCGGTTATGCTTCTCCTATTCTGGTCATCTTTTCCAGAATTCAGTTTTAACTGGCAAACATGATAGTGAGCTAGGAGGGTCTTTGGACTGAATCTGTATCTATGCTAGCACTTTTACATCTGGTGAGAAACTGTAAATATTGAAAACCTGTCTAACAGTTCTTGTTTCTATATTTTGGGATCAGGAGGAATTTTAAGGATGAATATATTTTTGAACATTGTGGGAAGTGTTACTTTTTCTTTTTCATTTTTAAGGAAACATTAAACAGAACAGTAAATAATTTGGCATTTGTAAGGCAAAGGATTTCTCCCAGCTGGAGCATCTAACAGATTTTTCATGAAGCTTTTCTGTACATTTTTTAGTGCAAAGCCAGTGTTAAAATAAATTCAAGATCTCCTTCAGATTCATTCTAGCACTGAAAGCTTTGAAAAACATCATATCTGAGAGAGAGATTTGTGTTTGAACCAATATAAAATCTATGTAGTATAAATATTTCAGCACATAAGAAGAACAAGAACAAATCTGAAATTATGTTCTTTCGCCTGTTCTTGCTAAAGCAGTGCTTTCATGAGCATATTTATCTGCACAGAAAATGATTGAAAGGTCTGTGTATCAGTTTGTATCGGAAGAAAAACTGACCTGATCCTTATGATTAATTGGAAGCATACTGACATCTTTATTTCACGTCATATTGTAATTCTTCTATTGTTGGTTGGTTGGTTTGTTTGAACTTGCAGAGGTGATGAAATAGCTAGGGGCAATAAAGAAAAAATGGGGTAAATGAGGAAAAAGTTATTCATACTTCTGTTTCTATATGCAAGTGAAAAAAAAGAAGAAATACTACTAAAGTGGTTGGAGACATCTTGGGTAAAGATGACTATCAACACAACATTTACAGGGGTTTTGCCTTTTTTTGTGTGTGTGTGTTTCTGAGTTTATTTGATAACAGTACTACACGTGTAAATAATGTCTAAGATTTGTAATTTGATGCCTGTATATCTATTTCTTCTCCGATGCGTTTTGCACCTTGTTCTTTGAGATGTTTCAGAGGTTATGTTTTTGAAGACCTATCAGAAAACAGCTTTTGATTTTTTTTTTTTTTTTTGGTTCTTACTTTTCTCTTAAAGATTACATTGCTGTAGGAGAAAAATAGTGGAGTCTAATTTTTCTGTCCTGGATAGTCCTGGAAAAGATCAAATACTCAGCTAATGAATGGGTTAGTGCTTTTTCTCATTGCTTTATGAGTCCCAGATATTTCCCAATGGAATTATATAAATAGATTTTGGTAACGAACAAAGGGAAGATGTATTTTATTCCAAAAGTACTAATGCTGAAGGGCATGTCAAATGCTGTAAGGTTTTTTTTTCTCTAGGAGAGAAACTGAAAACCACCAAGGATTTTGACCAAAGACTTTTTTTTTTTTTTTTTAATGGTGGGAAATAATTAAAAGAAGTAAGTGCCTAATAAGTGATTTCCTAACTCTAAAAAGATATTAGAAGGATCTGCAGCACTGCAGCACAATAAAATTTGGGATCTCATGCATGTAGAACCACAAAAGCTTATGCATCCCCTCTTCCTTTTCAAGGTTGAATTTGAAAATGTTCCATATTTGGAACTGAACCTGTTGATAGCATTACAGGAAAAAAACCCCACGTATTTTTTATTTAGAAAAAAAAAAAGAGGGTTTTTCATTTTGCTTTGTTTTAGTTTGGTTTTTAAATCTCAAATTCTAATTTGAGAGGGTGGATATTGTGAAAATGTGGCAATCAACAGAAATTCTTTTCTTTCTCTAGGGATTTGTTGAGAACAGATGCTTATTCTTTTGCTAGGAGGTGATAGCCAATGTATCTTTTTAAACACAAATTATTTTGGGGGGCTGGAGAAATACGGAAAAAAAGGATGAACACAAAATTTTTCTCTGTGTCAGACCTTTTACAAGTTTCAAATCTTAGACTTAAAACCATGCACACTTTAAATAATCATGATGCAATGGGGAGGATGGCAAAAACTAAAAATGCTTACACAATACGTAGAGGTTATCTATTAGTAAAACCTCATCTATCTTTAGTAGTAAGTTAGCATATTATTATATCCTCATATATTAAGAATAATGCGTGCAGTATTTTGGAACTGTGTCTTAACACCTTCTGAATGAACCTGAAGCTTTTCCATGCCTCACACACTGATGCTACTTGCAGTTTTTCAAACGTTTTACTTCTTTTCTTAGGCACACAGTAATACTAATATAGACAATATTTTATTACCTCATAAAATCCTTTGTCTTTTTATTCTGTGTCACACAATTCTCTTAAACGCAGTTATTTGCAGGCTTAAAGCATGAAAGGTTAAAACTCAGGACAGAAAAATGAGCTAATTTTCTTCACTTTAAAGCGCTAACATCCTGTTTTTCATCTTCCAAGAAAGAAAACAACAATAAGTGGGTTTCTGTTGTGTACCACAGGTTCTATTGTACCAGCAGCTACTTATGTCTTTCCCTTTTAAAAAACCAGATACAGCATTGCCCATTTCTAAGTCCTGTCCCTCAGGGTCTCTACAAGAGGAAAAAAACTGTGATGAACCTTCCTTTTTCTGTCTGAAAAGGTATTTGTATACACAATGAGAGATCTACTAGGAGGAAGGACAGAAGAGAACCTCTTCTTGATAAGACCAAAATTTACCTAAACCTATATGTAGGAAAAAAACATAAATAACCCCCAAAATGTTGATGTTTCACCTTTTTCTCCCTATTTTGTATGCACTTATATATCTGGTTTTAATTCTTGATGCTAATTTTGGCTGAGCTGAGCCTTATGTGATCTTGTAGCATTTATACTGAGCCTCAGTAAACATGGCAGAACAACTGGATAAGAACAGATCACTGGATAAAAAAGATGGGAAAAGAAAATAGATTTTATGCAAAGCACTATGAGTTGAGTAATTTTGAGGGGAAGAGGTGAAGTAAGCACTAGACTAGACACAGATCCAAAAGAGGTCACCTAACTTACTCAGGTAGTTAACCTACTCAAAGGAAAAATTCCACAGAGTTACTTAGCTGAACATATAATGTATCTGTCCATTTCTGTGCATATATGGTTGTGCACATACGTATGACTGAGTGAGAAAGGACTTTGAAGAAGTTCAGACAGTTCAAAGGAGCATCTAAGGTCTAGTAAATACACTTGTGAATTATTCTCATTTCATCACAAGCAACATGGTAACATGTAGAAAAGTGTTTACTTTGCAAATTTCTGTAATTACATAGGTGTATGAATAAAGCTTGAAAGCACAATATGGAGCTGTAAAAAAAGAGTGCGTTTCTGCATGGCATGTATTAATGAAGACGTACTTAGAATTAAATGAAGGAACTTGTTTCATCTTTGTTTTGTTCTTAGCTCCATGTGATCTCTCTTGTGCTATGTAGGCTCAGGGTGAGAAACTACATGTGGAAACTGAAGCTCGGGAGCTTACTACCAAAGTTAAAATTTTGGCTAAATGGTATGAAATTCATATTATTTAAAAGATGATTCCCAGAATGCTGTACACGAGTGGAACTTTTTCTGGTTTTCCTTGTTAACTAAATTAAACAATAGTATCTTCTGGGCCTGTGTTTCCTGTATTTAGTATTCTAACTTTAAGAAAGAAAGAAAAAACAGTATTAATGAATTCATGATCTATGACCAACGCACACTCTTATTCTATTGCATTGTATAAATACCATTAAAATTAATTTGAACCATAAATATAGACAAGCAGTCCCACTTGACCTTTCTGGCTAGAAAATCAGGAGCAATTCATGTCGTGACAAACATTCTTACTAAAAAGCATGACATTGCTTTAGCAAGCCAATATAAACTGCCAAACATTGATGAGGCACTGCAGAATTAAGAGGCTGTTGTTAGTCAAGATTTTGGGGCAATTATCTGTCCGTGGATGTTGATAGTAGCTTATCTGTATATTCTACTCAAGGGAGAAGTTTGTTCAGCCATGGACATCAAAATGTAATGGTGACATTTCAAGAAAATTTAACAAACCAAATGGTTTTGTCAACCAAACAGAAATGCTAATTTGTCAGAGTATATAAGAAACTACTTGTGTCTGTGTTGTGAGGATTTTTTTTTAAATAACATTCCCAGGCTCGTATTGACTCGTTTTAGGGAAGCTGGATTTACTAAGACCTTTAAATATCAAATTACCCTTTTCTTCATATTGTTAGTCTTACTTGTCTCTTAGGTTCTGTCAACTTTAATTTCTCTAAGTAGCCTGATGATTATTTTAGTGGTGATCTGGAGGTGAAAAGAAAAGCAATGAACAACACTCTCATTTGTGTATTTTAAGATATGAAAATTACATCTATCATTTTGGCTTTTCCTGTTTGTTGAAAAGAAAAATTAAGAAGTAGCTGAAAACCCCAAAAGTCTGAGACAGTCTTCTTCCTTAATAGAGGTTTCAAAATATGTCATGGTACAGATGGGAATTGAGACTATGGTTTAGAAATTGTCTGCTAAGCAGATTTTTGAGTAACTGAGTTGGTTACTTCACCATGTCATAAGTTTTGTATTTTCTTGGAAAGTAATGTGGAGAGAATTCACCTTCTGGTTTATTGAAATCTAAAGTATGCTGCCTTCGGAGATGCTAGAATAGCACTAAGTATTTTTGCAAATTTCATAATACAGTGAATTTATTTTTCATATGTAATTTAGCAGCTGGAATAGCTCCTGCAGCAAAGGCGGCACTATCATATGAACATTTACTTTAACAGATTATTGGATTGCTGTTGATCAGTAGATACATGGAATCACTCTTCCAATTTGGAATTAAACTCTTCGTACAAAGCTGCTGCTCTCCCAAGGATGTCAGTCATTTATGTGTCTGTGGAGTGCTCTATTTATCTTTACTAATATACTGAAAGAAATGTCTGTTCAACAGCATGGTATTGCTTTATTTATTTGTCTATTTATTTTATTAAGCTTAATGAAACATCCAAACTAGATGTCAGCTCTGTCTTCTGTTTCTTTTAGGCAGGATCATGATTCTTTCAATCTTAACAGAAGTTGGAAGAGTGAAAATGTCTTATTCGTCTAGCACTGATGTACATGTCAGTGGGACTGCTCTGTCAGCAGTAAGCCAAATGCTGATTCCACATATTAAAGATAATACCTTTTGAAAGCAAACCATGGGTGCTCTGTGGAGTAAGGTAAGGACATATTTAAAAACAATTTAAAAGTATGCTAACCACTAACTCTTGCTGGCTGAGAAATCTCATTTCCACTACTGTTTCTGGTGTAGCTAGTATCCCATTGGTATGCCTGAAGTCCCAACAAGAGGTTCAGCAGGATTCTTTGGTGAGGCAAAGGTGCTGTTATGGGGTATCCATCTCCTTCTTTCACCTCTGAAACCATCTGTTGGCATAAAGCCTTGAGGCTAGTCACTGTAAAAAGTTTATTGTCAAGTGAACACATATTTATATCATCATCATTTTACTATAGTAAGGAATTTATGGGATAATCACTTCAATTTTAGTAATACTGCTATAATTTTAACATTATAAAAAAAATCTTGTTTTAATAATATTTTTCAAATACTGTAGAGCCTGACAGCAGTGTACAGTCACCAGTTAGTAGGAAGAGCACAACAAGAGTACTCATTTAAATATATCAAGGAAGATAGATGTTTTTACTGGCATTATCAGATTTTGCTGATATACACTCAGTAGGTTGCCATTTGTTATGGTTCCTTGTAACAATGTGCCAGCAATACCTTCCCCGTTTGACTTATTCACTTTGTGGCTTTTAAATGAACGATGTCAGGCATACTTGCTTCTTTACATTAGCTGAGTCTCGAGTTTTCAGAAGGATTAATATATACTTCAGCTTTCTTGCCTTTGTGCTGTCCTGAGAGTCATAAAGCAAGAGGGATTGATAGGTTCAGCATTTTGCTCATGTAACATGGAGAAATCATTTAGAAGAGTGATTTATGGTGTTGCAGTGAAACAGTTCATAAAGGATAATGTCTTTCTACTTCACATGCTATTACATGGGAAAAGCTTTGGCATTTGAAGGAAGTCAGCTGTGGTATCATCTATTTATAACAGGCTATTTGAATGTGAGATAAAGGGAAACACCCCATCAAACATTTTATTTCTGGCAATATTAGCTTCCCTTAATTACTCATGGAGGACGCCGTTTGACAATTAGCCATAGATTTGTGATTATGCTGCTGAAGGATGGTTGGAATAGAAAATGAAAGACACTAACCTGGGTAGCATTTCTGTATGTGTAAAAGAGGTAATTTATTCAAGGATGAGCCTTTAATTCTTCTGTCTTCGACATATTAAAAAGACACAAAATGGGAAGGTTGAGGCAGGCTTACCTAGTTTATTCCCACTTCAGCATTCAGCAACAATAATAAGATTAGAATATATTTTTGTGTTATCAGCTGACCTGATACTTTTCAATACACACAAGAATGAAAGCTATTAGCTTTCACTTATAGCAGTCCCCAGATATTTGAATCTATTCTCATTCCGCCTTTGATCTTTCACATTTTTTATTACTGGTTATGATTTAAATATCATCTCAGTCCTTCACTCTCAGTTTAAAACAAGCCAAACCAGATCCTAACCATCAATTTGACTGGTCATTGATTGTGGGAACTACTCTGCCTGTGATTATTGCTTCTACCCAGGTGATCATGGGAAGCAAGTGAGTACCTGCTGACACACCAATAACACAACCAGGGCTCTCAGGGGAAAAAGAATTTTTTTTTTTAATTTTTTTTTTTTAAAGTTCACAAACGTACTGTAAAAAAAACTCTGAGGTACTGCACCAGCCTTCCCTGAGGTACTGAACTAGCCTTCCTTCTGGGCTGTGGAAGGAAGAGGAGTATCACCAGGTACGAAGTCAGCTGAAGTGACAGCTAAGAGAGATTTGTTAAATTTTTAATGAAATATGTAAGTTCCTCGTACGCTGCATACAGAAGTAGAATAAACAGGCTTACGGGACACTTTATGAAGGGCAATTGGGACCCATCATGGCATTAAGTGGCTGACCAAGGCAAAGTCTCGCTTGCTAAATTAAGTACAATGAAAAATCAGAATAAAACTTCCTTTATATCAAAGATAAGATTTTATCTGCCTCCTTTAGCCTTCTTGCCCTCACTATTAAATTCTCTGGATGCTGGCAGAACAAAGTATGGGACTGTGATATTCTCAGTATTTATTGGCATCGCACGGAAAAGATTTGGCAAAGATGCAATGTGAACTGTTTATTCTTAAATTTGTCCCTATGAAGTTTAGGGGGAAATGTGGTCTGCGTTCCTAATGTGACTGCATGCAAATAACAAAAATTTGGTAGAAATAAACAGAAAGATGGTAGGTTGACACTATTCTTTATAACAAAAGGATATAGCATACTGAAGCATACAAAAATAAGCTATTTCAATAGCAATAAGATTCATAGCACTAAAATGAAGAAGGTTATGGTGTGGATTATAATTTAGACAAGTATAAAGACCGTCCATAGTAGACTGAGATAGATCCACAATGAAAGCAACATTGCAGTACCTACTAGCTCGTGGCTAGGGGCATTTACTGGTGGCTGGTGGTGAAACTGAAGTATATACTCATTTATCTGAGTAGGCAAATTTTTTGCCCTTGTTGTAGAAAAATGCTTGAATTTTAGTTTTCCAGTCACATATTGTGTGATGTGTCCATAAAAATAATCAGCTTTTTGTTAAATCTCAGTTAAAGCAACAGCAAATGAAAATGTAGTGTTGTCACAATCTGGGGGGTTCTCAAGTATCTGCTCCCATGTCAGTCAAGCAAAGACAAAATCTACCAAGAGCCTTTAAGACTACATGCAAGCATCCTCTCTCCTGATATCTAGGATACTGATTTGATCTGTCACTGTTTTGTAGAGATGTTTTTCATCGTTGATCATTATTAATCACTGGGATGTGGATTCTTGCCACATTAGGCCACTATCCAATCATTAAACTCAAGAAAAATGAGTATCTCTGGTGTCTAAAACTATTACTGACATTAAAATAATACATTTAGAAGGCACAAGGTCCTTTTACAATGAGGCATCTCTGGGTTTAACAATTTAGTTTTGCTGAAATTATATTATTTGTCAGTATTTACATTGCAGAAAAGACTAGTTTTGCTGAGACACTTAATGTTTGTTCAAGACTGACAGTGTTTCCAAGAGTGGGCATATGCAAGGAGAAGAAAACACCCGAGGAAGTGGTGTACGTACCATCCCAAATAATGACAGCTGTTTTGAGAACTGCAGGAGCTGCACAGGCAGCCTTTGGGACAGCCTTTTAAGTAGTAGTATGAAGGTAGGACAGAAGCTGTTTGACTTGATTTTCAAAATGGGCAAGCGGCACAGAAACTTTTGCTCAACAGAATTGTTTCTCACTACTTGAGAAGAAATGTCATTTTTACTGTTTGTTTCCCACAAACTTTTATGAGTGAGCCTTTAGTTAACCCTAAATGTGTATGGGTTGCTCTCTCCCTCTGAAGTCTTTAATGAAACTATCAAATTAAATAGGATCTTAATAATTATTTTGTTGGTATTCTGCTGTTATTGTATGCATAAAACCTTCAATGCTACACTGCTTCATAATTATTCACTATAATTCATAACTCCATCCATCAAAGACTGTGGTTACTGTTTCTTGGGATTTTAATACAGCTTTTATTCAGGGAATACAGAAGTTTAAGAGGAGAACTACAAAACTAAAAGGGGAGTGAGTTATTTTAGTTTTGTTTGCTGCTGCTATTTTTTTCCTAAGCAAAGATGACAAATTCTGAGAAAGAAGAGCATTGTAGTCCTACCTTTATCAAGCATTGCTCCCATAGCTACGTTTCTTGGGAGATATGTCTCCTCTTTCTCCCTTTCCCTCTGCTTACCTGTTGCCTCAACCAGAGTGGTAAGTGCTGTCATATACGTCTCCTGTTGTTGGTAACATGAGAAAAACAGTGAATGTATTTGTGTGGCAGAAGTCCTGCAATTATTGCAAACAATATGCTTTATCTTTGTATTAGTAACTGCTGTGATATTCAGTACTCTGCACCGTAACTTACTGCTTTCACGTACTTTCAGAGTTGTCTCCATACCTGTGGCAGCTGGATCTTGGGATCACTCAACCTTGTCTATGCTACCAGGGACATGTAATACCACAGCTGTGAATTTCCTTAAATGTAGTAAGAGATGTAAAATGATCTAAATATGCAAGAATTTGCAGCACTGAGATCAAATTCATAAATCACTTTGAGATGAAAATGTTTAGGTAAGTTGATGCTAGTTAGGATCTGTGGGATGATCCTCTGTGCCTGGGAAGATCATGGAACAGATCCTCCTGGATGCCATGCTTGGGCACATGGAGGACATGGAGATGATTCAAGATAGCCAGCATGGCTTTACTAGGGGCAGGTCCTGCCTGACTAACCTGGTGGCCTTCTGTGATAGAGTGACTAGGTCAGTAGATAAGGGACGACCTATGGATGTGATCTATCTGGACATCAGTAAGGTCTTTGTCATGGTCCTTCACAAAATCCTGCTTGCCAAATTGGAGGGATACAGATTTGGTGGGTGGACTGTTCAGTGGATAAGGAATTGGCTGGATGGTCGCATCCAGAGGGTGGTACTCAATGGCTTGAAGTCCA
>JAOXJK010000012.1:101239026-101259733 GCA_025774025.1 Xenus cinereus | reverse complement strand
TCAAGGCCAGGCTGGATGGGGCTTTGAGCAACCTGGTCTAGTGGGAGGTGTCCTTGCCCATGGCAGGGGGGTTGGAAGTCGATGATCTTTAAGGTCCCTTCCAATTCTAACCATTCTATGATAAGCACATCTCTGAAGTAAAGTGCAAGACTCTACCATGAATAAGAAACAGTCACACCTCCTTCGGTGGTCTCTGTCCAGGGTCTTGTAAGACCATTTTGTATAAAATGTGATTCTTTTCACTGTATATACCTCCAGGATGTGGGTATTCATGGACTGCATCTCAATTGCTGATGTATCTCTTTTCCTGTGGTCAGTGTTGGAGCACCAATGCTCACCCAGAACCTCACTGAAATGACAGTGCTGCTAGCACACTCTTTTTGTCTGAGGCAACCACCCTTTCTTCTACCAGGGCTGTATTATACAATATATCTCAGAACTGGGTCTCAGCTGGGAGTTTATAATGGCTCACAGAAATCTTCATTACTTCAACTGTGGCTAGTTTTGTTGAATTAATATTCTGGCTTCATATGAATGAGTTGTGTGGGTCTTGTCATTCTTGGGGCTGATTCATTTCCTCCCACAGCTGGGGACTTGGACTGTCCAGCTGCTACTGCCTTGGGACAGCCTGCTGCTGTCAATGTTACAATCCATCAATGTGATCATATGCTCTCACAGATGACAGGCAGTTAAAGAGCCATAATTGTCCATTTTTTCATTTAGTCATACCATTCTGGTCTCAGAGTGATTGGTGGGACAAAGTCCATCTGGAAGCTGCTTACTAGCCATGTCCTTTGGGGGTTAGTTCTAGGGCTGATTCTGTGTTATATGGTCTTAATGAACTGAATGATGAGACAGATCAGCAGATGATAGTGGGCAGGGCTGCTGTACAGAAGGTTCTTGGTAGGCTGGAGAGAAACTGAGCTCCCCAGTGTGATGCTCAAGGGCTAGAGCATAAGATGTATGAGGAAAGCTGAGAGGACTAGGCTTGAACAAATCCAGTTTTGAGCTCAAAGCCTGAAGAAGAAAATGCTGAGGGAGCTCCTGTTGCTGTCCAGAGTTACCTAGTTAGAGACTGTAGAGAAGAGGGAGTGAGTCTCCTCTTGGAGATCCGTGGTTACGAGTGGCACAAGTTGGTACATAAGAAATTTCTTCCAGATGGAAGCTATTTATTTATTTTTGAACATAAAGTGGGTCAAACACTGGAACGTTTCCTAGAGACAATGTGGAATCTTCATTCTCAAAGAGACTGAAAACTTGGCAAGACCAGAACATGAACAACCTTATTGAAGTGGACCTGCTTTGAGCTAGGAGTTGAACCAGGTGACTTTCAGAGGTCCCTTCCAACCTGAATGATTTTGTGATTCCTCACAGGTTTGTTTACTCTGATCTCATGAGCACTACTATATCCTTACAAGCATTGCAACAGGATGTTAGAAGTTGCTTTTCCTGAAAGTTATAGGTTTGCACCTTAAAAATGAGTGTTATATGATAATGGAGCAATTATGACCGTAGAATACAGTTATACTGTCTCAACAGATCCCATTCCATCCGTGGTTGTTTTAAATTGCAGTCCATACAAAAAAATAATGAGAAACAAATTATTGATTCTATTGTAAAGTTGACTGATGGCAGATGACACCAATCTCATTTGCTTTCCTTCTTTCCTGATGTAATTTGGACTATATCCGTCTTCACTACAGGAGCTCCTATTTTTACAGTTATGCCAGCTTTTCTGCAAGTTTTCTCATGCTTGTTTGATTCTGTCCTGGTGAACAGATAAAATGACCTCAGTGCCCCAAAGCACATCATTCTTCTGTTGACATCAGTGGATTTTCTTCCTGCCTCCACCCATTTGTGCTTTTTGATACTGTCTTCTATAAATGACAAGCTCTATGGTACTTATTCCAGGATGCTGGAGCTTCCCAGCTTCATTTGTCATTTGTATTCAACATACAGAAAGCAGAGTACACTTCAAATCTCACAGTTTAACACTTGTACCTGCCACTTCCTAATGTTCTGATTATGAATCACATATATTGAAAATAAATCATTAAACGTTTAGGTTTCTTCATTGTTTCAAAAATGTTTGATCTGTGTTATCACAGCAGACACAGCTCTGCCTTTATAAGACAGGAAACAAGAAACATTAAACAAATGAGAGGGACAAAATTAGCAGCTTCACTGAGGTAGCATGGCACTTTGCAGCAGAAATTACAGGATGAACTAGCAGACTTAGTATATTTGTCAAAAAATGATAGGTTTATGTCCCAAAAAGCACCATTTTTAATCCATAGCCCAACACCCCAGGGCATGAGAGATGTGTCATCAATAACTAGTGCAGTATATTCATAGGTATCTGAATCCAAATGAAAACCCATCTGTGAAAACATGTTCCAACTGTGCTCACATGAGAGAATGAGAGACTGAAAGCAACCAGTGGGAAAGTAAAGCCTTTTGAATGTTTCATGGTTTATTTCTGACTTCCCCATACTTGGCAGAATTCAAATCTCTTCTTGAGCTATATTTAATATTGTCACAGTAAAATAAAATCAGGCTGAGCTTTATTTAGGTGTTCTTGGACTACTGCTGTGGACTTGTCTAGGCTGGCAGAATGGTGTTTGACACTATGTGTTAATACAAGTTAACAGTTACCATGTAGTGGAAAATTGTGCATTGATGTGTAAAAACATGTTAGCTTGGGGGTAGGTAACCCTAGGATTGGCTAGAAGAAGACAGCACTAAAACAAGGGTCATACTTAAAATATGGCGACACACTTTTTAAGTACAACCTGTATTTGCAACCAATAAGGGTAGAAAATTAAAGTAGAAAAACTGAAAATCTGTTCAGTGTGGAAATGCAGCACTGCCACAGAACTGTGTATAGGATTAGGAGAAGGGTGTGTCCTTTCTTTGTTCTATTATGCAAACCAGACAATACATTCAGTAATTCAATCTAATCAGACTTTCACAATCAGGTGCTGGCATAGAACTATAGCAAATATTTCCTGAATCCTTAGCCAGCCACATTTATAGCAATTGCGAAAAAATATGGCGTGGTAACCCCTTCATTGCCTACGTTTCTTCCTCACATAAGAAGAGGCAGTCCTCTGGAGCCTCTTTAGGCACTTCAGTATGATAGGCCATTGTGACTTCCCATAAGAGAAGAAAAATTGCTGCTTATATCTTTACTTCTCTGTCAAGGTCATTCTTCAGTCTTCCAGGAGAAGCTCTGCTCATGGACTAACCGGAGTGCAGCCTGGGAAGGTCCATCATAGGTCACCGTTAATGCCCTTTGAATGTACCTTCTAAAGGTTCATAGATAAAAGATGTTCCCCTGGGAGCCATAAGGATAATTATTAGGTATTTTCGGGTACCTGCCCTGTCTTATCATAGGCTGCAAACCAGTCCTCTAAATTACAAATAAATTAAGAATTTTAGCAAGTGTATTTACAAATTATCTGAGTATTTATGCGAGTTTTCAACAACTACTAGAAATATCAGGCAATAATGCAACATTACAGCTTTGCAAACCAGGCTGTTAAAATGCCATTGTATGCCCAGAGTCAAACTAATTAATTAATGAACATAAATGCTCACATTGTAGAAAGTTCTAATAAGCAATGTTAAAAAATATCTCAAAACATACATGCAAACTGCAAAGTGGAACAGCATTCATTGGTTCGCTTTTTAAGTAACAAAGATGATATTCAGGAGGACAAAGAAAATTCATGTTTCAGCAAATGGCAGAATTTACAATATCTATGCAAGAAATTATCAGAATAGCAAAACAGTCCCTGTGTCAGAACCTTTAAAGAGTAAAAGTCAAAACTTTTCATGACTGTGACATGAAAATATCCATTTCAAAAATCAAATTCTGGATGCAGCTATGTATGCATGCGAACTTAAAGTAGATTCAGCTTCCTAAGAAGGTCTTTATTACCCCCAAACCACTCAGAGATGTAAATTTACTACAATTCCCTAGTACTGCTTTTCTTTTCCTGAGAGATTCCCAGTCCCAGCTGCTTCCCTCAACACTTCTTTGATGACAGAAGCCAGTTAAAGGGGAGAAACAATATTCATGACCCTCTGCAATTAAAAAGATCTCAGGTTTCAAACATTAAATCTAAAATTCTTGCAGCAAAGTGTGTGTGGGTGTGAAGCCTAGAGAGTAAATGAAATAATTCTTGCCAGCTTCTGTTGAGTAAATTAAAGTAATAAATACATTTAATTAAATGAATATGTTCAAGCATATTAACTGCTTACAGAAACTGTATTAAAGGGAAGTTAAATTCATGATTGGAAATAGTTCTATATTTTCTTATCGCTGTCTGTAAGCAGCTAGCAAGAATAATGACCAAGGACAACAAGAGATTTGGGATGATATTTCCAGTCCTTGGCTGCTGGGAAAAAATCTCCATTAACTTCAAGAGCATTTAATCAGAAAGCAATTTATGCCTTTTTTGTTCTCAGTTGCATTTTTTCTTCATTTTCAGTTTCAAAAAGTTTCTGTGTGGATGAGTATCTAGTCTGTTTTCACCAGTTTAGCCATGGTACTAAAACTCTTGGAGACTGCTGCTTAGATGTAGCCTGAACTGTTGGCTCAGGACATTATTTCACACTTGAGAACACTCTTTATATAACTGTGCCTCGCTGCTTCTGGCGAGGTAAAGCCACAAGGAATAAAACTATTCACATACTGCAAGTGGTTTTTATTCACTTAAATCTCCAGATATGATGGTATAATAAGATACCTGAATTTGGGGTAAATTTAGCAGTTTGGAGAAGGGTGAAAGTTGCACTGGAATAGGTATAATTTAGGTGTCGTATCCTGAAGCTGTCAGATGATCAAGGTAAGAGTTCCTTGATTCAAGAATCAAAGAGCTCTTCTTACAAGAACATCATGTATGAACAGTAGTTCAAGTAAAAGAGGTTACCTTCTAGGTAAGATGTAGTGATTTTGTTGTGAAATTCCATGTGTTTGCAAGATCTGGCAGCGATTACCAGCACAAATTTTCCCTGTTTCTTTTTTCTTTCATTTCTGTTACAATCTTTAGGTTTCACACAAGTGACCTTTCCATCTTTAATTCTTTTTCACCCTTCATTTTAAAACTCTGTCTCTAAAATGATCCTTAATTGTTTAATTAGGCTCCCATTAACAATTTCAAGTGAAAACTTCTCATGATATGTCTTAACTGTCTTGTTCTGGCAGACAATCAAGGATTATGCTCCCTGCTCATTAACACTAACTACAAAACCTGGTCCTAATCAGAAGGATCTAAAAGTCCTTCTGAGACTGGGGTTATGCAGGCATCTTGACTCCTTGTTTTCATAAAATGGAATTGAATTTCAGAATCCGGAAGGGTCTGTAGTGCACAGGCATGACTAGGGAACCAGCCTATGTGTATGAACCTAAATGTGGCCATCTATACCACATTGTTCAGAACTGAGGTCTCAGTCAAGATCCTCTCTTGGTCTGGTCTTGGGTTTATGGGTTTGTTTGTTTGTTTTTTTCTATACTTTTATTTTTTTATTTTTATTTTTTTAAGTAAATGTTTCTCTTTCAGGTTGCTGACTTGCTTTTCTCAAGGTTTGTCTTTTTTTTTTTTTTTCTGACATGTCCCTCTAAGGCAGTTATGGACAATTCAAGTGGTTTGGATCAGGATGATGCTGTGGTTTGGAAGTATTTTAAGTGATCTGGCTGCAGCTGTGATAGTTTATTGGTGTAAATCAAGCAGCTCATTTCTGTCCATATTTTAGTTTAGAAAGAAGAAGAAAATTAATAAGTCTTTCTCCTGAAAATTGCATTGACCCTGCTTCGGAGATGGAGGGTTATAACAAACAAACAGGCTGAAGTCAATGTGATTTTTTTTTTTTCATTAGCGTGTCCTGAACCGTGTGTGTTATACTACAACAAGGAGAATTATCCTTGTTGCCATGTCACTCCCATATCACTGTTGTGTATATATCTAGCCCTAGAAAAAAGAATCAGATATAGCCTGGAAACTAAATGATGTTACTTACTATTTAATTTCATTTAATTTAATACAACTGTACAATAAATAGTTATATATCCAGAATAAGCGTTCTGTTTCATTTTCCTTTTGATTGAATTGCATAAATAATATCACTTATGCTTCTATTTCATCCTAAAAATTAAAAAAAAAAATCAAAAAATTAACAGAATACATTGAGATTTGCCTTCTGACATTGGATTGGGAAATAAGTGGGAAAGTCTGATAGGCTAAAAGAAGCAGCCTGAAGAGATAGTGAAATATGTTCTTCCTTAGGAGGTGTATGTACATATTGACAAATAGAATTATGTTAAAGGGATCTGTTTGAAATCCCATTTATTTATAAGATGAAGCAAAAGAAATGTTGGTTATGACCACAACTATTACAGATGAGGATATGTTTTCTTGTTTTCATTTTGCAGTTATTCCCTATACCTTCTCAAGAGTGGTACAGAACAGAACATAAATTTTGTACATAGAAATGTATTGGAATGAGAAAAAAGGGTGATTTGAATTTTTGGACTTCCTCATGTGTGGACATGTACAACTACATTATTCTATTGATGCTCAGTATGTAGTTTCACTGTTCCCAATGAAGATTATATGAAAGGGATGCCAGTATTGTTAATGTGGATGACATTATCAGTATTACTCCACATGGCATTGCAAAATCCTGTACGCTTTTGCTTCTGTCCAGCAACCCCCTTCTTCCTTCTTCCTCCTTCCTCACCCCTGATTGCTGCAGCAGTGTCGGGGAGGGAGTTGTCCAGCTGTATCCCCCTTTGCCTCTTCTTTGGACAACACACTCCTACGTCTCCCCAAGAAAATGCTGGAGCAGGGTGGAGCAGAACTACAGCTCATGTGGGGCTACTGGGAACCTGCAAATCCCAGTACAGGACTTGGCAATGGAAGGGATCATGCCACAGTAAGAGGTCCCAAAACCTAGAGAGATAATGGGAACAGTTTGTAGCCCTTGTAATACCTCTCTAATGAGGGCAGAATGGAAACAGCAGGTTGGGAGCGGAAGAAAACTGAAAGACCTTTGTTTCCCCACACACATCAGCTGTGAAAATGTACATAAAGTATCATTACACTGTTCTGTTATCAGTATCATGAGTAATACAAGTGTTGTTGCCCATCAATACAACACCTGAGTTACAGGCTCTGTTTTGTTCTGATGCACGCATATAAATAAGAGTATGTGTATATGTATATTCTATATCCTTATGCATACAAGAATATCAGATTCATTACTATTTTCCATCCTGCTAGCTGACAATCAAAATTTTGTAGCTTTGTTTTGAGCAGCCTGAAATGATGACTAAGTTGTGAATAGCAGCTTTTCAATCACTGCTGATCTCTCAGGGCTATTAATTCAATCAGTTCAATTGATTTTAGTAAAATGCAAATCTATATGAATATGAGACATATACAAAAATATGATACAAACATCAGAGTGGAATGGGTGCTATAGAAATGTGCAGTATGTTAGATACAGCGCTGGAGTCTTAAGTTCTCTTTCCATAGGAAGTTACAAGCATACAGGAGAGAAAGACTAGCCCAATCTAACTTGTGTACATTTAATCGTTAAAAGCAGCTGTCAGAGAACTCCCAACAGGGGCTTTAGATTTATAAGAATTATGGAACTGCACTATTTTTACATACAGTAAAGTGGCCAGATATGAGACAGTTGCAAGTGTGTGACTGTACCCCTCAGATCTGAGCTATACTCTATAAATGTCACGTCCAAACTGTATTGCAGCAGGGAAGAAAAATGACTTGAATGTTTTAAAAATACTTCTTAGTGATTTCAATCCACTGTTATCAAATGATAATAAAAATAGCCACAGTGGCCAAACTTGTCTGTTTCCACACGCCCAAATAATTCAGACCATATATATATTCATATATCCCTCAGACTAGTTATTAATAAATCCTACCTGCCGCCTTCTCCTTTTCCCAAGAAAGTTTTACTTCCTTTTCAGCAGGTGTTCTACTAAGTGAAACAAAGTCCCTGACATGGCCAGTGTGGTACAAAGCTGTAAACCCTAAGCCACTTCACTGCTGTCTCTTCCTGCCACTGGAAGGAGTTGTATATAATTTGAAATTTGGCTAGCTGCTGTGTCTCACATAATATTGAAGGGCTTTTGTGTTGTTAATAATTTTACCTTTGGCCACATCTCACCATACCGTCACTTCCTTCCGCACACCGGCACTAGCCAGGAGAGCTAATCCACAGGTCAGCTGTGAGTGCTGCGTTCACTCTACCATATGACGTTAATTCAATTTCAATGGACAGTTTGCATATTTTTTTAGGTGGAAGCATTCATTTACAGTTAGAAGTTTAAAGTTATTTTCTCCCTTCTTTTTAAAAGGCCAGGAAAAAATGTAAATTGGCCAAATCATGAGGACTTGCTAGTTCCAGTATCAACTCAGCACTTTTCAGGACCTGGCTCTAAAGGCTATAAATGCCAAGCAAAAACAGCATTGTAGCACCAAAGATAAATGAGTCTAGTATTTGAAGATAAATGAGATATATATATTTTTTTTTTTGAACACCAACAAAATATCTTAATATCCAAACTGGGAAAAATGTCTCAGTCTCACCAAGGAACAGCTTTTTGAAATATTTGTCCTTTCCTGAACTCAACAAAAATGTACAAGCTATAAAACCACACTGGTGATTAAACAGAAATTATTTAGATTTCTGATATTAATTTTACATCTTGATTCTTGTGGATGAGTTTTCACATTAAGAGTAAAACATTATCTCCTTCAGCTACATTGATTATTTAGGTTTTGAACTAATTTTAGTACTAAAATCTTCCAAAACTAGAACTGCCAGGAGAAAAAAAACTCAATTTTTCATTTCCCCCCCCAAATCTTTTCTGCATTTTTCTTCCTCCTCTGTTCATCCCACTCACCAAGATCCTAGAACAAAAAGAAGACCTTTTTTTTTCAGATAACCTACTACATAAATGTAAATCTGAATTGATGAGAAACAGTGCTAAATGCATTATATTATATTAGCAATTAAGAAACTTCCTGACTGTTATTTACATACCATCTTTGTTCTCCCGAAATGTAAATGTATAGGATATTTTCATCTTTCTTTGGGACTTCACTGACCAAATTTGACCAAATATCTCTGGCCTGTTGCCTTTTGGGATAAAGTTCTAATCTGAAACTGAAGTTTTTACAGAGAAAATAATAACATGAAGACACTGATATCAGGTAAAAAAGTTCTGTTGGTTTACTATCAGCATCCCCTAGCGGTGATACTTATTATTTCTTATCAGATTTGCACAGAAGTAATTTGATAGATTTGCTTTCATGGATTAGAAGATCAAGAGCTGGTTATGCCTTAAAAAGATACAGTTTGTGGAAAAAAAAAGATATATTTAAAGGTCTTGCCTATTAAATTTTCAAAATTATTTTAAAGGTGAAAAAAATGAGGAAACAGACAACCCCCCCGTTTCTTGAATCATGTATCTGGTTTGCTTAATGAATGTTGGTAAAGAAATTAAAATATAAAGATGGGAATATTAGAACAGCCTCGGTTGTTGGTTGGTTGTCAGACATTTACCCCTTACTACTATTATTTGTTTTAATGACATTGCAGAGGAAAGTTGAATACAAAAAATGAATTCAACTGAAAATCTTTGTCAAACATGAACTTTTTCAAAGGTGTTGAGATTGTGCAGTTGTGCATTTACATTTTACTTCATATAAATTTTAGCATAATTAAAAATTTTACACAGTGATGTCTAAAACTATTGATAATGTAATCTTAATTTGTTAGATGATACATAAAAGCACTTAAAAAAAAGACCTGAGTGACTCAGGAGGCTGAATTCCATGATTTTTCACTGATATTCAGACTTCTCTGCTGAACTTAGATATCATTTAATCAATATGGATTTGTGTATTGAAAGTTCATGCTTAAACCTGCAACATTATTTAAACAGTCCAAAATCAAAAACGGTTAGCGTGAATCTCTGTTTCTTTCATCTGACTGAAGGAAGAAGTCAAAAAAAAAAAAATTCTATTAATTGGGGGAAATGTAAAGGAAATTGCAATACTTGGTCTCTGTTGCTATTGTGCGTGCCACATTACAGCTTGGTCTGTACAACAAACCATCTCTCTTCTCCACCAAAAGACCCGTGGCAATGTGTATCAGCTTTGATGGGTACCAGAGTAGCTGTGGGCCTTGTGTGTTCCCCGACACATCCGGTTTTCATCCATGTGACTGTTCTGTAGACTTCCCACAGAGACCTAGAGGCCTGTACAGGAAGGACTACCCATTCGGGTGTCCTGTGAAGTCTCTGTGCCTGACATATGGTAAAGCTCAAAACAGCAGTCCACTGTCAGCAAGGGTGTACCCTAGGGTCTCGTTATAATCTCTAGGTTCTGCATTTCTCACCTCATTCCATATGCTTTCCTCCTCTGCTCTAAGCAAACTATTTTAAACATTACTAAAGTGATGAGCAGAGTTGAAATGGAGCTGGTGTATGTAAGAACTTCTAGACTAGTGCAGAAGAGACTGAATTTGCAAAGGCTGTGTTTCTGACTCTGAATAGCTCCTGTTTCTTACCCCTTTGCTGACAACTCCTCTGGAGATGAAATCTTGAGATTTTGTCAGCTTCAGTATGGCGTGGCACACTTAAACACTTCCTGACAATTTGGAGTTGAGCAAATGCCAAGCCATTCTACTGACATCAATTTTGATCTTCTGAGTTAAGATGGATTGACAACCTTATTGTGTGCTGTTGTCATTTATTTGAATATCTTTTATGGAGTTTTTTATTTCTCTTTTTATTAGTAGTTGATCAAAAACTGCCAGCCCCAAAGCAGTCAAGAAGGCATTTCAGGGTGTGTGTAAGCAGTGTCAAAATGGGGACAAATGTCACTAGAGACTTGATGAAGAAAAGGAATGGGATAGGAAGAAGGAATTTGTATTACAACTTTTGACAAGTGTCTTATCTGTTGGTGGATTAATACTGTGCAATCTACCTTTAAGACCTGAAAAGATTGGCTATATTTCATATTCCTTTTACTTTGCACAGCTCAAGGGAGGCTCACTTTGTTTATCACTTGTAGCATTCACTCCCTTTTTACTGTCTCAGCACCCCTAATCGTTGTATTAGGAATGTTAGAAGGTACATCCCTGACCTTTCTTCTTAGTATGATCTTGTTGTCCATGAATCTGTCTACCCGCTCTTTGTATGTGGTGATGTTACCTCCTTTCTCTGCTTCCTGTCTTCCACAAGTTTAATACTGAGTGGGTGAGGAAGTGTTTTTTCTTTTTCAGTCAGTTTTCTACTAGTTTCAACAAGCTCTACCTAGTTATCTAATTGCAGGATTTGGTGAACAACAGCTCTGAACTCAGCTTTTCTATGACCTTCATGATTCTGTAAGGCCTCTTCAGCCCCATGCTGGAGAATCCCAGCCTTTCTCACCTCTCCTCATACGGAATCTCTCTAGCCCCTTATCACCTAGTTGCTCTTCTCTGCGTCTTCTCTATCTCTATCTCCTTCTTCAGATACAAAGACCAGAACTGTGCATAGTAGTCCTAATGTGCTAAAGTTTCTTAAAATGGCACAGTGATGGCCTCTGATGTGTTCTAAACCCCTTTCTGTTGATAGTCAATATTTATTGGCTTTTTGAGCTGCTGCTGCACATCAGGCTGATGATCTCAGAGAACTGCAAGCAATGACTTTATAATCCTTCTTAATTATAACTGCATTTTTTTGAGTTCAGCACTGCAGATACAAGCCTTAGGGTATTTTTCCCTAACTGTACCCTTCTCTGCTAGCTCATCTGCTACCGTTTTACCCACATACGAAGTTTGTTAAGACTTTTTGGTGTTCTGGCTTCAGCAGAAGACAGGGCCAGCCATTTAGTGCTTGTTTGTAGGTTGATATACATGTATCATTATATTTCCATCATAATGCAAATTCTTCTCACAGTCATTTTCCCACAATTTGCCTGTGGTCAGTACATGTTGGCGTCACACATCATACATAGATAAACTAATCCAAGTTCTCTGTTATGCTCCCAGTCTAAGTCTCTAGTTGCAGCTAGGACTGCACTGTTCCTCTTGCCACACCAATTGGCCCGTGTTCTGCTCTTCTCCTGGTGATTTGTTGCTTGGGATGTGTGCATGGGTCTTCATTGTATCTGATGAACTGCCTGTTGCCATGCCTCAGCTGCCCTGCTGTGTTTATCCTAATGCTATTTTCTGTTGTTTTATCTATTCCCAAGCAGCCTTGTCGTTACCATTCAGGAATAGGTACAGACATGCCCTGTGGACCACTTTTCCCCTTCAATCCCTTCTAACACTATCTGCATAGCTCTGGCTTATGCAAATTTAGGGCACTGGGCACTTCTCTTGCACTCAATTTAGCTATGCAGTGAGTGAGGGGACTTTGCAATGCTGCTTTCCACAGTTTCTGTCCCCTTGGAGTGTGCAGGAACTGTCAGGGAAGAGGGTGTACTTTTGGTCATTATATGAGAGTCCATTGTAGGCTGGTGGCTGCGTTTTGGCCAGGGGTGTGGTTCATAGTTCTTCTTCCTTGAAACAACTAATAGTTTATTCTACCAGTTCTGGGTGCACTTTGTTTCCCAGAAGAATTCACGGGGCAATCAGTGCAGGCCATTGTGTAGGGGCGGGGTGCAATGGCTGGGCGGCAACCTTCTCTGAATACACAGGGTGGTATTGGCAATCAGGGCACCAATCCAAGTGATTGAACTGTCATAGAATCATAGAATGGTTTGGGTTGGGAAGGACCTTAAGTTCCAACCCCCCTGCCATGGGCAGGGACACCTCCCACTAGACCAGGTTGCTCAAGCAACCAGGGGAAGAAGCATCCAGGGAAGAAGCATCCACAACCTCTCTGGGCAACCTGTTCCAGTGCCTCATCACCTTCACAGTAAAGAATCTCTTCCTAATATCTAATCTAAATCTACCCTCTTTCAGTTTAAAACTCTTACATCTCATCTTACTGCTACACTCCCACATAGTCGTCTCCGCTCTCTCCTGGAGGTCCCCTTTGGTTCTAGAAGGCTGTTATAAGGTCTCCCCAGAGCCTGCTCTTCTCCAGACTGAACAACCCCAACTCCCTCAGTCTGTCTTCATAGGAGAGGTACTCCAGCCCTCTGATCATCTTCATGGCCCTCCTGTGGAATCATTCCAACAGGTCCATGTCCTTCCTGCGCTGAGAATACTGTACTGTCACCAGTATTTCAGGTGCTGCTTGGACTCCTACATAGGAGGCAAAGATCTCTTTTCCTTGGGAGATGGGATTAGATGTGCTGGGCTGATGCACCCAAGCTGTGTGATAAATATGGGAATGGTTATAACAGAGTCAATTTCCCACAGCTAGTTTACTTTTAATGGTGCAGGGCTTAGAGGTTTATGTACCAATCTTCATTTAATATAGCTGTAATAGTCCCTGAAGTACTTCTGTCTCACCTTCCTGAAAATGAAAGGGAAATATCAAGTTGCTCAAGAATAGAGAATACTTGACAGTGTGGCTTTGGCAGGTGTTGCTAGGAAATAGTGGGCCAAGTTGGGAAAAGCAGCACATGAAAACACTAAGACAGAAGGACACCCCAAAATATGTCAGTTATCACTCTTGATTACTTTTGGTTCATGGTGGCTAAAAGAAGCTCATAGCTGTGAGCAAGAGAACCGTCTCTTCTAGACTGATGTCTGCTGTGTTTAAGAAGACAGGCTATTGCAATTTTCTGAGGTGTGGGAGTGGGGAATCCAAATGCTATTGCATTCAATATCTAACACCAATTTCTCTTTTGAATTGAAATTATCTACAAGACTCTAAATTTTGTCTAGCAATGTGGATTAAAAAAAAAAGTAAGAACTAAACTAAAAATAGCTATTTAACACTGAATGCTGTTTATATTGGAATAAAGCATCAGATACTCAGACAGAAGAAGAATAAAAAAAGCTGTCAAAGTTTGGACAGAAGAGGTAAAATGTGAGCCTAAAGTGGGGAAAGAAAAAAAAATGTTTTTCTGGATTCTTTTTCCAAAACTTCCGAATTTTGGAAAATGGAAATTGTTAGAAATTCAGCTAGTGGTATGGTGAAGGAGTACACCTCACTTCTAGGCATTATCTGATGTTTCAGTCTGCTATAGCCAAGTGGCAGCTAGACTTTAGCTGATCATTCACAGGCAGCTGTGTAAAACAAAAAAAAAAAGATCTGCATTACTCCTTATCATTAACACCTTCATTTTTTCCCATGCTTTGCTACCTTGCTGAACTACTTCATGCACTGTGGTGCAAAGAAGAATTGTGGACACACTAGAACAGAACTGGAACTTCAATTTGGATTTTATTTAGATGTGACTACAGAGAGTTACTGTCACCAGATTGGCCTGTGTAAGTAACACATTTCTCCGTCTGGTTGACGAACAGGAAATAAAGCAAAACAAAACTCGAACACTGGTTTAGTTTGGATTGCTTTGAATTGGATTTACAATTACTTTATGTTGCTGAAATGACCCTTTTATTTATTTCATGCAAAATGTTCCATAGAAATCTAAGAATTTCATTGTGCTACCTTCATGTCCTAGGCATCGGTTTACTTCAGTAAAATCTCAGAAATAACATAGAGCCGTAAGAACACAGAGCATTAAAACCCTTGCTTACATGGCTGGCAAATGGCAGAGAAAGGTTTAAAGCTTGTCCCTGAAAAAAAGTTCCAAAGAAGCACCAATACTTACCATTGTCTCTTATTTTACTTACATATTAATATCCCCAGAATTTCTCAAACTAATTCTAAAATGTTTACTATATGAGCATACCAAGTTTGTTTGCTTTATAAATTATTTAAAATTATGCCAGTTCTACATTAACAGTAATTGGTTACTGTATTGCAACTGAACGAGGTAGTTTATTAAAAATATCTCATTTTAAACCAGTTTTGGGTATATACATTGATGTCAAACATTATTACATTTCTTCCACGTTTCTCAATTAACTAAAGCTTTCTCCTAACAAAGAAATGATAGCATAATTCAATCACTTTTATGCCTTCTAATTAAGTGGACCTCTCATGGGTCTAATTTCCTGCAAAGTTAAAATCCTATTCGTGTGAATACAGTGAAAGAAGGTCAACAGCAGGAACTGAGAACGTTTTATTTCAGACTGCTTCATAACATGGACAGCTCTGCATTTCCCTCTAACGTAGTTTAACCCTCTCTAGTAGAGATGAGATTTCAGCTAGGGTTCACCTGTGTAAGGACTGACTCAGAGTCTGTATCTCTCAGCCAGAAAGATGAGTTTAACCAACTTTAAGTGGAACCCTAAAAAATTGTATTCAACTGAAACTATTTGTTGAATTGCCAAATAACTCTGACATAACCACAGCTTGGTTTAGTTTCTTTCCTTGACCCCAAATAAAACACGTGTTGAATTCATGGCTCCAGGCATGAAGAACTTTTAAAACAATCCTTGTCTTAGCGACATCAACACAAACCACGTCTCTGTACAAGAACTCACTGGTTTGCTCCAGAAACATCACGTTAGTTGACTTAGTGACAAAATCTGTAGGACTTGCAACCTGTAGTTGTAACTTGCTCCTAAAGGGGACTTTAAAGACTCAACTGTCTTCTCTCTTCCTGTAATGTGATGTAGTTTCAAAAGCTCTCGCTGTCAGAGGGTACCAGGAAGGTTGTGGCTTGTGGTAAATAGGGCCTGTGGAGCAGCCACATAAAATCATAGAATCATAGAATCGTCTAGGTTGGAAGGGACCTTAAAGATCATGTAGTCGAACCATCAACCTAACTCTGACAAAAAAATAAATAAGAAATAGGAATAAAAATTACTAAACCATATTCCTGAGGAACATGTCTACCTGTCTTTTGAACACCTTCAGGGATGGTGCCTCAACCACTTCCCTGGGCAGCCTATTCCAATGTTTGATAACCCTTTTGGTGTAGAAATATTTCCTAATATACAATCTAAACCTCCTCTGGCACAACTTGAGGCCATTTCCCCTTGTCCTATCTCCCGTGACATGGGAGACGAGACCAACCCCCGCCTCTCTACACCCCCCCTTCAGGTAGTTGTAGAGAGCGATAAGGTCTCCTCTCATCCCCCTCTTCTTCAGACTGAACAACCGCAGTTCCCTCAGCCTCTCCTCATAAGACTTACTCTCCAGACCCCTCACCAGCTTTGTTGCCCTTCTCTGGACCCGCTCCAGCACCTCAATGTCTTTTTTGTGCTAAGGGGCCCAAAACTGGACACAGTACTTGAGGTGAGGCCTCACCAGTGCCGAGTACAGGGGGGCGATCACCTCTCAGGTCCTACTCATCACGCTGTTCCTGATACAGGCCAGGATGCTTCTTGGCCACCTGGGCACACTGCTGGCTCATGGTTTCCTGATATTGCAAGGGAACTATACAATCACTTTCAGTCTAAGCAAACTCTCAGTTTCTTCAAGTTCTCAACTCCATAAAACATTCTAAAACCGTTTTTTGCATGAAGTAAAAAAAACGATCAAGATCAATGTTTCTGTCAGTCGTAGCATTTCTTTCAACAGAAGAGGTCCTTTAGTAATAGGATGGACAAAGTCATGTACAAAGTGCCTTTTAGCAACTAATGATTGCAGTTTGCTAAAATCTTTGTTGAATATTTTAAAATAATGCTGTTACTGCAGGAAAATACAAATTGAGTACTCTCTGCCTGGAAACACAGGAAATCAAGCTGGTAAACCAATGGGGTTTAGTTCTGTAATGAAAGAGCTCCAACCTCAAATTTTGAATTTAAATCAATGTAACCTTAACCTGCAGGAATAGGAAACTGTAAAGAACAAGCATTGTGCCAACTTTGAAAGTAGGACAGGAACTAAATGTAGAATTCAGTATGATATGATGTTTCTTAAAGGAAAAATTGTGGTCATGCTGAGACGTATGATTGACAGTAGAAAATATCTTTGGAGTACTCAAAGATCAATTTTAATTGGAAGTTAGGTCAAATGTAGAAAAGTAACTTTTGGCAACCAAAAATTTATGCCTGAAACTAACTGAAAATACCTATCAAAACCACAGGATTCTAGGGCTTGAGGTGACCTTAAAAGGTCTTCTTATCCATCTGACTACTTTTAGTCAGGATCAGCTACTGCTAACCCATTTCTGATATGTCTAAACTGTTCTTGGAACTTCAGTGACAGAAAATCCAGTTTGCCAGTGCTAACTACTTTCCAAATATTACTATTCTTAATTTTAAAAAGCTATTATATTCTTTTCTTCCCTTACTTGCAACTGAAATGTAGTTTTTCTTGTTCTGTCCTTCCCAGGTATGGAGAGTAGTTCATCCCCTTGCTTCATGTTTCCTTCTACAAACTTGAACAACTTTTTTTTTTTCTTATAAGAAAGGCTTTCTAGACATTGCTTTCAGACTCCTTTCAATTGCTTATATTTTCATTGTAGTACTGTACTTAAACTGAATACAGTACCTCAAGAGAGGTTTTGTTGTTTGTGAATAGAGCAGAAATTTTACTTCTTGTGTCTTATAAAGGTTTTTGTTTTTGTTTTGTTTTGTTTTGTCTTGTTTTTTGTTGGTTTTTTTTTCCCCCCCATAAGAGCATGCTATTGATTATATTTAGATTTACTGCTTGAGAAAATCACTTGTTACTCTGGGGTCTTATCCACTTTATTTTTCTTTTTTCTAAATATGACCTCTGCTGTAAATTGCTACATCTCTCATCTGGCTTGTATATGTATCTTTTACACTACATTTGAGCCAGGCAGCATGCAGCAACTGGGAATGCTGAGAAAGTACCTCAGCTGTAGTGACACAGGTTCTGCAACAAATTCCTTGTTCTTATAGGACTCTCAACTGAATAGTTTAATTTTCAAAAGAGCACACTGCCCACAGATCTTTCTGATTTTACTGTCTCAGCACTCTAAAAATCAAGACATGAGATGATTCAAACATGGATCATTAGCCACAGTCTCCTAGAGTGGTCCTTTCAAAAGCTACTGCATTATTAAACATAACACCTATTGAAAATGCCTCTAAAATCTCAAAGCTATGACTTCCAGTTGTTAATAGAGAAAAATTATGAATTGTTTTAAATTTTATCCTTTCCAGTTAGTGCCAATTTGATTCTCATGAAACTGAGGTTTTCACACATGATTTATCAATTATAAAAAGACAAACTGTCTCAACACTTATGAATTTGTGACCACTCCATCAACATTTACCTACTACCCTCCTGAATCAGTCCTGACTACAGACCAGCTGACAGAGGGAGGCCCTTTTTGTGTCAATTTGGGCAAATATGCAATGAAATAAGGAAGATTTATCAAAGAGGTAATTTTTATGAGGTGTTTTGGACAGTAGAGAAAATGTAAGAGGCTCTGAGTATACTCTTAGTTGAAGAAGTCAGATTCTGGAATAAGCACTATTGGTCTTGATTATTATTATTATTCTTATTTTTTAATAATTGGAAATTGTGTTGAGAGAAACAGAGATTATATTCTTCCAAGATTCCTTGCTGAGACACCTGTGAGAGGGACACTTTGTAAACTTGTGAAAAACACTATCCTCCCTCAAATCTCTTGTAATTAAGATTCACTGATGTTTGCAACAAAAACTAACAACAGGTCAAGCTCCCAGTGTGCTGTGATTCTTACCTGTCCTGTTGGCCAATACTGTCTCCCTTGTTCCCTAGTCTATCCATATTGATCTACTGTGTCTTGTCTTATATGCAGATACTAGGATCTGAGGGACAGGAATTAAGTTTTTATGTTATGTCTGTGCTTGGGATGCTCCACGAAGAAGACCAATAGGTGCTACAGCAATATGAATTATAGAAGTCCTGTTACCTGCTTTCTATATTTCTGCTATGTAGCCAACGTAGTGCCAAATCAATCTCAATCAAAAATCCTTTCAGCGTGAGACATTCATTCAGTTACATTGCACAGGAGCATATGGTCTTTCACAATAATCTTGTTTGCACCTACTGCAATTTGTTACAATTGAGCAAGGCAGCTTATTACTAAGAGCCTGAGAATCCCAGTTTAACTCTGAGTTTGGCAATGTTTCAGCTGAGGGAGGGACCAGGAGGCCTCAGGAGAACCCTTACACTCCAAATTAATGTAAGAGTCTATGATTGTCTTTTATTCTTTTAAAATATTTTTCATTTTTGTTCAGAGAAATTTTACTCAATGGTTTGATATGTGTTCCTTTTCTAGGCAAAGATGTTTTTCTGGTGGTTGGAAGGGTTCCTTTACTATTTTGTCTCTTTTCTTCTCAAAGAAGTGGCACAGTGGGTCTAATCTTATGGCCACAAGGACATGAGGCTCCCCGATACCAGATCTCAAATTCTTTCATGGCTGAGTCAGTCCTTCTCTATTTTGAGAAAAATAATTGGCATTTTTCTGCATATGTGTTTTTCAGCTGTCACCTTAAAAACCCAGTGCCTTAACCACTTGGACACTATACCCCTCTTTCACTCCACCTTACTACTGCATGGCTTTCTGTACACAGGTTTTATAGTTAAGTGTCAGCTCTGGTCCAGCAATATATGTTTCTTAAAGCATACAGAAAAAAAACCCCAAAGCCCAGTCTCTTGAATGGATAAATTTGATAGCATGCTTGAGTAAGTGGGATAAATAAAAAACTGCTAGTATATTATTGGAAGCTTTAGAAAAAAAACATAAGAAGCAACAGTGACTGACCTTAGAAATCCATTTTTTAAACAACCTTTTATTAGGCAAAATGTCAGAAAAGATTAAAATAAAGAACTTTGATTCTTCTGTGCAGGATTTTTTAGGCTTTAAAGTCCAAGCTTATTCTGCCTGTCAGGAGTGCAACTAATGAAGGTCTTTCTGGCCACTTTTTCTCTGATCCTTAGGATTATAAATGAAGAGTAAAAAATGAATATTCTGCTTGTTCCAATACTGATCTTCAGACATCCCTAAAATGTCTTGACTCAAGCTGCTTTGCAGTCTTTACACAAATTTGACTTGGCAAGACTATTAATGATTTGACCTTCATTTCAAGTTTACTTTGTGCTTGCAAGAGCAATAGATAGTGATGAGGAATATTATTTTGTTCCTACTGGCAATTAGGTTGCTCAGTAGCCATAGAGCTACTTACAAGGGGGAAATCCTGTCTCACCACCAGCAAACTTCGCTCAGAACATTTACAACATTTATGTAATTAGTTACTGTAATTCTTGTTCCCTCTGTGATCCTCCCTTTGTTCTCGACAAGCGCTTCAAGTGCTCCAAACTACCAAAAAATCTCCATAGTTTGTAGCAGTAAATAGCAAACCTAACAAGATGTGAAAACTAAGCTGAAAATGTATGTAGAATAAGACTGCCTATACTGCAGGATATAAAACAGTCACATAGAAACCTCACGGCAGCATAATTATCCTGTAGAAGCATGTGCACATTCCTCTGAATTCCTTAGGACTAGCAACTGTGAAAGAAGAAGAAATGAAAGTTAAAATAAACCAGAATAAACAGACTGGTGTTTTAAAATGGCCTGGCAATTTCTAATTCTCAAAATAGCAAAATGATCTCTCAAAGTGAGAACATTTTTCCGTGTTTTCTGCACACCAGCAGAAAAGACAAAGTCTCCCTTTCCCTTTCCTTTCCTTTCCTTTCCTTTCCTTTCCTTTCCTTTCCTTTCCTTTCCTTTCCTTTCCTTTCCTT
>JAOXJK010000012.1:101206762-101226673 GCA_025774025.1 Xenus cinereus | reverse complement strand
GGTTTAGACTGAACATTAGGAAAGAATATTTCACAGAAAGAGTGGTTGGGCATTGGAATAGGCTGCCCAGGGAGGTGATTGAGTCACCATCCCTGGATGTGTTTAAGAGCCGTTTAGATGGGGTATTGGGGGATATGGTGTAGGGGTCAACTTTGTAGAGTAGGGTAGATAGTTGGACTCGATGATCCCAAGGGTCTCTTCCAACCTAAATGATTCTGTGATTCTGTGATTCTGTGATAATTATAACTGAAGAAGTACAATAATGATAGGCCCAGGCATGGCCTTCAGCATGACAGGAAAAAAAAGATGTAGGAAAAGAGACCTTGATTAAACATTTACAGGGTTAGCTCACCCACAAGACATATTTTAATAATTTTAATTGACCTATCTCTGATCTGTTAAAATTATAAAGCAAAAAGCACCAAATAGAACACAGTAGAAAGCATCATAGAGGAGAAAGTTTTGACTTACGTTTCATATCTGGGTAGCATAATACCATCCTTCCTTATCAGATTTGTAATAATGGTCCACATTATTGTCTATCCATCGTACAATTTGACATAGAATCACGGAATCACAGAATCATAGCATGGTTTGGGTTGGAAGGGACCTTTAAAGGTCATCTGGTCCAACCCTCCTCCAATATGCAGGGATATCTTCAACTAGATCAGGTTGCTCAGAGCCCTGTTCAACCTGACCTTGAATATACCCTCAGCTAGCTCATTACAAATTAAAAAAATGAGGGTACTGGTCAACATCCGTCATGTATTCCTTCAGCTGAATTATCTTTTCTACCTTACAGTTTCTCCCTTCTTATCCTTAATTTTGCTACTTCCTCTGTGCATACTGTTCTGGTTGTCTTTGCATCAATATCTCTGCAGCAATTTTAAAATGCTAACTATGGATGAGGATATGCAAAATATTATTTAGGTTTGCTCCTTTCTTCCATCCAATAATAAGCACTTTTTACAGAGCTGACCCCAGATGGATTATGCTTAATATAAGTTTAGTAGAAGGATCCTGTTGCAAAATTTCCATAAAACATTAAACAGTTCATGAAGTCTGGTTTCCTTACTAAACTATGTTAAGAACTTCATAAGTGATTGACTGGTGGCACATGTCAAACCAAGCTTTTGGGAATACATATTGAATATAGAGTACAAAAGATTCAGGGCTTCAAGACAAAAAATTTGATCTGTGTTTTTAAGGTGTCATGATATACATCTGCCTTTTAGCTAAAGATTAGCAACAGAAATCTTCCTTTGTGTTTCTAGTGATAGTGTAAAAATATTTGCTAACTAAATGATAAAGTAGATATAAGTAACATTGTACTTGACAGTCAGCACTTGGATCCGAAGTGTTTTCTCAAATAGCAGGCCTTTTTCAGGGTCGTTAAGACTTCCAAATGGCATAAAACCTCAGTGAAGAAATATCCACAGAAAAATATTTTTAAAAACCCTGAATAACTTTATTGGTCTTTTTCTTCCTCCTGAGCTAAACTTTGTTTTGTAACTATTATTGCAAAATTACATACTTGCAAATCTTGCAGCCCTGTTCTGTTAGCCACAGCACAGAAAACTTGCAGAGATGCAGTGAGGGAGCAACTGATTTTTGAGTGTTGCTGTGAGCCTTTACATTCATGTTCCCACAACCTGCTCACAATGACTGCTCTGAACCCAGGGAGATTCCTGACTTCTGCAACTTTGCCTGACATAGGCAAAAAAAAATCAGTAGAGATTTAAAATTAACTGTTATTAGAATATGAAAAAGTTGTTTATTGGTAGGTGGGCTTAAGCAGAACTTCTCACAATATGCATCAGGTTATGGTATTATTCTAAAGACTGGCTGTGGTCCAGCTTTATATTTGTTGTAATACTTGCTTAATCTTAGGATTGCCTGCTTTTTATGGTGCCGACATACAATATTTCCTATAAGAATTTTAAATAGCCATGTGAAAAGCATAGGTATGTTAAATTAATTGAATTATTTATGACAAAACAATTAAAGAATAGACAGCATATGCTAGTGCCAGAATAAGTAGACTAAAAGAAACTGTAATTGAACAAAAAAGAGGTAAAAAAGATTAGATACATCTCAGACATCAAGCACATAACTATTTTGGTTGTTTAGAATATATATTGCTAACTTTATTGCATAGATTTCTCCAAAATATTATCTAGTCATTACAGGTCAAAGTTGTTAGTGGAAAAACCCTTGCTCATGGGATTGTTAAGTTTCAAGTAAGTACTTTGGTGATGTAGACATTTCTCACATTCCTCAGTTATCCACATATTCTGGGCTATAAAGGAATTGAATTTTGCCTGTATTAATGCATGTGGTGGAAAGAAGACAGAAGTTGGCAGTTGGCCTTCAATGTCTTGCTTATAAAGTAAAGGAAAAGACACTCAACACATTCCAAAAATGAAGCAGAAGTCTTTCCAAATGATTTGGAACATAATTACTGTTTTTAAGAAGGAAAAAATGGATATAAGATTGAGAAGTATCTATTTTTCCTCCACCTGAAAATGATACAAATATTCTTATTTCCTTTAATAATACATCTAGAAAGATATTACTTTGGAAGGAAACTACTGTGCACGTTGGAGTTATGTTTTGGTAGTGCTTAAGCGGTGATGCCAACATCAGACCACATATAAGATGGACCACATGGAAGGGAAAAATCAATGTACCTTCCATCTGTTTTGCAGGACAGATTGCATGTTGCTGTGTTTCAGGCATTCTCTCTTTCTTTCCTCCTGGTGTCATCTCTCTTTTACAGCAGAAGTCTGAGCTCTCAGAAAATTATTTTGTATTGTAGGTCCTTTATGTTGTCTAATGAAGCTGACCTATTTTTCAGCACTTTAGACTACATTTCTTTCTTCTCACACTTCATTGTAAATGCTTTTCACTGTACACCGATAATGATTTAAATCCTCTGTGAGAAGTTTAAAACTTCAGATTCAGTGCTAAGTCTGAGTATTTTTATTTGCCTCATCACAGTTTTTTTTTTACCTCAGAAGCAGGTGCTGCAATGCCTGAGAATACAAGGAACCCATAAAACTCTGGTATTCTTCAGTGAAGTAAAAATAACATCACATAAAATGAATAATCAAAATTAGCAGGAAATAAAATGGGTGAGTTCTGAAGAAAATCTATGATTAAAAAAAGCATAATGAATTAATATTTGGAATACTGAGAATATTAGTATAAATTCTGTCTCAAATATCAAGTCAAATAAGCATCAAGTACCTCTGTGAATTCTTGACTTACATACATGATCAGTCTCTTGAAAATAGCAAACACACTTCAGAATACTTCAGTAGCACAGTGAGTGTTGAAGGAATGGCTAAAAATAACTAGTGAGATTATGTCCAATGAACACTAAAATTTGCTCCCTGTTATCAGGTGGTTGAAACTGGCCCATCAGTGGCATTGTAGTCACCACTTTGGTTGCAGACAAAGGGTTGACATTTGGCTTTAATGGTTAAAATGCAGTCAACATAGCAGCATCATGTTCTGAAATTTCTGATGGATTGCATTATGACAAATCCTATTAGCTGTAGTGCTTGAAATTACTTTAAGCACCATTACCTCTGTGCCATTATATGCTGCTATGAGTGTGACAGGCAGTCACCCACCTTTGCAAGATTCTCTGGTTGATGTATTTGTAATCCCCTTCTGTATGATTGTGCTCACTTGTAATTTTGTACCTCCTGAAGGATGTTCAGATGAATATCTGAATTATCAGTGTGAATGTCCGAATCAGTTGCAAATGAGATATAATTTAAGTAGGAATGGTGGTAAGGAACACTACGCATTGAAAGAAGTCACAGTCATATGCAACACTTGAGCATCACACCTAAAATATCTAAGCAAGCTGTGAAGGAAAAAATGTGTTGTATTATTTTCTCCGCAGGTTGCTTCTAAAGATGCTGAAAGGAGATACTTTTCTAACAGGAAGGAATAACATTTCTTTCCTGGAAAAAGAGTATGTAGTGAAAGCATTTAATAATTTCAATGACTTGAAATTGATTTGGAGGTAAAATGACATTTGAATGAATTGAACTGTTACCTGATCCAACATCTAAACCATCTATTGAAATGATGGAAGCATTTTTTCTCGTTATCATGAGAAGTGGCTTATCAAAACACTTGTCAGAACTGAGAGGTCTTTCTTCATATGAATGTGTACATGTGCTGTGGACCAGTCGGTAGAGAAGTATTCCATGGTGTGCCAAAAGTACAAGTGGTTGTCAGCAATAGCATTTCTGTAACTTCTGATTGACACATATTTGAGCAGATAGTCTCATAAATCTTTGCTACATAGAACTAATTCTGTTTCAAATGATCTAGCCTATTTAATTTTATCTTTTCTCCCACACATTTTTAGGGATTTCTAAAAATATAGTACAGCACACATCTGACTCTTTGTGGAAACCCACTAGACTGAATTACACTTACCAGTTCCTTAGAAATCACGTTGACTTCAGAATTCAACCAATAATGTCTCAAGGAACTGTAGCTTTTACAGATGAGGAAAAGGAAGTAGAAAGCAAATGGTATTACTTGCCGTATTTCTGTTTGGAAAGTCACAGATCTCTTGGAATTTATCTAGTACATCAATACTGACAACAAGTACCAACTGTAATAGATCAGAATTACAACTCTTACAGAATTTTCCTGGTCAGAAATTTTTCTATGATAGGAAAAAGAACATTTTACAAGAAAATAACCAGCTGCCTTAAGATGAGTGATTTTGAAGTGATCATAATCCTTTTTTTCTCTCATACTGTTATTCTTTGTTATTCTCATTTATCCGTTGCTGTCTTTTTTTTTTTTTTTCCTCAAGCAGAAATCTGTTAAGATTATTTTAGATCATCTCTTCTGTTCGCATAGGCTAAAGATGTCTGAAGATGCTGAACTCTTGACACGCTTATGGCAAAGTGACAAAAGATTTGGCCTATTGATGGGAATCTGCCCAAGCCTGAATGTGTATATATCGTCTGTCCCTTCCCCTCCACACACTGTACAGCCTCAGGCTGCATTTGTTTTGTTATTTTAAACTCTTTTAAGTTAGGACTATCCAGTATTTTGGCTACATTTCTGTTAGCTTTTAGAAACAATGAGAAAAAACAGAAGCGACAGATAAACATTTTGCTTCCAACTGCTTAGTGTCATGTCAGAAGTTTCAGTGGAAGTTTGACTACTCAAATGATGCTCATCTTGCTCACTGCTCTTATAATGATTATTCTCTCTTATTTTTAGGATACCCATGGCCAGTCTGTTCGCACTTCTCTGTTCAGAGAGTCTTTGGATTGCTAATGACAGAAATATGTTTTTATTAGTAATCTCACACAGAACGTACAGTTGCATACTTCAGCTTAGAGAAATGACAGTCACATTAATTAATATATTTATTCTGTACAGTTTTGTAACACATAGATGTGAAAAAAATTCTCCACCCATTTTTATGTATTTTATCTCTTTTCTGTGATGGGTGAAATGCGAAATAATAGTGCCATTTGCTCTATCTCCTGGGAAAGATCAGTACTTAGAACAAGGTCACAATTCTACTTCATGCACTAAATATCTGGAATCCACTGTGTGCCTGTGCAACCTGACTTGGAATTTTTTATGATTTTTCTCTTCAAATATATTGATTTTTTGGATTTTTTTTTTTCCTTCTAATATGTTCAGGTTATTGAGCATATCTTCCAGAACATTTTTCAGATCTGGCATTGAATTTCTGCTCAGAATGAGAGGTAGCCATTGCAAAGTAGCCAGTTATACAGGAGTTAAGCCAATAACAGGAATAAATAATGCCTCCGTCAGAGCAAGATTTTGAATCACCTATTATATTGTAAATTAATGTCCTTACAGAAATATAAAAAAGCATGACACATTCCTATTTCTTTTTTTACTTTTTTACTTTTTAAATAATTGCTTGTCAAATTTTGAACTTGTTTGGCATCAGATTGAAAAAAAATTCCAAAGTGTTCTTCTACTTTGTTTTGCTATAACATGAAGAAGAAATAAACAAAAATCATTGTCTTATCACTGTGATAAGTTTAAACACAAATTGGGCCCATGCCAGAGCATGCAATAACTCATTTGCTTCAGCTGAATCTGCAGCATGGGATGTGAGTTTTCATGGGAGGGTGATGGCAAGAAGCAGGGAGTGCAACTCCATAAATTGCTGTATCAAGAATCTTTTGAGATCTTCCACACAGTGTCAGAGCTCAGTCACTTACATATCTTTGCAGTATGAAAGCTACAATTAATATAAGTGTCTCCTTTTCTGGCAGTCCATTGACTAACGAAGAGATGCCGACAGTTTTTGTCAGGAAATATCATCAGGTGTCTAACCTTCTTCACCAGAAGTTATTTGTAAGGCCCATGTTAGACCATCTTCCTTAGCAGGACATGTTGGGTGTGAAGAAATGTCCTTTTACTGTGGTCTCCTTTCTTCGCTAGAGCATATATCGGTGGGGCGAATACCAGTTTTGAAAAGGTCAATGAAATGGAATGGTTTTTTTTATGTTCACTGTGAACATATATGTAAAATACAGATTGCACAGGCAATATTTCTAGTGGTTAGGGAAACACAAAGATGCTTTTGATAGTTTTTCCTGCTTTCAACCAACTTCTTGTGACCTATGAGTTTTGCATCTGATCTCTTAATGTCTTCCTGGGTGGCTGTCAATCCCTTTTTGAGAACGCTCAGTTCTTAAGCAAACCAACACATGTAGTTAGCAAATCTGTGTAGCTGCTGAAATCTATCTCGGGAGATAAAAAGTATTTACACTACATCTTTTATCTTGAGGGCTTTACAAGGGAGGCGGACATCCATACATCATTAATAGCTGTGGCAATCAACACTGGCACTTATAAACTAAGGCATTATAGTTTTAGATATAAGCTGAATAGTCTTTTAAGAGTTTAGTATCTTTGTCATACTGTGCAATGTATTGCATGTTTTGGTCATTCGGTGAATAAACTCACGATACCCCGCTGCAGAAGTCTCCAGAGGAAACTGCAAGAGGAACTTCCTCTTTAAGCATCTTCCTAAATAAAGCAGGGAGGGAAATAAAGAGGGAAAAATCACACAAGATTACAAATACTTACTCAAAACAAACATAAGAGGACTGGGCTTGTATTTATACTCAGTTGAAGTAAAAAAAAGATTAAGATAACTGGAAAAGATGCATGAATGAGGAAAATGGTGCAATATGTACCAAAATTATGAGTCATGTTTGAAGAGCTAGACTCCTAATCTTTACATTTAAATAAACCTAAAAATGTGTTCTAGGAAACAACGTATATAGAGTGATTTCAGGATGTTTCTTCAGTTTTGGGAATTATGATATGCTGGACTTAGTAACAAGTTTGTTAATTCATATAATGTAGTACTTTTATCTTTAAAAATATATGATGTCATACTAAAGAAAAGTGTTGCAAAATATTTGTAGAATCTGGTATGTGTATTTTAAAAGGATAAATATGTTATCCAGACAGATTGATTGGATGCATTTTCTACTACAGTTAAGCAATCATAACTGTGACATTTCTTCTTTGTCCTGTAAAAACAGTGTAAATACCAAATTTCATAAACTTGTCCTTATTATAAACCTTTATATATACTCGAATTTATTCAATGGTAGATACAACATGACATTATGTAGAATTTGTGTATTTTGAGGATACTACACTGGTTTATATGTGTAATAAATGTGACAACAAAGTGAGGAATGACGGAGAAATTTACTTTTCAAACAGGCATTTTATCTGTTCTATAAAACTTTACTATTGAAAACAACTATGAATTGTGTCTGATTTTGATGCTGCTAGTATTTCATTCCACACAGCCTCTAGGAAGACTGTGGCTAGCCTACCTTATGCTGTGCATGACACAGCAGTCTTCAGATCAATGCAATTAGAGAAGTGCTGGTGACCTCCGTGGGTGTAGCAATGGGCAAAACTCATGGGTTTCTTCTCACTTACATGTCAGAACTGTTTTGTCTTAATGCAGACAAGCAGGTGCCTGAATTCTGCTAGCACTCGTGGATCTCACTATCGCACCAGAGTGACAAATACTGGCTGTGGTAACTGACAGCATGGCTTTTCAAAAGAGGGACTGCATAGCTCTGGGATGTTCTATATAGGTCTATTTCCTTTCTCTCTCCTAAAATAAATGTGTCTAATTTACATTTCTTTATTTCTTTGAGCTAGCAATTAAGGACAAAGTGTGTATAATAAAAGCAGAGATAGCAGGGGAAACTGGACCATCAAAACATAGTGGAGCTTTTCAGGCAGGCTGTTCAGTGGGGTCTTTGCTCTTGGGTTTTGCTTTTTTTTTTTTTTTTTTTTCAATTCTGTGCACCCAGTGGAGGATTAATTAGTTTGGGTATTTTTCTTCTATTTTCTTTTTTCCTTCCCATGGCAGAGAGATCTGACTCCCTTTGAAAAACCTGAGTACATTTTCCATTTGTTTGCTGTTTTGCTCACGTCAGCATCAAGGCAGACAAACAGTGTTGTTATTGGAGCTGAATCCCTTCAGAGTTCATCACCGATGTCACCGAACAAAGTAGATCTAAATACAGCTGGACCAGAAATAAGCTGCTCTCACCAGAGTAAAAGGAAGAACATGGTTAGTGTGTGACTTGAAAACTGGAGTCGTCTTGCCTTTTTTGCTTGACCTTATTTAAAGAAGTCCCTAATTGCGACAGATTTCAAGAGGTCTTTCCACAGCTAAGGATGTGATGTGTCCTGAGTACACCCTCTCCTTCCCAGTCAGGGAGTCTGCAGCTGACCTGTAAGTAGAGCCCTACCAGGATTTGATTTAAATGGATATATTAGTTTGAAATAAATGGCCTTTTTGTGTATTTATGCATTTTTAAGTTGTGGGGCTGTCTTATTAATTAGAATATTTATCCAGAGCTGTGACTGAATCTGTTTTCTCTTTCTTACAAAGCAAGGCCAAAGAAGAGCTTTTGAGGAACCACAGAACCCAGGCAATGCCCTGACCAGCTGCCTGGCTGCAGCTACCAGGCACTTTGACCTTGCCTCTGCTATCCCTCCCTGAAAGCAGCCTTGCCACGCTGATTTCAGATCAGTGCATGAAGCTTTGTCCTGCTCACTTTCCCCTACAGTAACATTGCCCATGCGTTATTTTTTAGTAAAAAACCTTTTCTTATTATAATAAACATTATAATTGAGAATGTCTCTGTCACCTATTGTGACTGTTAATCAGATTTATCAAGAAGAATGATTATTAGGACATTAAAAAAATGCTTTGCCAGGTTTTTGATAACTATAGCCAATTTTTATTTTGCACTAATATACAGTTAAATAACATACAAAACTGGTACTAATAAGCATTATGTTTTATGTTTGCAGTGCTTCCTTCTTGTATTAATGCTTCACTAAGGATGGGAAAACTGGAGATTTGACCTTGTAGACTAGTGGCTGAGGTTACCACAGATGCTTTGCCACTACTGTTTTCTGGTGCACAGTCTGAGCTCTCTCATTTCTCTGTGTTTTATTTTGCAAATGCTTGTGGAAAAAAAAAATAAATATATATATATAAAAATCAGCAGCTCTGCATGGAATGATGTAGTGGCTAAAGGAATCGCTGACTACTGTAAGTCATCACTTCCACCATATTTTTTCTTTTCTTTTCTTTTCTCTTTTTCTCTCTCTTTTTTTTTTTTTTTTTTTTTTTTTTTTTTTTTTTTTTTTTTTTTTGGTAAATATCAAGAAACATCGATCATGAAAAAGCAGTGTACTATTTCTACAATTTCACTGAGCCGGTCACTAGAGGGCACTGCATACTGACACTAACTCTTCCCTTTCCAATTTTCAAAGCTACTTGAGCATGCAGCCCATTTGAAAATCTGCTCTGATTTCAGACTGGAGACTATTAGCCCTATTTACCCTATCTATAGCAACATATATTGGATTAGAATAGAAAAAAGAGAAAAAAAAAAATCCCACCACTGAGTAATAAGAGAAATACACTCTATTATATTATTGACTACAGACATTAACAAAATTAAAAATGATTTAGTAGAATCTCTATTGGAAATATACCTTTAAGACATAATTTTAACCACACACACCATAACTTTGCAGCAATATACTGATGCTGATACATACCTAAAAGCTATTATTTGCTGTTTGCTTTCCCCACCTTCAACTCCAAACCTCCTAATTGGTTTAAAAACGAAATCTCTTGGAAAGTTCTGTGGACCTGCTAAAATGTTTTGTAGTCTTACCTGACAGACGTGGGAATATGTGCTTTTACTCACACAGGTTTGCTTGCCTTTTGTCAAGAAAAATTGGAGTTCAGAGGGCTTAGTAGGAAACAGATTGCCTAGGGGGTGTAAAAGCTCCACATTTACCAGGAGAGGATTACAGACAGTACAGATCAGGAATGAAATATTACCAGGTAAAGTAATTCACTATTTATCAACTTTTGCCCACGGGACATGCTCTGAAACTATCCCTACATGCTTAGTTTGCCTTAACCTGTAGAACAAGTTCTCCAAATGTGTACTGAGGAGGAAGAAATTCTCTTTAGTGTAATTGGATGGTGTACCCAGTGTCATACTGCAGCTACAAGTTTTCAGTTAGACAGCGTTGTCTTTATGGAGACTTACCTAGTTTCGATTTAAGTAAGTAAATGAAACAATTTTAAATAAACACTTTGTCTCACTGGCCATTAGAATTTTTGAAATTTAGCACTTTGTAGGAATTGTTAACAAAGGGATACAGATAAATGTGGGTCATGTTCTCTGTCATTAGTAGGATGAATTAGCATCCTGGCAACTAAAAAAAAACAAACGCTTGCATATGTAAAATTTTAAATGCAGTTTCAATGAGGATGTCTAGAACGTTTATAGAGCCTGGATCACTGAACAGTGGGCAATCTTAGTGACTGCATTTTCTTCTGTTGCTATTAATGAATAGCACTTCTGTAAGTGCAACTTTATTTTGACTTTGAAAGTCATAAAATGTCATTCCTGGTAACAGCTGATGTGTGTTTATTACTAATAGCCAGAAAAAAAAAGAATTCTGATTACTGAAAAATATTTTATAATATTTATAAAAATATTATAGTATACCAGTTACTGGAGTTACGATATTCTTCCTCTGTGATCTAAACAACAGTGAGTTCATTTTTTTTTTCCTCTTCTCTGTCTTACACACACAAAAGAGTATTTAAGTTTATAGGTAAAAGTTCTGTAAAACACCTCAGGTTTGTTTTGTTGGTTTAGAGGTCAAGGAATCACGGAATTGTCAGAGTTGGAAGGGACCTCTAGAGATCATTTAGTCCAACTCCCCTCACCTTCTCTCATGAAAGCAGCTCGTCATGACAGATTTTGCGGTATCACAGAGTGGTGGAAAGGGACCACCAGTGGTCACCTGGCCTAACTCCCCCTGCTCAAGCAGAACCACCTAAAGCCAGTTGCCCAGGACCATGTCCAGATGACTTTTGAATATCTCCAAGGAGGCAGACTCCACAACCTCTCTGGACAATCTGTGACAATTCTCAGTCACCCTCACAATAAAAAAGTGTTTCCAGATGTTCAGAGGGAACCTCCTGTATTTCAGTTTGTCCCATTGCTTCTTGTCTTGTCACTGGGCACCACTGAAAAGGGTCTGGCTCTGTCCTCTTTGCATCCTCCCTTCAAGTATTTCTAGACAATGACAAGACCCCTCCTGAGCCTTCTCTTCTGCAGGATGAACAGTCCCAACTCTCTGAGTCTTTCCTCATAGCAGAGATGATTTGGTACAGCTACTTCCAGAAATACTGCAATGCCAATATATCTGCAGGTACTGCTTCTTGATCGAGGAGATGGTGGCAAAAACTAGAAAGAGCACTTGCAAACAATAAGTAAAATCTGAATTTTTCTAAAATTTTCAAAAACCCCCACTCCAAACATCAAAAAACAGAGCTTGTTTGAGTCTGGCTGAACTGGGAGAAAACCCATTTATTATTTTATTCTTGATCCACTGCTAGACTAAGGTAAATGTCATACAAGGTATTGACATTTCAATTTATATTAGACCATGAACTAGTTCAGATAAAAAGTGGAAGAAAACACACTGAACTGTGTCAGAATGCAGTCTCCAATTGAATCCTTTGTGTACATATTTTGAAAAATGTCTGCCAGCATATGCATGAGAGAAGTCTAAAGAACAGCCCATATGCAACAATAAACTAAGATCTGCAACTGACTACTTTCCAGATTTGACATGCAAAGCTGGCATGAAGGTGGTGAAAGTTTTATCTGCCAACACATTAAATCTATCACAGAAAAATCAGCAAACCACATCACATGACTATTAAAGGTTGCAACGTACTATCTGTGAAATTGTAATTACAATTGTAATTGAATGGTATGTTTTTGAGGCCTACTGTGTATCCAGACATGCTTAATTAACAGTTAATGCACTATTGTTTTGAGTGTCCTTGTTATATTGCTGATATTATGTAATCGGGACACACTTTTCTCCAGCACATAAAACAGCCAGAGAGGACTGTACAAAAATATACGATTATCCAAAACTGAATTACTTTTTAGTATTATCATTGATACTAAATATCTTGCTTCTAATAATTATTTTGCTGGGTAAGAGTATATATACATATATTTATACCACAGCCTATGCATTCTGCATTCTATTTTTGAGAAGCAAGAGTCTAATTATTATTGTTAGTCATTATGCTGATATATCAAGGATGAGGCTAATGAACAATACTAACAATCAGAAAAATAAAATTATTTTATGATTAAAACCTGTGAAAATTTTCTGCTTAAATGATAGGTAGGCCCAAATTTCATATGGTATTGAAGTGTGGATCCATTATTGCTGCTAATTTTGGTGTACTTAGACAACTTTAAGTGAATAGTCATAGAAAATTAAACACATTAGTAAGCTAGAAATTTGGTGAATAAACCTTTTTTCCTCTGTAGACAGGGACTAGAGTCCTATTTTTTTACAATATATAAGTGCAGGTGCAGTCCACATCAACATACTTAGCTTATTTGGGCTGTGCAGTTGGCTGGTACAGTTGTTTCCCTCTCCTTGGGGATATACAACTATAAAGCACAATGTCAGCTTTTGTTTTAAACAAAAAGCTCTAATCCTTTTCTTTGTGAAAAATAATCTTTAACCAGTAAAATGTTGTAAGCCTGGTTACTAGAGTTGAGCTTCTTGCTCTAATGTGTCATTCTCTGAAGTTCAAGGCTTAGTCATGCTTTCTGAGACTCTTCAGAGCTCTTTTTGGGACACTGTCAAATATTCACAGCATCTATTGATGTTGTAAAGGAGCACAAGCTAAATTCACAGTTACAGGGAGTTCACAGTATCTAGCAATAAACCTACAGAAGTCTGTTTACTGGCAGACTAATTTTTGATTGATTTTAAGATTTACTGCAATCTATTAATGACTTGATATTCTCTCTGTATCTTGTATTAGTAATTTTACTGTCTTTATTTCTCCCACCGTAAAGTGAGCATAAAATCCTGTCTATGTCCTGGACAGGATACTGAACAGTCATTGTACTGTCACAGTAGCTTAAGTGAAGTCATTTTACTTTGTAGTTGGAACAGGCTAAGAAATTGTGAGCCATACCATTGACTTTGATCTCATGTCCTGTAAAATGCATCAGAATTTATTTCTAGTTCTATGGTCAAACCAGATACAACTATTTGAGATCCATTGCAGGAAATTAAACATTACACTTACACAGATGGAAGAAAATTACTGACTTGATCAGGTTTCTGTGTAAAATGAAAGATGTGGGATATTTTAAAAAAAACATAATGGCACTCATTCCAGAAGGCCAAGGCAGCCTTTTGAATAGCCTTGAACAATTGTATTAGCAAAGATGATGGAAGTGAAAAATTTTCAGTGAGCTCAGACTGCAGGTGACAAATGTGATCTGTTTGTTATGAAACCAGAAAGGTAGATTAATGTAGACAGTGAGAGCTTTACCTTCAGCTCCTTATTTAAAAAGGCATAAAATTCAGTGTAATATAACAGATTTCTTAAAAAAGTATTTTGGAACAAAATTTTGCTATGGTGTTGGTGCTGTGTGCACCTACAAAATTTGTGTCTGTGTTTCCATACACATCCAAAATTCAATGCAATTAATATAGTAAACATAGCAATTCACAATGTTAGCTTGTGAGTTATCATATTCATACTTGTATTGAGTCTTTTCTGTTATTTTTGACTTCTACATATCTCCTTTTTCCTCTTCCTATATCACTGTCTCTTTAAATGTTTTATTGTTTTCACTGACTATCCTGTCTTTTCTATTTTTGGTTCGTTTCAGGCCCTTCTAATGCTTTTTTTTTTCAAAATATATGAGAGAAAGCTTTTAATTTAACATAGGGAGCTACTCAGAAGCCTAATAAAATGTTTGCTAATGCTTAGGGTATGGCACACAAATACTACCAAAGTCCATTTAGTTCTGCAAGGTTGTACTTAACAAATTCCCTTTTGTGAATTGGGAATACCCCTCTTTTTGAGACATTCAAATGTGTGAAGGTATAGTGGTCATTAGGGATAAGGGCCAGGCTAAAGTGACACAGAATAACACCCTTCTTCAAACAGAAACTGAATATCTCTAACTGTCCTTCATTCTCTTTTATTTCTCTCATTCAAGAGTCAAACAGAAATTTGAAGCTGGAAAAGGGCATCTGATATTCGGTTAATCATATAGTGTTACCAGACAGTCATCCTTTCTTGAAGTGAATAAAGCTAAGTTATAGAAAACGATTACATAATGAATAAATGGCAAACATAAAAGGGTGTTGCAGATAATGTGGATCTTGAAGCTTGTTTATCCTTACTGGTTGACCTCAGAAATATGTAGCAATACAAGGCTCGTTTTAATGGCATCTAAATTGGCATGCAATTTCTGAAGTACAGAAATTAAGGTGATAGCAACAAAGCCCCTCTGTGCGTTACATATAGATTCAGCTGTGATAAACAAGAAAACATTAGCAAGACAACACTTTTGACGGCACAAGATGGATGATGATATTTGCAGCCATTTAAATAGTTGTAAAATGTGCCTATCAAACAGAATTGTTCCAGCCCTGGGACCATTTTACCTGCAAAAGTGGGCAAGTAAATCACATGAGACAGATTCCATTGACTTTGCAGGAAAAAGAAAGACAAGCCTTTTTTATTGCTATTGATGTTTGCTCTTATTGACTAGGTGTTTGCCACAGACTCAAGTACCACTAGACACATAAATACAAGGAGAACCTTGTGTGTGTCCTTTACCTGACTGGGGAAACAATTTGCAATTTACATCCAAGGGATCTGCAGTGTTCCTCCAACAAGCAGAACAGTTTGAGAAGAGTGTGCTGAAAACTGGTTCAAATAATCCTCCTGTCCTACAAAGTCCTTGCTGAGTTCAAAGAGAATGTTTTCCTTTATAGTGCAGAAGAAAACATTTGACACTCTATCACCGTGATTTCACTGCCTGAATTGTCTCTGAACTTTGCTAAGTCACAGCCTGGCTTAGTTTGCTAATGTTATATTTTGTGAAGATGCTAGGGCATGGGGTCACCTTAAAAAAGACTGATGCAGGAATTTCCTTCCTCATATCTTTTTGTGGGACAAAAAAGCCCTAATAAAAAGCGTGCAACGGGAGAAGAAAATGAAAAAAATGTAACAGCCTACATGATTAGGAGGAGGAATCTTTCTGATACAAGTCAAAATCCACTAAAGTAATATAACTCCCAGCTGGCACATCTCTCTCCAAAAACCACAGAGGAGCTCATGGTTCCAGAAGGGATAACCAACTTCAGCCGTTACATCTAACCAAGTTACTAATTTATCTCTGGAGGTAGAAATCTGCAATTTGTTAGCAGGGGTTCCCTGTCCAGACCTCTCAGGAGTGTCATTACAGTGAGACCAACGGGAGACTGACTGATAGCAAATAGAGAATAAAGGCTTTCAGCAAGGACAACAGTTGAAGTTCTGGAAATAGAAAACATGTTCTGGAAATTAATAGCAAACTTAATCAATCATTATTTTACATAGACCTCAGCTTATTTCAGAAGAGCTTTACAAGTATAAACCTCTCCTGTGCTACACATAGTAAAGCAGTTACCATATATTGCATACGATACAGATATAATATGGGAACTCACATATAATTTACATAAGAACTTAAATTTTGCACTTTTTTGGTGATTTATTCATTGTCAAAGCTTAAGCACTTGAAAGAAATTAAAACAGAAAAGAGATTCTAAGTCTACTTTCATCTGCTGATGAAATATTGTAGACTTTATGATGGAATAGAGTGAATCATTACAAAGCATAACAGAAGTCGAGATTTGTTAGCACTGTTAGGCAGCCAATACATGTCTTTTGGATAACGAGAAGTAAGTGTAACATAACCTCAGCTACAAGCAGTGCAATAAATGTAACTAGATGACTTCTCTTTTTGTTATTTTTTTTTTTTAAATTGCACTGTTGGTGTAATAGAGATAATGCTATAGCAAGAATAACAAGTTGAGTCAGGTCCAATTTTGTTAGGAATGGTAAAAAACATGGGTTAGTGTGAGAAAAAGAGCATGCGGGTTTAGAGCTAGGTGAGTCATCTGGGTTGAAGTGGTCTTCTCTTCGGCAAGGACACCTGGCAAGCACGCCTTTGTACTTAAAAAGAGAATGGGTCCATTTCAGAGGGAAAGTGATTTTGTTGCTGCAAGAATTACAAAGACAAACCTTGAAATATGGATTTGTATCTATGCCTGCAAGGTGACACTCCGCTGACTCCACTTGATACTTGCTTTACTGAGAGTTTGTCCAATAGATTTTAATGCAGACTATGTAACAGAGAAAAAAATGCTTTCTGCAAAGCTGACCATATAATGTTGTTGTTTTAAACAGATAAGATGAATTGCAACATTTTCTCTCTCCCTCCCTCTTTCTCTTTCCCTGCAAATGTTTAAATGACACTGGTCTGCAATATTTGATCAGCTCATACTTGCAAGTTAAGTCACTATTCTTAAGTTGTTTTATTTTTGTCAATCTGTTTTCTTGCCTATTGCTGGTAGAAGAGATTTCTAATCAAGCCATTCCAATCTGAAGAAAATCTATAAAAGGTATAACTAAGAGATGGCTCAAATCAACTTGTAACTAGTGTTTGTCCCAGACAGAACAGTCTCCAAGGCATTTGTCATTATAACTAGATAAGGTTTATGGCCCTAAGAGCAAAGGTCAGAGACTGTCTCTACTTCTGCATTGCACAAAACCATCACTTACAATCGTGCTGGAGTGTGAAATGGTAGTGAGATTTTATTGGTTTTGTTTTAGTTGACCTCTTCTCATTTAATAAAGTTTATGTAGCAATACAAAGACTGCAATGAAACATTTGAAATTCTCTTTTAAGAAAAGAGTTGCTGTTTTGCAAAGGTGGAATGCTCAATTCTTTGTACTATTCTGCCTTGGGGGGAAAAAAAAGTGAAATAATAAAAATCGCAGGTTGTTAGACTGAGTTTTGTGAGCCTCCAGGTATGTCAATAGTTCACATTTAGCACACAGTTCCCAAAGAAATATCTGTTAAATGTTCAGCTGATAAAGTCAAAGAGGAGTAGATACTGATTGAGCAAATGAGTTAGAGCAGCCTGGGGCTTGGGATTTCAGTGCTGCAATTCTGTGAGCTGTTTAAGCTAATGATGTTTGTGTAGGTAATTCTGGACTTGACTCAGTATTCGCTGAAGACAGTAGGAGCCCTTCTGTCAACTTTAGTAGCATTTCAAATAGGCTCATAACTGAGACAGAGAAAAAAGCCAATTGGGGAGAAATAGTCTCCCCAGATGTCTTCATTGCTTACCTATGTGTGTGTGTTTATGTATGTAGAAATATGAAAAAAAAAATAAATCTGTCTTTATTGCTTGTATGGAATCAGTTGACTGATGTCCAAAAGAATATACATTATTCTTTCTTGCCCCTCCTTGCTTTTTTGGTGTATAGGTTTTTCACTAATCATAATGACAGCAAGTCTTAACACACTGAATCTAAATACAGCTATGGTTTTACTGGAATGTTTTCAGCATCATGGCCATGAGGATTTGTGGCTCTTTATGTGTATGCATACTTGAGTAATCACAAAGGATTTGCTTGGACTATACCATCCTCACATAGATTAATTAGGAGTCTGAATATATATGTAGACATGATGCTCCCTGAAAGTTATTTTCTCAGTCACATAGCTACCTTTAGAAGACTTGTAACTGAACAGTACCTATTGCCTGGCAACTGAAAAACTTGACATAAAAATTTGCATTTTAGATCTTAGCCAATACTTGGATTTTACAGCCTGGCTTGTCATACCAGCAGAGCCATGGACTGAAATTAGCATAACCTTGAATGCTCCAGCTGGGCTTGTAACAGCGATTTACAAATACTATTTCAGCAAGCAGCAGTTAGAATCCCACCAAAGCTTTTCAAAAGAACCAAAAATCCTAACTACAACCCCATTCCCCCAATAACTCAGAAGATACATAGTGAGATGACCTAACAACTCCCTTGAGAAGTGTGTTGAAAGGGAAAATTTTGTATTCTGATCAGGGTGGATACAACCCAAACAAATATTCTATGGGAGAAAACAAACTAATTAGGAATTTTACAGCAGAAGAGCTACAGTACCTGGCAGACCCCTGCTACTGAACTGCATGATGCTTTGCCACATAGATCTTCCCCCTAATTGTGATGATTTATTTTTATTCAAGAGCAGTTAAACCTCATTGTTATGCTGCCTGCCCAGCACTGCCCTTGCCTGGAGACTGCTGTGGCTTAAACCTCAAATACATTAAATAAGAAATTGTAAATAGTGGCATGAAATGTTGGAAGAACTACCGGGAAGCCGAAAGAAGCATTATAGTTTAAAAGTGGAACCTGTAAACATGAGCACAGGTAACCTCTGGAACAGAAAAATGTGTGGGAGAATGAAATCTGTGCGGTCAATTTGCTACCCCTTAATAATATAATGATGAAATCCAGAAAATCACATCCATTTGAAAATATTTGGAAAGGTCTTTATTCCCTGAATACCTCATTCTCTCTTTCAGTGATAGAAGATAATTTGAGGCAAAAGAGCCCTCCTTTCTCTCTCCCTCTCTCCAAAATTCCCTCAGGGAATAAATATAGCAAAACTTTCTGATAAGTCCCACAAAGGCCCCCCCAAGCTTTGTATGTGCCTTGAGTTTGCAAAGGTGTCAGCTAGTTATGCCTTCCATGGATTTCAGCTCAATTAGTGCATGCAGATTTGTTCATGGTCTATCAAATTTCTTGTCATTACAATGGCTTTCAATCAAAAAGTTTACACAGAGAACATCTTATAAAAGTGTTGTTATAATCTAACCTTGAATTTCAGCTCATCTGGAGTGAGAAGGGATGACTAAATGTTTATTCATGAGAGGTGGTGCCAATGCAGGCTGTGCAAAATTACAGAGCTTCTTTTGGTTGTTGAGGGTAGCCGTTATGTGCAAGGTACTTTATGACTAATCAGACCGTACTTTGTATGTCAGATCTGTCTCAGACTTTCTCGGGACTATCTAATGGAACTTGAGGGTAACGGTGTGGCATTCTGGGAGAGCTATCCCACACCCAAAGAAGGGTCTTCCAGGCAGGCCAGCTCCCACTCTGGTTGTTACTTTAGCCGTGGTGTGTGACACAGAGCAGCTGAAGAAAGCAGTCTGATCCTTGACGCTGTCCTCATAATTTGGGTAATAAAGTGCTACCACAGTTAAAGATAACAAGAAGAGTTTTTTGCAGTATATCAATAAAAAAAGGCAGGCTAGGGAAAATGTAGGCCCACTGATGAATGAGGTGGGTGCCTTGGTGGTGGAAGACACAGAGAAGGCGGAGCTGCT
>JAOXJK010000012.1:101185131-101206662 GCA_025774025.1 Xenus cinereus | reverse complement strand
GCTGCCCAGGGAGGTCGTGGAGTCCCCTTCTCTGGAGATTTTCAAGACCTGCCTGGATGCAGTCCTGAGTAATGTGCTCTAGGCAATCCTGCTTCAGCAGGGGAGTTGGACTAGATGATCTCTAGAGATCCCTTCCAACTCTGTCAAATCCGTGAATCTGAGAAAGTACAAATATATATTACCAGAAATATTGCAAACTATAGAAATAAGCAGTTCTTAGTTTAATATTAACACAAAAATCAACCTTAATAAAGCTGAAACAGGAAGTAATCATTTGCCGTAGCTATAGAAGACCCTAAACCTGCTTAAATATGGCATTAAAGTTGGAGATAGTCACACAGAAGGAAAACCAAATATAGTAAATAAAAAAGTAAATAAAAAGTTATTAACCAACACAGGAGGAGTTGGAGGCAGTGGTAAGAGGAAAAACAAGACACACAAAACAGAAAGTGGCCACAATGCTAAGTAAACACTTTCTTGAGAGATTGAAAACGGTACTTGAAAATAAAGAGGGAAGAATTAAAAAGACCAATATTAATGCATCAAGGGAAAAACATAAATAATCTGTGGTCAAAATGAAGCCTAGAAAAGTTATAAACATCAGATAAGAAGAGGACTGTTGAGACTAGTCAATGAAACAGAGAAGCAAAGGTGAATACTGATGCTAAAATTTCACATGAGATTAGTACTATAGTTAGACATCTTTTAATTATGTGAGGTACAAGAAATCGTGAGACAACAAATATTTAATAAATGGCCAGCATTATTTATTCATAGAGGACAGAGCCAATGGAAAAGGAGAAAATATTAATTAATTTTTCACTTCAGGATTCCCAATAGAGTATGTAGAACAGATGCTAAAGGCAAACAAATCTATTACATTGCAATTGGACTTTACCATAGATAATTATAATCATAGGAGCAATATAAAAACCTGTGTTGAAGTCATACAAACTCATGCTCCAGGCCATAAAGCAATCTGTAATTCTAATTTTTCCAGTAAAGTAAGGATTATTTTATCAGTATTTATTTTGTAATAGTCTCATGTACAAACTTCTGAACAGACATTTGAAGTCTTTGTCCAAATATCTTATTATCTCAAGGTTTGTGATGTATCTCTGAGCCAGTGTTTCTGAATCTTTTTGGAATGAACCTTGGTTCCACCATACCTTCTTCCCATCTCCTCCCACTGGGTGCTATTGCCTGATCTCTTCTCCAATCTCATCTTTTATCCCCCCCTCCCTCCTCGGGTTCTGCAGCTTCTTTCTTGCAGAACTTTCTTCATCCAGAAACAAAAGCACTTAAAGGTTAAATAAAACACACCAACAATTATCACCAGGCACTGCTATACATCATGCCTCACCTGTAATCTACTCCAGAGCATCCATTACCAACCTGTGTAGTGACATCAGCCAGACACTTTAGTCAACAGGACAATATCATTGACTGACTTAAAATGGAAGGTGAACAAAATTGCAAGAAATAAAACTCTAGGCCTGCTTATTTATCACCATCTTGTCCAGAATTGAAGGTGAGAAAAAGACTGGAAAAATATTTTAGAGTTTTTGTAGAAATTTTTCAGAAGTTTTACAAGTTTCTGAAAGTTATCAAGTAAAATCTCATTATTTAAAGAGATACCCAGCTGTTAAGATACCCATCTGAAAACAACAGTAGTTGATGGAGTTGTTCGAAGTTTGAGGTAAGTCACAAGTATCACATGTCAAATATAGTATAGATTTCCTCTCTAGGAATCAACTTTTCAGAACATAGGAATTGCTCAGTATTCAAGTCTTTTGGATCCTGCTGCAGAGGATACAGACAACAAAGATGTTAGATTTTTCACTTGCAGATTGTTTCCTGATGAATAGTAAGTACTTACATGAGAACCACTGTTGAAATGTGTTTTGGAAATTATTCCCTTGATAGCAACGATTTGAGAGCTGGTAAAAATTATGAGATAATAAATCAAAATAGCTTCTGCTACACAGAAAATCAGAGAATCAACTGAAGCTCAAGCAAACAGACATCAGTCACATTTCCAGAGTAGAAGATAGATCCCACCTATTTCAAAATTGTACCTTCTCCTCTTTGTTTGGGTTCATTCCACTTTGTGGCCTTCCAGAAATGTCAGCTGTGTCTAAAACCAGAGAATTTGTGAAGTTCATAGAGTTATTATTTGTGTAGACATCATCAACTACTGATTATTCTCAGGCACAGGGGAAGTGGAAGAATTTCTTCACCAGAGAAGTTAGTTATTCCACACATTCTGATTTTAAATGACCAAAGTATCTTTTGTGCTGTTCTGAACTAAATAGTACCCATTTTATCTGGAAAAAATAAATGAAGCATTCACAATAATTCATTCATTATCAAAACCATCAAAGCACTCTAGTATTTGGAGACTTTTCTGGAATAATGGGTATGAACATTTGGCAAATTTGCTGCCATAACTAAATTGCTCCATAACAAACTTTGCAAGAGAAAGGAAGAATACCTTTAAATATCACATACTGTGTCATTTGAAAACTAAAACTTCACAGAGAAAGAAGTCCATAAGACAGTTTTATATAAGTTTTAGAAACTTGTTGAAGTTCCTAATTTAACTGTAGCCTTTCTTCAGCAGTGAAATCAAGTTCAAAGAGGACCTTAGAAACACAGCTCAATTTTGTTCTCAGCAAAACCTGGAGGAGGTCGAAGAAACATTTTTCTTTAGTCAGATCTTTAAGAACAAATCACAGTGTAATGGAAAGATGTTTAACAGGCAAGGGAATTCACTAAAACTTTACACATATCTTAAATATAGTAAAAAGTATAACATTTTAACAGGAACTTGTTACCTTTTGCACCTCTGAATGGACAATGACAGACAGCAGACCAATTTTGAAGGTATCATAAAACAAAGATTTTCAAAATGATCTAGATATTTTAGACTCAGTTCTGTCAGAGGGCCCATCCAGCTAGCTCCATGCCTCTTTTTACAGATATGTAAGTTGTGGAATTTGATCAAATTTCTACAGAAAAAAAGAAAAAAAAAAAGTATGCTGCTCATTGTCTTATCTTTTATTACATTGTATTTTGGTTATCTTTTTCTCCTCTCCCTCAGAGTACCTTCTCCTCATTAGTTAAAAGAGAAAATGTTAGCAAGTAGACCTAGCAAACATAAATACATTTTACATATAGTTGTCAAACTATTTGTGCATCAAATATTAGCTTCTTCAGTCCTTGAGGTCTGCAAAGAATACCAGCTCTCTAGCAAGGGAAGATTCTTAGACTTTCATACAGCATATCAACCAAATATTTTGTTTATGTACAGAAAACTGGTAAATTATTTTAGTAAAAACAATTTGATGCGACTTTGGAACTCACTACATCAGACCACAGAGGCACTTTCATAGAAGACAGAGGCTGCAGGAACTGCTATGTAGAGCTTAAGGGACACCAGTTGTGCCCTACACAGATAGAACTTATGTCACCAGGCTACTCAAGGACTCTAATGGGCTCACAAATGGCTGTATTTGTGGGGCTAGTTAAAATCTACACACTGACAACCTGCTGAAGATGACCAGAATTTATTCAATATCACAGAAGCCCAGGATTTCCTGTGTCAGCTGACATGATACCTTTCAGAGCTCAGTCTGGGTCACTTTGAGTGAAGCGTCAGCGTGTCTTAATCCCATCTGCTATTGACAGAGAAGCCAGATGCCCTCCACCAGCTGCTCCTGAGACATGCTGAAGAATGCGAAAGCCATGTCTGTGGGTGCAGGCACTTCATAAGACCCCCTCTCATCGACTGCATAGAGATGGGGCCACTGTGTATGACAGCATGTCAGAGCTTTTCTGGTCTAAACAGGCATGAGTCTTGCCACCTGACCAGGCAAAAATCCATCTGTTCAAGCAAGCAGAAGCTGCTCAGAGTTTAGCATCAAAAAGATAGCAGAAATCCTTACACAAACAGTATATCCTATACATTTGTTAGCCTTCCAAAAGGTCACACCTCCACCTCCGATGGTAGCCTTTGCTTGTGATTTTTTGTAGACTGCCCGCTACCCAGATTTGCCCCCCCCTAATTTTCAAACTCTTTCTAAGAGTTATAGCCGTCCTCAGCGGTGTACATGTGCATCCGAGGGAAGGGGGCAGACAAAGAGGGTAAGTGCCCAAGGAAAAGGCCATTGGCTTGCAGAAGTCCAATATCCTCAGGACAATTGCTTGGGGAACCGGATAAATTAAAAACATTTCCCAGCCAGCATTCAGCTGAGAGGCTGTCCATATCTGCCCTGCTCCAGCTGCTCATCACACTCTACTTTTGCAAGCAGTGGGCAGCCCCAAAACACATTTCTCTGTGGAGGTCTGTTGAAAGGACTCATCCTTTCCTGCATGGCGGCATACTGTTTATTTATGGTGCTGCTGCTGCAGCAGGCATGGGGCCTCTGCAAAAGCACACTCATGTCTGTAAGATAATAAAATAGCCAGAAGGCTTTCTGCGTCTTCATGTCACAAAAGGCTCTTCAGAGAGAAACGGTTCTAGTGTCTGAAGAATGAAGTGTTTTTTCAGAATCTGGAGGCTTCAGTTTTTTTAACTCTACAATTCAATGATTTGTCCATGTTTTTTTATGTAATAAAAAGAGCCTCACAATATGCTTCCTTGCTTGCTCAGAGACCATGTGAAATTTTTAATACTTAAAACAGGAAGATTGCATGGAGCTCATTGCTACACTCACATGAACACAGAAATATATTTTTACTTAGCTGGGGACTGGAAGGGATGGTGGAAAATACTTTCAAAATGAGTGTGAGAAGGAGGATGAACTAGGGGGTTGAGACACAAGATCTAACTTAGGGGTGGGCTACAGTTTCAGACACCACATTACCATAGCATGGGTTTGCTTCCTGCTGTTTCAGTGGCAGTAAACTAATTTCCAAGTTGAATGCTTGTCCCACTAGTTTGTGAATATTGGACAGTTTTCTGTGTAAATGCTGATCACTGGAACTCATGCATTCTGCACAAACTCCCACATTTCCAGTTTCTAAATCAATTCACATGGCAGATCAGAGAGACTCTGTTACATTTTGCTAAATAGGGTGATCGGTGCTGCTTATCAATGTCCTGGTTTTAAGGCTTGTTGCACACTGAACAAAATACCTTCATTTACAGACAATGCTAAAAAATAAGTTTATATGAAAGCAGATGCTTTGCAATAATGGAACTAAGGTACAAAAGTAGATTAAAATGCCAGTATAACTTGTTACACTTATGCTCCAGAATGAGGATTTACCTTATCGCCACTAAATTCTTAACTTACCAGGTACAGTATCGAGCCTCCACACTTGCGTCATTAGTAGCAAACCTTAGAGAAGAGTAGGTCTTTTTGTCTCCAGCTGTCCAGGGTCATACAATGCAGATGCCTAGAGAAGTTCTACCCTCTCAAGATGGATTAACCTTTTTTTTTCTTTTCTTTTCTCTTTCTGTTTACACGAACCAAATTTATTATGATTTGATGCTAGGGCATCACATGGTTTGATGAGGTCTTATATTACTCCTCTCTCCTCTTCTTTGAACAGTAATATTACTATTTGATACCTGAATGAGTTAATTGCTGGCTGCAGCCTGCTTTCTACTGATTACTGCCTCTGCCTAAAGTGTGTACATTTATGACTTGTATGTGAGAAGCAATATTCATGTACTATCTCATTACAAAATGTATGCTTTTTCTCTTGATACATACTTTACTAGAGTATTTTTATTTTTAGGCATTATGTATCTGAGACTTTTTAATTTAAATTATTTTCAAAAAGATTTTTTTCTAGAGATTTATAAATTTATTCCATTTATGATTACAATTTTGAAGAGGAAGTGCTATTTGGGAAGTCAATGACTGTGTATTTGATCAGTTTTTTATTTTATGTATTAAATTGGGTGTTAAATTTTGAATAAGCTTCCTGGTAAAACTATCACAATAGCCAGAAGAGCATAAGTCACTTCTGTTTTTCCAAAATAAGCTACTACTCTTAATAAGTCTCCAAATGATAAAAAATATCAAATAACATGGAATAAGAAAAGAGTAGGAGAAAAAATATATTTCTATGTTAAAAACATTATTATTACTATTCCAAATCAGGGACTGGAGGGAGAAAGGCAGTTCTTTTTGAATGTAGTACTGAGAAAAAAAAAAAGTTATTCCTAATGCAGGTGATAGAAGTCCAGTGCTATATGGTAATGGTTGTCCAAGTCTCTGCAACTTCCTCTTAATTATGTTTATGTCACCTCAGGCTGTGAACTTTTAGCTTTGAGTAGTTTATTCACAGCAACACCTGTTCAGCTTATGGAGTATCTGGAGCAACCATGAGACAGCAACTGGTCAAATTATTTCCAGTAAATAATACTGGATATGAATTTTCTCTTTCTGCATCAGTCCTGTTTTCTTTTATGGAAAAGGTCTCTAAATAGCAGCACAATGTACATTTGAGGCACCCTGTTTCTCTTCTTTTTCTGTTATATAGTGTATAGGCCTTACATATAAACAATAAGGTTATTATATTATGTTATTCCTACAAAATCCTGCTTTACTTCATCACCAACAAATCTGCTGCATCACCTCCATTATATAAAATTTTTCCACAGGGCAATATTGGACCCTACTGATATGCATTCACAAAAATGTGGAAAAATAATTTCCCAAACAAGCTTTTTACTGTACAGTTGGTCACCTAAGGCATATGAAAATGCTTTTGTTCCCTGAAGTGCATCATTAAAAAGTTTAATGGATGGAAGTATGAACTACTGTTAGAACTATAATGATTAATACATAATCAAGACAAATAACATCATGTAAAAGAAATATTTTTGAACAGAGTTTTTAGGTCAAAACGTTTCCAGCTACGTAAGTATTTATAAGTTTTAGAATATTTGAGATGGACAGAATGGCTGTCTTTCAAACCTCAGTGAACTGAGTTTATGTATTATTGAAGGGGTTCTGTGTCACATTTTTTAGATTGCTTATTCAGCTCTATCAATAACATTAACAAATTTATCTGGGAAATGGAGCAATGACTCATTTTACTAAAAACATTAGAGAGGCACTAGATAAAACTTCTGCAAGGACAAGGAGGAAGTCATCCATGTCGCAGGTCTAATGGAGACGCATACACCTCCTTATCCATTTGCATCATTGAAATATTTTCTTCATAAGTTTAACATTTTTAATCAAACTGCTGCTAGCTGAACTATTGCAAAAATACCTGAAATGACCCAAGATGCAATCTCCATGGTTTGGCTGTGAGTGCCTAATGGCCTGCCTGGCAATTGCAAAGACAGGCTTGAAAGGAAAAGGCATTACAGTCTTAAGCTGAAGTGCAATCGTTTTCTAATATTGATTTAGAAGATATGTTGTACATCATAAATGTATCCCATTCATTTCACCTCTCAGAAACATTATGAAAACCTGATCATTTTATTTACTAATTATTGTATTTGCAGTCTTTGAGACCACTTCGTAGAGAGGAGGAGCTGGTCAGATAGCTGCAAGGCAAAGAGATTTTAAGGAGAGAATTGCGAGACTGTGAATATAGCAGACTTTTAGGGAAATCAGAGACACTATAAAATATTTTTCATACAAAAATTACCAAAATTTTAGAAATATGTAGAAACTCCAGTTTGTTTGTGTAACAAAATTGTTTACCAACTCTTAGAATAAAGAAACTCTTTACCAATTGAATCATGCTCTGAGATACTAAAATCTAGACTTTTAAAGTCAAGTTTAAAGAATTCCTAGAAGTGGCCCACATTTTATTTATTTTAAAAGCTATGCAAAATGCTCTGATTATTTCCATCTCAGATTTATTGCAACAAGATATAAAATAAAGAAAATATAGGAACTGAGGGTTAATACAGAATTTGCATCCTTTGTTTGTAAAACTGACACCACTTGAACAAAATTTAATCCAGCAAGCCAAATCTGTTTATAGCACAGACTATCTTCATATGTTTTACTGCCGCAGAAATCAATAGTGTGTGGATGTAAAAGCAAAAGAGAAGCTCTGTTAATTCATTAGCAGTCCTAGGCAACATGCTTATAATGCGGTCAGTCTACATTAATGCTCCCTGGTTGATGAATCAGAAAGAGTATTCTCTGTAGCACACCAGATCATAGTTGGCAGAGAAAGAGATATTTTGGATTTGGGATAAACATCTTAATCGCAACTCTAACAGAGTCTGTGTCTGAAAGAAGTAGGAGCTGAAAAAGTCAGAATGAATGCTTCTCCACTCTTTAAAACTCATTTTACCAGGTACAGCTTTTCTTCTTGATAGAGAAATAAGAACACTTCCTCCAGTTTCAATATACATAAAACATGTATTGTAACCTGGGGAAGCTCCTTAATAGTTGCCCTCTTTCTCTGCACCTTTCCCAAATCTGCAAGTGAAAGTTGCATATGTCATATATTCATTTCCTGCTGTTTGTTGTTGGTATTTTTTCCATTGTAAGCAACTATAGCAAAACATGGCTTTTTCCTGAAGTGCCAGCTCTGGGAAATTATACATTATGTTTCAGCTGATAATTCCCAGGTTGGCAGTCAGCATGGAAAGCGATGCATCCTCAGTATAATGATAATTGGTCTATTTTTTGGGTCAGCAGATGTAATTTTTTTTGCTACAAATCAGTGAGCAGGCAACAGGGTTCCTTATTTTAATTTTTTTTTTAATGTTTCAAAGACTCAAAGCTAAAAAAAGACCTTAAAATCAGTTATGATTCTATGATAGCAATGTCACCCAAATAAAATGTGAAGAAATTATATATATCATATATAATTCGATATGGACCTTGATTTTAAGTTGCCATTTGGTACTTCTTAGTGTACTTCAGGTGATACGGATATTCTGAAGCAAAGCCAAATTCCTGGTCAAAATCTCTCTGGCTAGAAGTTTTATTTCTTTACTGTAGGCTATCATCACAATCTCACTAATTTTCTAAATACCACTGTGGTGAAATTTTGGCTTCTTAAATCCTCCTAAGGGACAGATCAACATATCTGCTGTGATGGCTATTACTATGAGAAAATGTAGCCATGTACAGCCACTTTTCTTTCAAGCGTTGTTTTGACACTTCTATTTAGTCTGCTCTGCATTCATGTAAAACTATTTGGCCTATTGATTCGAGCCCAGTAAGGTGAAAAAATTTCGTAGGATCACATAGCTGACTACAGCAATATTGTCTGCTTTCTAAAACATAGATCTGCATTCCATTGAGATGTGAACAGTTACAGACATAAAAAAAATCTCTTAGATATTACACATATAAGTACAAAATCAGAAGTCTGTGAGATCTTTTTTTCATCTTTAAATAAATGAAATGTTGGTAAGTCTATTAACATTTGTTTGATTATATATACTATGAATACTTTGTAGATTTTGCTCATGACAAAATACCTAGTGCCACTTGTTGACTAACTCTGCACAGGTATGTGCAGGTATGTGCTTTACTACATATTGATACTCTTAAATTATGAAAATTTTATCTAGAAAAAAGGTAAGCTCCCTTACTTGTGTAAGATATAACGAGAACTACCAGCTGCTGTCTATAGACTTGTTACTTTGTTATGGATTTGTGTTGCTGTTCTGTTGGAAAGTATCATTGCCTTCTCATTTAAGTTGAGCTAAATTTTCTCCCATTCACCTCATGACTAGTTGCACAACGGTTGTTTTGGCACTGTGTACAATGTGGTGCAGAAATGGAAATACATTGTGGCAAGCGAACTTCTCAAATGAGCAAAAATAAATATTGAGTAAGCATATATCAGATCTCAGACTACCTCATCCATCTTCAATGGTGTGGTGCACTGTTGTTTGGAGAATTTATCACCTATAGCTGGAAAACCTACATGTCTTTCCATTTTTTGTTGTATTGCGGCCCAGTCTTCGTGCTGGAATAACAATTTATTGCATCGGTATCAGTTCTGATGGTACAGTTCTCTAATACTTTAATTTCTGTTTCTATGCAACTGACTTTGATATCTTATACTGAGTGAATCAACATCATTTCTAATAATAAAAGAACATTAAAAATATGGAAATGAGAAAAACAGCATTTTTTTTTTTTTAAATAAGGGATTTTCTCTGGTTTCTCACAGAAAGGTATTTGTAAAGATATAGTTTTATACTTGCTTCGTTAAATTTACTTGTTATCATTCAGAGAAAAATTTGGTCAAAAAGAGTTTAGAATAATCAGGTTTATTTTTATTAAGATCATATTTAACTCTAAGCATAATGAATAGCTATGCTTGGTTTATCTCATGAAAGAAACGTCATTTATTCTGTGGCAATCCAAAAATTACTATCAGAACAGTTTGATATTCAAGCTCTTTGTTAAAGAGAATAAATAAATGCATATGTGTCTATGGCAGTAGGTATAAAACTTGAGGATGGAGCGAAACAGTATAAGCAGCAACTTAAGAGCAATTTAAGAATTGCCAAGATGCATAAATTCACAGCTTTGAGCAGTATTTTAGCAGTCAAAATCCAATTCTTCAGCAACTAAAACATTACTTGGCAGATAATTTCACAAAGTAACTGTTGCAAACTGAAACCTTAGTAATTTTGTTCATTTTTTTGTTGTCAGTCTTACAGAAAAGAATGTTTAAACATATCTAGACTAAGAAGTAAATGGCCTAGCAATAAGGAAACAGCCTCAGAGCAATGGGCATGTCTGTTTGCATACATTTAATTCCTTGCAGTTAGGTATCATTCAGAAAAGAAATATCTAGAATGACAGATTTTAAGTGTAAAAGCTTTCAAATGGATGGGTGTGAAAAAGTTTTCAAAAAGCTTGTATTATGCCTTAATTTTAAATTAGTTGTTCTACAAGACTTCTCCTTGAAGACAGTTCTTTGAAATTCTCAGTAAACAAGGATGCACCTTGCAAAGGATGTGGCTAGAAGTCTCTCGTCCCAAACCCCCTGCTGAAGTTTCCATGACATGTGCTATCCCAGTTTTATAAATTAGAAATCTGGTCATTTCAGATTAGTCTCTAAGCAATGCCAGCTGTCTCCCTCTCTAACACTTCCAAGATGCTTTGAAGCTTTTTCTGAATTGTATTGGTAACATTACTGCAGAAATATCTGAAGTATATAATAGCTGAAAAAGGTTACAGAGGCACACATAATTGACTATGGCAATAAAAATATTGCCTACTCTTTTCTAACAAAGTAGATATTGCTTTCCTTTAGATTAAATAAAAATCCTTTAGACTGAAAAAGAAACAAAGTAAAGCTAAAATACCTTTGCTGCTAACTTTCCAAGTTAAAAGCAGAAAATCTATATTGTGAAGTGCCTCTTCTGTGGCTGTGTACACTATTTGCCATACCATGTAGCTTAAAATTAAATACCTTCTTATCTTTGGGCTTCAAGTAGTTTGCAGTTGCTTCTCCTAATTATGAAGGGAAAATTGGTGCTGTAGAAAAATATAAGATAATGCAGATATGGCAGAAAATGTTTGTTTCCTTCATACTGATGTTCATATTCTTCATGCATATTTTCCAAAGCATTCACCTGAATCATTTGCTCGAAATGAACACTAACATGGGAAATACAGTCACAAAGAAAACCACTGGATGGAGCTGTGTGTTGTGACTTTTATTTTACTATGGGGTATTAGAGACCTGTAAGGTATAAACTAATCTTGAAAAAAAAAAGTGAGTTAGGTAAAAATGATTGGGGAAATATAGAGAAACTTAATCAGAATCCAGGACTTTGTTAAATAAACAAATCAAGAGAGATTGGCTGAAGGGGACAGAGCAGATTTTCTGAGTATTCTGTAAATAAAGCTGAAGAGAAGTTAAATAAGAGCAGAGGAAAAAAATCACTGCAAAAATTTACCTCCATCGTTGCAGTAATATACTGTTCAGGTCTCTAACTGGATATTTGGTGCTTAAGCGGTTAAGTGTTTGCATGTATTTCTTTCATTTTACCTTTGAAAAATCTAGTACTTGCAACTCAGTGAAACAGACAACCAGGAGATGAATAATAGGAACAATAATGAATGATACCTTTTCAAAACAGCACTAAAACCTCACTTCACTAGGCTTGCCCATGTTTTCTTGAGATGCAAGTTTATTGTCTGCAGCACAAGCTGTTTAAAATAAAAAGGCAAAATCTGTGCAATGCAGTAATAACCTCTTAATCATGTACTCATTAGTACTCAGGGAAGTTTGGTTCTTGTGAGGCAAATGATTTCTAAGTTCACAAAGGTGGTGACGGTGGGAAAGCTAATTCCTTTATTCATTTGATTCATCTGGCTCAGAGCAAAGCGTAGAAAGATAGTTGTGAAAAATAAAGGGAAAACCCTACCAGAACCTCTGGACAAATCCAGAGTTTTATTGAGTTTATTGAGTCTCTCCTAGAGTAGTTCAAATAAGTCAAGAATTTAATGAGGCATTTAGCAGAATCATTCTTAAAATGGTATGTTAATTCCCAACACAATTGCTTCTGTGGCTTTAGAAAAAGATGTGAAAAAACAAGTCTCGAATAATAAAACTATTAAAGGGATCATTCAGAGAGCTGTTAATGGTAATTAATGGCAGGCAAAAATAAACTCTAAAAGCAGAGAACTTTCAACTGAAAACGTCTGATTGCTTTATTCAGGGAAAAAATTAAATAAAATGAACTTTTTTAAGAGGTTACTGTCAAGCTACAGAATCTCAAGAAACATCTTCAAAAATATGATAGTCATTGTACATATATGACTACTACACCCTTTGATAAATTGAGGGAGGGGGAGGTCATAAAACACAAGACGGCAAAAATGAAAGAAATAAGCCTTTGAAGAGATCCATAAAATATTTATTGAAATCCCTTCTGTGAACTCAAGAAGCATACTAGGCTAGTGACGGAGATTAAATGTTCAGAATCTACATTGAGATATGCTGAGGTTTTAATGTACTGAATATTGATTGTATGATGAATCCTAGCAGTTTGTTTCCTGCAGTTGTTCACAAGAGAAGGGAGAAAATAAAACACCACAGAAGATTCATGTACACAAAATAGGGTGTTAATGGCTTACTTGAAAGAAGAAACTTCTCTTCAATTTGTGCATGTCACTAATAATGTCTAAAAGTCAGACTTGCTGAACTATTTTACTCCTGAGGGTTGAAAAGCCTGAATACTCAATCTATGGTTACTTTTAGGATGGGAGCTTCCAAATAAAATATTGGGCTCTAAAGATGTCTCTTAAGACAAGGCTTTTTCTTTCGTTTTAAGTCATCTTTCAGCACTTGGGAAATAAAAACTGTGTTTAAGTAAGAACGTACAGTTCCAGAAAATTAAGCATTGGCGTGGCTTTGCAAATAATAAAAGGATAGGAATGTAAGAAAAGCTTCCCTTTACAACAAAATTCTCTTGTACCAAATTTCAAACAAAAATCTCCCAAGATCCACAATCTTCTTGACATTTTCTCAAGGTTAACAATAGAAATGAGTTGAGGAAAGATTGCCAGACTCTTCAGTTTCAGAAAAAAATTATGTCTGGTAAATCCGTTGGCAAAGAACTCTGTCAAGCAAGCTGCTGCTCTCAAAAGCTGTAAGTTGAACTTGGCCTGAATGAATGCTTCAAGCCACCTGCACTTCCTACACACTGAATCTTGTGTCATTTTCCAGGAATTGAAGGGATTCTGCAAAGTAGGTTTTTGTGATTGGAAAGATGTCAGGCCTCACAGTAGTAGTCCTGCCACAACTAGGAAATAAAGCAGGCAGCCCTGGGAGATGGGTGGGGGAGATCACCCACTGTTCCCCATGACACAGCGGAGATACTCTGTAGGACAGGGACTTCAGAAAGTGGTGCTATGTACTTTTGAGTAGTTCAAAAGATGCTAAATCTTAGTCTTTTAAACAGCTAGAGGGAGCAAGCCTATAAACAAAAACAACACTTAGAAAATATGTTGACTAATTAAATAAAGTAGATTACCACATTTGAGAGCTGACATAAATCACACGCAGGTTTATTCGACCTACATTAACGTTATCTGTTGTTAATATTTGAAAAATGTGAATCCTTTTAATTTATCTTCTTAAAATAATTTTGAATTTAAAAAAATTAAATTCTTCCAAATGTTTATACGTGTCAATAATGACACATCAGTATAGCACAGCACACATGTAAGTACCAAAAGTCTTTCCTGTGCTAACATGACCAATGTTTTGGGAAGTAAGAAAGTGATCTTTTTACTTACACATCTGTTTCAAAACATAATTTTGAAAAGTCATCCTACTATTGAAAATCTGTTTTCAACATGAATATGAACGTAAATTTTTTTTCTGGTGGAAAAAGTTTTACAGTAAATTATTTTTACTGCTTCTAACAATAAAGGGCATTACTAGGCCAGCTGTTCATTCTCTTGGACCAAAGTTAAACTGGAACAGTTATTCCAGTAAGTCCTGATGATTGTTCTACAGAAAATGCCTTAACCTATTTCAACTGAGATTCTGGTGAGTAATAGTTAAAAGATAACGAAGAAATAGTGAAAAGTTTCTTACAAATAGTGAAAAGTTTCTTACAAATGTCACAGGAAAAAGACATACATGTAGATTTTCTGATGGAATACTTCTTTATGCTCATTTATCACAATATGCACAGTCTTTAAGATTGTGTTCACAAGTCCTCTTCATGTGTGTAGGGGCTTTCAAAGCTGAAGAAGTTTCAACTCACCTTAACAATGTTCTCACTGGAGATATCCATGCAGTCTAGTTTACCAGCTGAGCTGTTCTCTAATCCATTTCAGCCACAATGAGCGGGGTGATCAGCTTAAACAATATGTGTTTGATAACTGGCTTATTTTGACTAAGTGGCTAATGAGCTATTACATAAACAGTTGAGCTTTCAGACCTTCAAACCAAATTGAAGAAAAAGAGCTTCAATCTGTTTCCCTGAGAGATCCATTCATTTATGCCAGGAGCAGAACGCTGTTTTGAGTAAAACAGTAAAGCGGCGTAAAGTCACAGGACTTACTCCGTCAGTCATACCTGCACTGAAATGGCCCACTGCTTACCCATCCAGAGATCTAAATACCTGCTCTTACTGTCACTCATTTTTTGAAAAGTCCTCCTGGCAGCCAGGAAAAGGTGATGTTTATATATCATTCTTTTATTCCACAGGCTACAATTTACTTTTCTTTATAAGCAGGAAAATGGGAGAAACAAACAGTAACTAGATTATGTTGGCTTTTGAAGACTTGAAATATTGGTGGTTTCTTTACTTGAGATGTTCAGCCTGCAAAAATAGAAGACTTGGGTGTTTTATTTACTTCAACTGCCCTCTGATGTTCATTATTTAAAAAAATAAAAAAAGAAGAAAAAAAGAAAGGGGAAGATGATAAGATTAAAAAAAATAAAATCCAGCAGCCAGAAATCATAGTTCTGTAGACATGTATAAAGCAGGCAAAGGCAGAAAAAGGGAGATTTCCTTTTGTCTCATTTCATAATGTCACCTAGAAATCTAATGAGCCTAGACTTTTTTTTCATTCCTTTTCTGCTGACTTTTATGTTCTAGAGCATTGTTTAAAACATAAAACTTCATATTTTTTATTATTTCTTTACAAGTCAAGATATTTACTTTATAAGTAGTCTGCAGAATGTCAGACATTATTAAGGCCAAAAATATTTCAAGTAATCTAAATGATATATAGTCTTTCTTCATAGACTGAGGATTTTTCAAAAATGTCTATGATCACACATATCTTAAAAGCTTACAGTACAAAGTTAAGAGTCACTCCACATTGGACAAAGAAAATTTTTTTCTGTCTCTGTGTGATATAGTTTAGCAAATTTTGTAGCCATTTCCTCAGTTATACAGGGTCAACCTATATTTACAAGAGAACATGTACATATTCGTAAATGATCTGGAAAAAAAGTAAACAGCTATGTGACACAATTTATTGATGAAATAAAGCTATTCAGTATACCATTCACATTAATATTCAGAAAAGCTGACTATGAAGGATTGCAGAAGTATTCTAAGACTAAATGACTGTGTGGTAGTATGGAATATAAAAAGTAATATAAGGTAAAATATTATATAAGGTAAAATAACACAGATAGGAGAAACAGCTCCCCACCTCCAATTCTACCATTACGTATGCAATGGTGATGTTGCTATTTTCCCTTTGCGAAGTGATCCTGGTGTTATTACATATAGTTTCACATAAACACTGGCTCAAGAATGGTTATAAAAGTAAAAACAAGTTAGAGTGATTCAGAAAGCAATAGGTACCGAAGCAGAAAGCCTGTCTGAGTGTAAATACTCAGCGGGACTTCATCTTGAAAATTGTATGCTTTTCCTTTTTCTTAAAAGACATATACTAGATCTTAAAAAGGCTTAGAAAAGAGCACCAAGATTGACCTTGTGCTTTTACAATCAGTTGTGAGATGATATAATTATTTCTTCCAATACATCGTTTTGAAAGAACAACTGAAATTTAAATTTCTGGGAGAAGTTTTACTTATTTTCCAATAGAAAAACATTTTGATTTTAAAGTTCTTATTTCTTTCTCATTTAAAGACAGTAGGAGATGAGATGATTCATTTTGCTGAGTCTTAGCTCAAGTCCTTGGTATAAGCTAACATGACATTCCTGATATTTTTGAAGTAAAAATGAGTAGAAAAGAGTTAAATAAGATTTACTCAAATACTAGAGATTTCAAGAAAAGAGGTAGGAATGCAAAATCAATTTAAAAAATATTCTAGCAACTTTTTACTTGTGTAACCTATATCATTCATCTGCATTTCAGAAAGGACAGAGTCAAACACTAAGGATTCTGGAAATATAAACTGAAACCTTACCTTCTCCCAAAGAAAAAAATTTAAAAATAAGTCAACCATTACTTTTACACTTACTGAGATATCTCCTTAGAGAGTACAGGCCTGCTTTGATGGCCAACACTGCCCCCCTCCCAAAACCCATAAGAAAAAAAATGTGAAAAATGCAGTTCTAACCTTTCTGATTTTCCTTGTACAGTTGTATTAAGGTATATATTAACCATTCTATCTCAATCTAACACACTTAGATTCTAGCTTTTTTAAGAGTATCGGTCAAATGCATGAGTTATACTCTGGAAATTGCATAACAACACAATCTGTTATTTAAAGTTTTGCAGGTGAGACGATTTAAAAATTTAATTCTTACATATGATAAAGAAAAATATTTATAGAAATTTTAGTTTAGTATTTAAAACCTGACTGTATTAAGGTAATTTTTTTTTTTGAAAACTTGGTGAAAAAACTTGACATTATTGTAAAATGAATAGGAAAATTCTGCCTTGGATATGAATATGTGTCTTGTGATCTGAAAAGCTCTGGCTGCATATCTAAAGACATGATTTTTTCCTTATCATTTCAATCAAAGTAAAATAACCAGACATGTTATTCTGTAATCTATTTATTTTGCTATAATTATATACAAGTAAAAGTAAATGATGTCAAATAATTTTTGTTCTCAAATATAATAGCTATATCATAAATATCTATCAAACCAAAATGCGCTGATGTGAAGATAAAGCGCAACAATCTAGAGCTGTTCTTGTTTTTGTAACATCTGCAGTTCAAGGATAGAGAGGTTCAGATGAGATAAAAACATTGCTTTAATATGAATTTTAATCTATTATAAAAGAAAAAGATGATAATGAAGACACAATCACATTACAACTCCAAAATGCAAGAGTGATTGACTATTTGTACTATTACATTTTTGTACTATAGTCAATTTAGTCTTCATTCACATTTATGTAATTGTTTTACTCTGTCATTGAAATAGGCTAATTTTGTGCAATCTTTGTTTCTTATATGGAAATAAAACATTAATTTCTTCCAATTTATATATGTGAAAAGGTAATTTTGACATCTCTAAATGATGAACAGTGGCTTCACACTAGAAGCCATTAGAGCAGTTCTAATTCCTCTGGTCAAACTATCTAGTCAGGGTCTCTTCTGGCTACCTGGCACTTCTACAAAGGGAACATACTGTTTCTTTTGTGCCTAGACAGCTAATATATTGATGATGGTCTCCAGCCTTTCTGCCTGTTTGTCATAATGATATACATACTTAAATAACTACATGTTCATAAGTAAGCATGAAAAATTCCTATATATATTTCAGAGATTTATTAATGTGAAAAAATTGTTAATACAGAGAAACTAAAATTATATATATTTTTACACAGATTTATTTTTCCATCAGAATATCACCTTGTCCCATTTTATGTTTATTGTTTTCCTCTTGACAAGTCTGTACTTAAAAAAATTATAGTAATTTGAATTCTTAATTCCTGGGTACAGCATGGAGTTAGTAATGCCATTTTGTCTGCACTTAATGTGTTTTATCTAAGTATTGGCTTATTCACTAGTTACTCCATTGTGTACATTTCTATGCAATGCTGTTACTTTGAGCTAAAACAATGCTTTTAGAGTTTGAAAGTAACCAGTAACATTGATTGAACAAATGTACCCTTCTTATGTTCTGTATGTGGGCAGTGAATGTATACTGGTTTTAGCTGTTTGTTACTTCTGTATAGTACTGTTACTGTGTTGCTTCTAAGCCTTACTTAGCAGGAAATCTTCACACCAGCAACTTAAAAGACTTTCATGGTCCTGTAATAAAGGTTAGTTTCCACCTTCAAAGTCTAGGCACACAGATTTTCAATACTCTTATGGCATATTTTTATTTTTCTGCAATACCCCTGTCCTGAATCCTTGTTTGTTTTCCCTAAATAGGAGCAGCATAAACATTTATTTTTAAGGTGTCTCATATAACCATCTTCAGAGTTCATGGGCCAGACTGATTAGTGTCCATTAGATATAGGATGAGAATGACGTCCTGTACCAAGCAATTTTTTTTCCATTTGCAGAGCTGAGAGAAATGGCTACGACTGAGGGCCACTTAAGGATCATGACAATCGAACACGTAAGCTGTCACTAGATCTCCTGAAGCTAAGAGAAAGAATTCCTGAGAAATTTGCCTTGTAGTGATTAAAATACAATGTTTGCAATTACTTGCTCAGTGAAAAGGTAGGTTTTCTGGTGATAGAGCTTGATACACGGGTTTTCCCACTGATTATGAACCTGCAGCATATGGTTAGGTACATTCACTTTGTATTCACTTTCAGCAATGAATGAAAAATTAATTTTGAAATTGAAAGACCTGCAATTGACAGCTTTCTAATAATGAATGATGTGGTTACACCAATTTGTCTGAAAAAAATGTCTTAAATTCCAGACTACTTCTCCTTTCTGTCTTTATGTTTACTTCCAAAATTATTTTTGTCTCTATTTAAAATTTACTGAAATATTTCTGTTCGCAGTGTCACTCTGTATGTTGCAAAAATGATTATGATCTTGTTCACTGAAGTTGTGTTTTTCTGCTTAAAGTTAGTATAAATTGTATTTTTTCATACCGGAATTTACACAGGGATGACTGAGAGCAATGTATTTTGAGTGAAGATACTTGGTATTTAAGCAGTCCATAGCAAAACTATATGGATAGCTTTGTTCCCTAATTTTACAAAACAGTTGTTAACCACCAAAACTATTCTGTTTTCATGATTTATTCACATTTTTCCAAAAATCCCTTTTAATATTTCCACTTACTTCTTATTTCAGTTTTATCTCTCTCTGTGAAGAGGACAGCGAATACAAGGATCTTATTGCAGTCAGAATTGTCTTGAAAAGTCATAGCTGTTACAGGTGCTACTGGTGGCCTAGGTAAGACCTAGCAAGTTTGTTCTTTTTGTCATTGACTCTCCCTTTGGGTACGATAGCTTTACATGTTAAATTGAAAATAAATAGACAAACATGAATACTGTCTGTACTTCAACAATAACGGATAGTTGTTACGCTCAGGTACTGGAAAATGAAGAATTTTCCTAACATGAATACACCTAATCAGGTAAGATTAATAACCTAAATTTTTATGCTCTGAAGTCAAGGTAACACTGTAGCATCAGTGTCTCCTGCCCCAGGCTCCCTAGACAGCTGCTGAAGAGTTATGCCATCACTAAAAGATGCGAGGAAAGGCAGCAGCGCATTAAGAATCTCTTCTTCAGAAAAGGGTAGGGAGGCTATGCTGGATGGCAATCCAGAGCCTGAGTTGATATGATACTGCTGCAGAGAAGGGAAAACACCTCCCCAGAAAGCCTAATCCTCTGCTCTAGGAAGCATTGGTAATGTTTGAGCTGGAGTGCTTTTTCCTGTTCAGCCAGTGAGAATGGTCAGAGCTCTGAGAAATATGAAGTACAAAGAGAGGGATTTGTTCAGTTCTGAGCAGAAAGGAATACATAAATACAGTTTTCTGAAACCAGAAATCTCCAGAAATCCATCATTATTATGCTATTTTGGCCCTAGTTTCAACATTTCTCTGTGTTTTAGTATGTCCTAATTGATGTTAAGCATACTTACCTATGTAGTAGCTTACTGGTAAGACTGAAGATTTTTTATGTGTGCATGTATCTGTGAATGTATTCCTGTCAATTGCCACTTGAAAAAATATTCCTTTGTGTCAAATCATCGAAAGTGAGGCCACTGTGTTTTGGTTATTCAGAGATCTTAGTCCCCTACTTTTCTGAATGTAAACAACTCCAAATACCATACAGATGAAAATTGAAGCTAGAAATAATGATTAGAATTGTTAAAAATATTTTGGCTGTGCACTGGAAATTAGACAGTTGTTATGACGGTGAATGTGGGAAGACAAAGAGAGAAGGAGAGAATATGTGAGGTTCAGCAGTGTTCTGCCAAGAAAGTGATTGTGTAGGTGGACTTCCAAAGACTTGTCTGAATAATACGTGTGCAGTGGGCTCCTGATTGGAATGACAGAATTCAGTTCAGTGTCTGTCATGAGAAGAGTAAGTCAAAAATAATAAGAGGAGAAAAAAAAAGAAAAAGGCTTCTTTCATTAATCAACTCATTAAACAAGAGGAACTGTTCTACAACGAGCTGTCAATGAGACCTAGGGAGAGAAGTGGAAATAGTTTTATTAGAGAAGACTGATAGCTTAAAGTGAAGCACAGCACACTGGGCATTTTTTCACTAAGAGGTAGCGGCCAGATTTTAATGGGGAGTAGTAATAAGAGATTTTTTTAGTGCTGTAGTGTTGCATAAAACAGTCATGATATGGCAGATTATTTAAGAAAGTAACTAGTAAAATTAAATAGGAGGTGATTTGGTCACTATTTGTCTACCCTTTACACTCTTGAGAAGTTAGAGGTGAGGGTATGTATGCTCCCTCACATGTGGCTGTTCTGAGATCTCATTTACTCTGCTGGGATATGTATGCAGTCTTAGAGATACAGACTGTATCTTAAGTGTCTTAAGAGAGTACTCTGGAAAATTGAAAATGTGATATAATTAAATATATATAAATACGTAGTGTATATATTGAGTCTTATAAAAGTTATCCACATGACAAACAGTATATTTTTGGTAATTGAAAATGCACAAAGATTTTCTATTACAAAGACTAACAACAAATGTTTTTCATTTATGTTTTCTTTCTTTTTTCTTTTT
>JAOXJK010000012.1:101170509-101181324 GCA_025774025.1 Xenus cinereus | reverse complement strand
AAGAAAAGAAAAGAAAAGAAAAGAAAAGAAAAGAAAAGAAAAGAAAAGAAAAGAAAAGAAAAGAAAAGAAAAGAGTATGAGGTGCTGTCATAGACAGGAAACAGACTGATATCTGCTCCTCATTTCCCATCATTTACATGTAGGAAGGCAGCGTACATGTGGAGGACAATAACATGTTAGAACTGACTCCCAAGCATGCCGTGTTACCAACTGCAGTTAGTTCAGCACAGTTTAACAAGCACAGAATTTGTATCTATGTATATGCAGAGGATTTTCTGAGGCAGAGCATGGTCTAGTGAATGCACCTATGGAATGTGGTAAGGATAGTGTTTGCAAATAGCTTTCCTTTAAGGGATAGATCCATAATGTGTTTTGCAAGGTCCATAAAGAGAAAAGATAACTCAGTTCCAATAGCTACTAAGGTTCCAGACGCAGTTACATTTCATGGTTATACAGTGAACATGTCAAACATGTACATATATATATACATATACATATGGGGGGCCTTGGGAGGCCCTAGGATTACTGGGTAGGGACAGTCAGGCCTGGTTGTGCCCTCTGGGCCATGCCAGCATGTCTGTCTGCATATCTTAAAAAAACGTTAAGTGTAAGACTTAATTTTAGATTGCAGACAGTTGAGTAATTCGATCTGAAATTATATATACATTTTTTAATGTTCTAGTAGTTTCTGTTTGGTTTTAGGTATACTGTAAAACATCACTTTCCTGACCAAAGTAGAACTGAATTATTCTTGAATAATTTATTGAATAATTCTTTCTCCTAAGAGAGTGAGTAGAAGGACTTGAACTGGTAATGTAATACACAAAACTGAATATTGTTAAATTTGCACTGGGAAGCATTCTGAAGCGATTGCAGGTCTGAACGTTGACTTTGGAGAGAAAGAAAACCCAGGCATCCCTTTTCATTTCCCAATACCAGCACTGATAACAGCTAAAGGAGGATTTGCAAGGAAACGAAATACCTGTGACCTGTTTACACTGCCTTTTGAGAAAGAAAGAAATAGGGGAGAAACTGTTTTTTTGTTTCCTTCCCTTTTTCTCACACTGGGCAGCACCACCAAACTAGTACATGAGTGGTAATGAAGTATGCTGAGGCAGGTTTTGCTACAGCTTATTCCCTTACAGAGGAAAAGGAAACGGCAACAGAACTGACTCTCTCAATCTTCTCGTCCCAAGACTGTGAAATTATGCCCAATGTTGTCATAATAACATATAAAAAAGTTTGTAATCTGCATTTTAGCATTTGGTTATATAATGATTGTATAACCAGAGGGATCTCAGGAAGCTCCCACTGGCCCTGTGTTTTTATGAACTTGTGATCTTAAAATGAATTACCTGGTTTTATTGCCTTTGACCCAGCTAAGACACATTGATCTTTGGAGATTTATGCAACATGGGTATTTCAAGCTAAATTTTCAGGTGAAGTAGAATATTGTTTGGACCCACTTTCTTCATCAATTAATTTATTTTCCTTCACAGGCCACCCAGAAGTTTATTTTTTTTCTTAGGTAGTTATGATTTGTATTCATAGAAAAGTATAAATAAACTGTACCCCTAAAATATGAGAGGTAATCACAGCTGTCTTCTTTGCAACAACTGGTAAATACAGAAGCAATCAGGTTGTTTTATGATACTTCCCATAGGAACACCAAATGGTGGTTTATGAATGTCATTAATATAATATGCAAATGATCTGTTTGGCTTTTGCTCCTCTATTTGGGCTAACCTAGTCAATCAATCAGATGTTACTAATGAGAAAGTTGATGAAAGCTTATCCAGCTGCTGAGAAGGTCAACAAAATGATAGACCCCTCTGTCTTTTCATGTGCCCTACATCTAGAATACTGCATGTAGTAATGTTTTGACTGATTAACTGAAGTCATCTGTGTATTCATAAGGCAATATGAAGTAAGTTTTATAACTAAAACTTTTCCTAAAAAATACATTTATCATAATATCAGCTATTAGTAAAGGATTTAACTTTATTTGTATTATTAAGGAGTTTTCAAAATAAAATAAAGATAACAAATTGTAAAGGCTTCTTATGATGAGAAAATGCATTTTATCATAAAGACTGCTTTCTAGAAAAAAATTGAAATATCAGACAGTCCCTTGAAGGTGGAGTTGTTTGCTTTTCGGTCTTCTTCTTCAATTATTCACAGTTTTCTCCCAATATTTTTTTTCAATCACTTCTTTCAAAAGAACAGAAGTGAAATTTAAGTTCACCCTTCTAATTTTTTTCTTTTTTTTACCTTTGCATAAGACAATGCTCACAGAAGGGATCAAATCTCTCAAAAAGAATGGCTTGTTGCTATCCGGATAGTAATAGAAATCTCTGTTGCACAAAAGACTATCTTATTTTATGATTTCTGCATCTGCAATAACATTTTGTGCTTACAATTATGTACAGTTTGGTCACTTCTGAACCACCTGAGATTCTGTGACAGTCCGAATATCCACTGGGGATATTAATATGTATATTTTGACACATAAATTGGTTTAGGCACAGCAGAAGCTGCCTGGGGAAATTTCCATATCTTTTCAAAATTCCCAACTGGAGAGTTCCTACAACAATTAGACAAATATTTTGTTGTGAAGAAGGCTGGGAGGTAAGTTGATCACCTTGTCCCAAGTGGATCTCTTGTCTCAAGCCAGTGCATTACATTTATGCAGTGTCTATGCAGACACCATCTGGGGAGTTCCTGGACCAGGGAAATAATGATTCAGTGCACTGGGTGTGTACACAAGCCCTGCCCTGATACCCAATTACACCACAATTATAACCATAGGGCAAATCTGAATTGGAACCTTATTTTTCATTCATGACTTAAATCCCAAAATTCTTGTCACTATATGCTTTCAACTTAAATTTATGGCTTGGCACAAAAAATCCTTAAGTGAGAAATTACAAAACAACACTATAAGCTTTACTTAAAATAATTGGGAAAAATAAGTAGTTTTAAACATTGAAACTGAGAAAAAAAATATTACACTAAAAGAAAATTAGATTTGATCAGTGTTTCTTTGCAATGAGAATGTAGCTGGGAATGAAGGAGATTTCTGAGCTTTGGATAGCAAAAGAATATTATACTAAAAATTTGTCTTAGATCATTGCATTACACAGAAATATCAGCAAATGATGAATGCTTTTTAGAAGCCTTTGTTCCAGGAAAACTTGAATATTATGACTTCAGTCAAAGGTAGATGGCTTAAGAATAGCTCAACTGAGGAGAAAACTAAACCAAGAAAAATTGTGTGGGCCTGGAAGCTTCATTTTTTTTATTAAATATCATTGCTGTGAAATAATTTAGTATTTTTAATATTAGATTTCTTAGTGGCCTTTTGTAGGAGAACTGCTTCTCCTAAAGGCCTGAACCTTTGGACTGAAGTATGCCTCCTTGTCTGCATAACTTCTCCAAATCTAACTTAACTTCTTTAAGGAATTTCTGGAACAAACTCAGCCTTTACTGTTCAAGGAAAATACTGCAGCACTGATAATATTTTCTATTAAAGCAATCACCTATTTTTCGATGCAATACAGCTGTCTTGGTTTAACCCTAGTAGGCAGCTAAGCATCATGCAGCCACTCACTCACTGTCTCCCCCAGTGGGATGGAAAAGAGAATCAGAAGGGTTTAGAGTGAGAAAACTCATGGTTTGAGATAGACAGTTTAAAAATTAAAAAAATCTGAAAACCACGAACCACAAAAAATATAAAGAGGAAAATAAACAAAACCAAGAAAAAACAAGTGATGCAAAACCCGTCAATTGCTCACGACCAAATGACTGGTGCCCAACCAGTCCCTGAACAACGGCAGCCCCAGCCAACTTCCCTCACCTGCCAGTTTTATTGCTGAGCTTGACATCACATGGTATGAGATATCCCTTTTATCATTTAGGGTCAACTGGTCTAGCTCTGTCCCCTCCCAGCTCCTTGTGCATTCCCAGTAGCCTGCTCACTGGTGGGGCAGGATGAAAAGCAGAAAAGACCTTGATCCTCAGTAATAACTAAAAGATTCCTGTGTTATCAATCAACATTGTTTTGGTCACAAATCCAAAACACAGCTCATACAGTCTACTATGAAGAAAATTAACTCTATACCAGCCAAAACCAGTACAGAATCTTATAAAATTCCTTATCAAGTTAAGTTTAAGACGAGGGGACACTTCAGTAAGAGAGCTGACCCAGCATAACTCCTGATATCCATCTTGCCTCTACATCTTATGTTCAGCTGCAGTAAAAACTTTCTAAAATACATGCAATCTCAGTAGCCTTTTTTCTCCAAGCCCTTTTACTCCTGTTTTTAAAAAGTGTGTAGACATTCCAGTTTTTATTGTACCTTTCAAATTGCTATGAGAGTCCAATTCCAAATGGCTTTTTTTGCAGAAACCATTGTATTATTTCCTCACAAACAAGAGATTCACCCATTCAGCGTTAGTGGGGCCATAAAAATGGGACTCTACTGTGGATGTAGAGTTATAGCACATTGCTATCCATAGATAGATAACAATAAATGCATCACAAAGTTCCCACTTTGTCCAAGACACCCAATTATTTCTGGACTAAATATTGCGAACTTATACACGAGTAGATTTCAGGGCAGTATCAGATCCACTCTTTAAAGTAAGAAAAACTTGGCTTAAAGTCCATTGAAGTAACTTCAAAATAAGCTCACAAAATGTGTGTGTGTGTACACTAGTTTCCTTCCGAATTCCTGCTGTTCCTTCATACTGTTGCTATTATTTTTGGGAAAAGAGGACTGATATAATGATGGCCTTTATGTTATGTAACAAAAAGAACAGATGAAGGTATGATTACTTATTTTATGACCATTACTATTTATTTGATTTATTAAGGGACTTATCATGAAAAATATTCATTTTTAGTTTTCAAAAAGCTTTAAAAAGTAATCTAAAAGAAGTAATCTAAAAGCTGATCTTCTTTCAAATATCTAAATTTTGGGCATATTTGAAATACTAGAACAATTGGTATAAATACAAACAGTAGAGTTTTCTGTCATAATAGAAATGGAAAATTAATTGATTGATCATTATAGAGATCGCCTGTTTTTGCTGTCAGGCATAAAAGCCTGTTTCTGTTTTCACAACACTTTTTTTTTTGTGTGTGTGTGTATATGTGTGTGTGTGTACACTAGTTTCCTTCAGAATTCCTGCTGTTCCTTCATACTGTTGCTATTATTTTTGGGAAAAGAGGACTCATACAACAGCCTGCTCTCCCCAGGCTGGTAACATCGATGAGGGCTAATTCTAGGAGCTATCCTCAGAGCTGTGGGGCTGATATTCCCTCTCTTTTCTGCTCTAACACTACCTATTCCAGGAAAAGAGCCAAAAAAAGATTTACCTTAAAAAGGCTGAATACTTTGTGTGTAATGATGAGTGGCTTCTTGACTGACACTGTCTGCCAATAGATGATGAGTGCTGCCCTCACAAGTAGGTGCCACTGCAGAAATCTTCAGGTAACATGAAAGTAGCTCTCAGCAATTCAAAAAATAATTGTCACTTCCTTCCTCTTCACAAAAAAAGCAGAAGGTAAAAAGAAAGCCTCATAAGGAAAAAACAGTGATAGGCTGATTTAACAAGTAATAAAATGTAATAATAATATTTTCATTGAGATTGATTTCATGTCCAATTAATTCAAGGTCAATTTTCAGAAATCTGTTTTGACTAAAATCAACATTTATAGGAAAAAGGCTGAGATATTCTGCCTTCCTTTAAAGTGAGTGGTTCTAAGTTTACTCTCTGTTGACAAATCATGGTTATATTGATGTGTCATGCCGTGTAATTAACAGTGAAATAATAATGTCACATGATTTTATAGAAAGCATAATTGAAAGATGTGTAACTGGCTTACAGCACTGCAACTGAGCTCAAACTGAGGTGTTTGGTGAAAGTCTATTTCAGACTGCAGACTCATTTCCAAGGAGAGTGAAAAGTCACTGACTGTCTTTTTTCCAACATATTTATAATTAGTCTGGCAAGACATATTTCTTCTGATAGTCATTTTTTTAAGCTAGATACTTAAGCAATTGAAGAAAATTGAAGGCTACTGGAACAAATTTCTTTGTGAGATCTTTCATCTGTTATCTGTTATTTTTTTGGCATATTATGAAACACTCTAGCTAAATATAGAAGCTAGCTCTTTGAAGTGTCAAAAATCCATATCTTTGGAGAGAGAGGAAGGGGACATATGCTGTGTGACCATGAGCAGTTTTAAACACCAACAGGGAACATGCACCATGGAGACAGCATGTATATGCAGCTGCACATGCAGCAGGGGAGGCAGCTTGGGCCATCATGCATTTCAATGCTGCCACCATGCTGGGCAGAACCATGTAGGCAGTGCCTGACAGAGTGCAATACTTGGCTGTGGCAAGCAGCCTGGAAAGTGCGTCTTCTGATTCTGAGTGAGTCTGCTGGGCATCCATATGGGGCTTCACATATTCTTAAAGTCCTTCCAACCTTCTTCCACTACAAAAAGGGTGCCTTCCATCCTAGGCAGACAAGCCCTTTAACTTGCATATTTTCTCAAAACTCACAGACTCTGATGGAAAAAATAGAATTTATTGAACACACACGGGTCTCAATCACGTGAAGTAGAAATCAAAAAATCTTCCAAATCTCTCACATTTTTATTCTTTTCAGGCCATCCTCTCAGCCCCAGTCATGTGTAATCCCCAAGGCAGCAGACTTCATAGAATCATAGAATATTTTAGGTTGGAAAGGGTGTTAAAGATCATCTGGTTCCAGGGGGGAGGGGTGGGGGGAGAATAAGGTGGAAAAAACCCTTGTAGGTCAAGATAAAGGCAGTTTAATAAAGCAAAAGTGAAAGCTATGCACGGAAACAAAGGAAAAGGTGTATTCTCTACTTCTTATCAGCAAGCTATGTCCAGCCACTTCCTGGGAAGCAGAGCTTCAGTACATGTAGCAGTTGCTCCAGAAGACAAATCTCATAAATAAAGAATGCCACTCCTTCATCCTCCTTTCTATTAGCTTTTAGTGCTGAACAGACATCATATGATATGGAATATCCCTTTGGTCAGTTTGGGTCAGCTGTACTGGCTATATCCTCTCCCAAGATCTTGCTCACCCCCAGCCTATGGGTGAGGGGTAATTGTTGATGTTCCTCTTCAAGTCAACTGAAAGACCCCTATATGCCTCAGTAAAAGTTTGATCAGTAAGTCAAGTCCCATTTCAGTAAACCAGGGTTATTACTATTTAAATTACATAATGCATGTTATTGATATTAATATAATTTTGGTTTATGTTTAAAATTAAACACTTGAATCTGTTGTTTTGAATTGAGTTTAGCATAGTCAAGATATCTAAGACTTGTAAGTCTATAATTTTTGATTTATAAAGCATTTGGTGTAGCAACAAAAGCAGCAATAAAAAATCCAGCCCGAAACTGGTACACCTCAGAGGTCATGACTAAGAGAAGAAGAAGAGTTTTTGTATAAATAACTTAATAAGCTTACATTAGATAAAATTTTATCTATGTCTTCTTTCATCTAGAAAGAGAAATCTTGAATCAACCCAGGCACACTAACGGATAGGGACAATGGAATGGAAAAACACAGATCATAAAAATAATTTCAAATGGTAAGGTCTTAGAAACACATTTCTTTACTGTTTCTGAAAGGTTTGGCTCCATTACCCTTGCATTTAAAAGCAAGACCTACATTTTCTTCTGCTTAACTCGCATAAGCCTTTAACATCAACAAAGATACAGGGGCTTAAAGGACTTGGTTCTAGCTTTTATCCAGAAATAACAAAGAAATAAATAATGAAACCTCTATTCATTGTGTTCACTCTGTCCCATCTAACAAGGAAATGAAAGCTTTGATGCAGAACAGCAAGTTCCTTTGAATGAGAGTGGTTTGCACTGGACTTGTTCACGGATGACCTGAGAATCATGGAATCACGATAAGATTTCCATGTTCTCATGTAGAAAATATACAGAGCAAAGCTGCATGTTAGAATGTCTCCCCATATTTTAATTTCAAGGATAATCAGCACATAATCACAGAATCACAGAATCACAGAATCGCCTAGGTTGGAAGGGACCTTTAAGATCATTTAGTCCAACCATAAAATGATGGGAAGTGGCTCCACAAGCACTTCCGCCAACTCCCTCAGTACCCCTGGGTGAATCCCATCTGGGCCCATAGACTTGTTTGTGTCTAGGTGTTGGAGCAAGTCCCTCACCACCTCCCTTCGGATTTCAGGGGCATCATTCTGCTCCCTGCCCCTAACTGTTAGTTCAGGGGTCTGGATACTCAGGGGACACTCTACTCCACTACTAAAAACTGAGGCAAAGAAGGCATTCAGTACCTCAGCCTTCTATTCATCCTTTGTCACTACGTTACCCCCCATATTCAATAGAGAATGGAGGCTCTCTCGAGTCCTCCTCTTGCTATGAATATATTTATAGAAATTCTTTTTATTGTTTTTAACATCCAGGGCCAGGTTCAGTTTTAGCTGGGCTTTGGCCTTCCTGATCTTTTCCCTGCATAACTTTACTACACCTTTATAATCTTCCTGAGTGGCCTGCCCTTTTTTCCAAAGGCCATAAACTCTCCTTTTTTCCCTGAGCTGTGACCCTATCTCTGTGTTCAGCTGGGCCGGTCTTTTCCCCGGACGGCTTGCTTTACTGCGCACAGGGACAGCCTGCTCCTGCGTTTTGAAGGCTTCCTCCTTGAAAAACGTCCAGCCTTCCTGGACTCCTTTGCCCTTCAGGGCTGCCTCCCAAGGGAGTATGTCAAGCAGACTCTTGAAAAGACCAAAGTCTGCCCTCCAGAAGTCCATGACGGCAGTCCTGCTGGTTCCCCTTTTCGCCTCCCCAAGAATTGAAAACTTTATCATTTCATGGTCACTTTGCCCTAGACAGCCTCCAATTGTCACATCCGCCACAAGTCCTTCTCTATTTACAAACACCAGATCCAGCAGTGCTCCTTCCCTAGTTGACTCCCTCACCAGCTCTGATGGATAGATGGATAGAAAAGCTGTAGGTAAGGCTACTTATAATGTCTACTGTCAGAGAACTTTGAATTTTACTGCACAGAATAACAGTCATTAAGACACAGGATTCTTATCCATTTATTTTTCTGGGCCACTGATGTTGATATATATCTCCTCTCTAGGACTTTGTAACATATCTTCATTTTTTATGTTTTTTTTTTTATTATTAGCACCCAGTTAACAGGTAGGAAAACTGAGGCATATTGGGGTGATGTGACTTGTCCAAGGTCTCACATGTCATTGACATAACTATGTAAAGACTTTTTAGTACCAAAATCTCTGTGCTTTGGTCTCTCTACTAGACTGGTGCTACTGCTGTTTCATATTATCTTGCCCAATGTTAATATTGTATTATTTCACCATGACTTATCTTTAGTGACAAAACCTCTGCATCCAAATAGCGTCCCCTGTAGAGCAGGCATATCACCTTCACAGACAGATAAGTGGTAGTTAAGTGAAAGAATTCCAAAACTAATTCAAATTCTCAGTGAAGCTGAACTGTGTATAAAAAAAGAAAATTAAAACAATACTTTGAAACAACTTGCCATTCCATAAGTATCATAATTAGATGTTTATTATTTAGAGGGAGGCATAAGGTGGCTAAGTGTGGATGTCCTTAAAACAGTGATTTTTCGAAGGAAAGCTCTGGATTTAGACACTATAAGCAATACAAGAAAATTAATAACTTGGAACTTGGTTGGTTGGAGTTGTATGAATTCCTTGAAGTTCTCATTTTTATTTTGTCTTGTTGATTTACCACCGGGCTCTTTGTAAATTTTAGGTCATTTAAACTGTAATCCTAAACATACAAAATATAGTGTTGCTACTGGAACTGGAGGCTGCTTTTATTACTGGTAAGATAAAGAAAGCAAGCCATCTCTATCTAGCAATAATACAGATTTACGAAAAGCAAGCAGTTACAGAAAGATGTAACAGTGAGATGCAGTGTTTAACTTCACTGTAGCGGCTCTGTTGTTAAGTCCAAGTTAGTCACTGAGCCAGTCACTGAACAGTGAGCAGTCACTTAACTACCTTACAAGTCTGGACCATTCACTATTAGTTGTTCCATGGAGCTCCAGAGACACATTTAACAGCTTTTTTCTTTCCGTTCCTGTTTGCCTCTTGAAATATCTCCCACTGTCCCCAGTGACTGGACACTGGAGAAAAAGATCATCCACCATTTGAGAGATGCAGTCCCTTCCTTTCCCTTGCAAAACATTTGTTGAGTCAAATACCAAATATACACCTTCTTTTGCAAATTTCCTATGTCTTCAGTAGCTAATTTCATGTGATAGGGTTCACAACTCACGTAATTTAAAACATCATTTTATACAATCATTTTATTAGAATTATAACAGTCAGTACGCTGAGAGGTCCACACAGGACGTGTCTGCACATGTCAGTGATGCAGCACAGTGAGGGAAGGACTGAAACAATTTAGTGGTAGTCTCTTTGTGTAAGGTCTAGATGTTCAATGTACTTGTTCTTGCACTTAGGTCATAGAATTGTAGAATCTTTTAGGTTGGAACAGACCTTAAGATCATCTAGTCCACCAATGAAAACTGCCAAATCCCCCACCAAACCCTGTCCCTGAGCACCACACCTACATCTACTAAATACCTTCAGGGATGGTGACTCAATGACTTCCCTGGGCAGCCTGTTCCAATTCTTAACAACCCTTTGGGTGAAGAAATTTTTCCTACTGTCCAATCTAAACCTCCCTTGGTGCAACTTGAGATGAATATCAGCACTAACCTA
>JAOXJK010000012.1:101129490-101153565 GCA_025774025.1 Xenus cinereus | reverse complement strand
ATTCTGTGATTATTTTATACCATTTACCTGTTAGTCTTAGGTACTATTTAGTCTCTGGCAGTAAGCCATGTATTATTGATAAGTGGCTTAGTGTAACTGAAATTTACTTGGACACGCTTTAATTTTTCCATATAGGCAGTGCTTGTAACTGTACTCCATCTTTTTTACCATGCTCATTATTACACTTTTGATGAAGCCAGCTATGAAAGCCTTAGTATTTAAAAAATAATAAGATATTTGCTACCAAAATACATACATAAAATAAAAGTCATAAATCATATGTCAAATATTTTATATGCCAGAATTAAGGTAGCCTGGTGCTTTGAGAACTAGGAGGAAATATAGCTCAGTAAATTTATTAGGACAGGTTCTTCTATCTCAATGTAGCAAATTGTGCAAAGGATTGTAAAATTATTAATATTTTCAAGCCCTTTTTGTGGTGTTTGCCACTGTGTTTGTTGGCCTTAAACACTGGTATTGTGAAACACATGCATAAAATAATATCCCCACACAGACCTATAAGAAGACTATGTTTTGCAAAATCTCAGTTGCTTCTGAAAAAAAAGTGCATTTTGTTTTTCAAAATAGTTATTCTTTCATATGCAAATTTTTATGCTGAAATGCAAAAAAGTCTTTGCCCAAACAATGTGCCCTATTGTTTTTTGTACATAAACTTTCTTATGCTCATTTTCAGCTAAGAAGAAAAGTAGAATCCAGAGGATCTAGGGAAGTCTTAATCAAGCAGAATAGGCATTTTGGCTATAATCAAACTACAACAACAAGACATTTAGCTGTTACAAATATTTTTCACTGAGTTGTAAAAGCAAAATTTTTGTAATGCCCCATTCAAGTGCATTTACTTAGAAGAGGTTTAGTAGACAAGCTAATATAAAGTGAAAAGAATATGGACAACTTATAACTCCTCTTTGTCTAAAATTTTTCATAAAAACTTGATTGATTTATAAATTCTGAATGAAATATTTTTAAGACTAAGATGGTTCCAAACTTTAAAAAAAATTATAGACAGTGAACAGTTTTTATATAGCATCCATATATCATATACTAAAACCGATTTCTTGGGAAGCTGGTTCTCACACGAAATAGAAGTGGATAGAAATGTTTCAAGGAAGTGTATATTTATTTTTTTCTCATATGTTGCTTTTGTTTCTGAGATGTTGTTATCTTATATAACAGTCCTGGCTTTTAAAAATGTGACTATGTTGCACAATCCTCAAAATTTCTCAAAACTTTTTTATTTCTTTGTATATTTTATACTTTTATACATTAAACATATCTGTAATCCTGGCTGTACTTTGAATATATTCAATGATTATCAAAAGGTGTACTTAATTTTACTCAGATCTCTTCTAGTATTATAATATTTTGACATGTGAAAAAATGTTTTGTTTTACGCATTGGTAGCCAATTCTTATCACAAATGCTAAACCAAAAGTGAACACAGCACAAAATCATGATAAAGTAACTTTTCCCAGTTCAGTTTGCGTGGTACAAAATCACATTTCTTGTGGTTTTTGAAACACACAAAAGTGTATAATTCACAGTGTGGCTGGGATTTGTTAAGCAAAGTAGATATTGACATAGATATAATAATTTTAATTTTTGAAAGCAATCATTCATATTTTTCTCAGTTCCCAGATTGAGAAATGGTGCTAAGATTATCCAAGATGCCAAACCAAAAATCTTGAAAGAAAAAATAGAGAAAATAACAAGTGTGGAATGAAAAATATTCAATGTATCAGCTATAATTTAATTTCAGTTCTTCATATAAATATATTTAGCATGGGTTTTTTATAAAAAAAGATCTGCAGCTCCTGATTTTAATTCACTCAAACCCCCCCTATTCTTTAATTTAATTTAATTTAATTTAATTAAAAATGATTATATAATAAAAATAAATTTAGGATAACCTAAATACCTTCTTTGGTATTTATATGAATGCCACTATGCTATGTATCACATGCTGCAGGAAAGAAAGACACGAGTGCTAAGCATGGACCTTAACTTCCCATGAACATTAATAATACATGAAGGAGAGTGCTTAGCCAGACATTCAAAGAGAATTGCAGTCATGGCCTTGTGCTGTTCTTACAGACTAATGTGTCAGAATGACAGCTGCTACCTATTCCCTTCAGCACAGTCTTAATTCATATTGTAACCATGCAATGAGGGTAGGATCCCTACTTTCCTAGTCTACCCTGGTGAGGAAAATTCGTTCTTGGAGAACACTTATGTAGTTCTGATTTTGATTTTAAAAGTGCAGGTTTTCATGCCAAGAAAAACACAATTATAGAGCGATTTCATTATAATAGCCACTATTGTGCTTTATTTTATGAAGGGTTTATGTATTCTTTTTTTATAGAAAACAAAATATGATCTACAGTTATGCACTCTGAAAGATTTATGGAAAGTAGATTTACTTTAAAAGCCATCAACTTTAAAGGATTTATAGGATAAAATTGGTTGTCTGAGCTTCTGGTAATCAATTTCATTATTAATAACTACTACCATGACTCCAGTTTTCAAAAATTAGTATGAACATGTGAATGTGCTTGTATGAATTCAGGATGTTCCTGGATATATCCATTGGTACTTAAGGGAGGCAGAATGCACATGGCAAATTATTCAGCTCTGATTGCCCAAGATATTTAAACACTGCAAACTTCTATTGAACTGATGGCATTGGTTGTTTCAAGACCCAAATCCACCAAAATCCTTTATTTTTTCAAGAAACATGCAGAAGGAGACATTACTCCTATCTTCCATGAGGTTTTCTAATTGGAGCATTTTACATAAAAAGTAAGGCAGTAGTATTTTTAAATATTCATTGTCTACTGTTTCCAGTTGCCCTTATTTTTTTTGTCTTCAAAAGACCACAGTAAACAGTAATGCATAAAATCACAAAACACAATAAAGTATAATGAACGTGAATGGAATAACATAACTCAGTCTAGTAGGACAAGCTTGGTATCATTGTTGAAGAGTAAGCTCCATTTTATCTTAATACTCTAGTGATTTGGCACTAGACTAATACAGAGAGTATAAAAACTCCATGTGAGTAATAAAAATGTTTAATGAATACACAAATGCTAGTGGATTTTGTTTAAAAGCATTGATGCTTTTTAAATAATATAATCACAATGTAATGCTCATTTTGCAATCATCAAATTTGTTTACAAATTGCATACTCGTTGCCCCATTACACTTGAGAATCAGAGCTCTCATCTGGGGGAATAAAACATTTCCAACCCTTATTAATGTAGCAGATTAAAAATGTGCATTGGAAGCTCAGTAGTGTGCAAAGACCCTGTGAGACATAAACTGCCTCGGACTATTTCACTCATAGATATTGATGGCATTGTCAGGGAATTTGATATTTCTCAGTATTTCAAAGGATGTAGAAAAAATTGCTGCAAGAGACACTCATTCCACCTTATTTATGCCCATTATGAGAAGTGGACAGGTCATTCAGACAGAAGGAAATCTGTACTGTCAGCCGTCATTGTCTGCTGACAAGATTTTCAAACAAATAGTCAGATGTGTTCTTTAATTCTATTGCTCATGCCATGGAAGAGGACCCAGTAGATATGCACAAAGCTATGGCTTCATCCTCTTCAAAATCTGTCATTAAAACATTCCTTTGTTATCACAAGAAGTGAACAACAGGAATAAGTAAGTACCTTTGGAGAGCCTTTCCGTTCCACGGGTACTCTCTGTTATATAGCCCTAAGGTGTTTGCGTTCCTGAGTGTAAGCACCTATACTCCCCCATTTTCACTGGATTTGCTTGAGCCTGCCCGTTGCTTTGCGTTTTTCTTCAAGGAAGGGATTTTCTTGGACTACTTTGCAGATGCCTTCAGTATTTATGGAAACATGAGAGGAGACAAAGAATAAGGATCCATGTCACAGCCAGAAAGTTCAGGAAAATAAAGACTATGTCTGAAGAGAACAGCAGCAGAGGGTACAAGAAGGTAGCCTGCTGACTGTACCAGTGCTACAGTACTCAAGTGCTCTTGAAAAGAAGGAGATTTAACTCTATTGTAACTTCTGAACTCCAGACAAAGCAATCCACGAGAAGGAGTAATTGTGCTAAAACGGTACATGAACGTGTATCTTCAACCGCGATTCACAATAATGCAGATATGAGAAAGATTTATGGAAAAGATTCTTGGTGACAAAGTATTGCCACAGAATTTAGGGATGTTTCCTTGAGGTTTTGTGTTATGGAAGGCATGAAACCATTACCATACTAGCCTGTGAATTCTGTCAGAAGAAAAAGCTTAAAACAGAAGTTCATTTCATTGGGATTTAGATAGGGACTGTAATTTCACATTTTACTTTCTGTAAGCATTGTCTGCTCTACTTTTTTTCTCAGCAATTCAGGTCTTATAACCATATTTTTAACATATGAGTTAATTTTCTTTGGAGGCTTGTGGTTTTTAGCATGTTAAATATGTAAAAATAAATAATGAAAATACAGCAGTTGTTCACAAGGTTAGCCTTGCTTGCCTCCTGCGTGTCTTTCAGGTAACTGCTGCCTTGTTTCCCAGCAACAGCAACTGTGTTGTGTTCCATATGTTTCCTCATTGTGCAGACAAGTTGCACACTCTACATTCAGAACAATATTCTTTTGAAAGCTGAAGTCTTTGCTCATTTGCAGCAGCTGTGTCCCATCTCTGATTCCTCAGATGGCTGTTCGACTATTCCCTTCCTATCACATTTTCATGTACTGCTACTTTATGCCAGGCCAATTTGCTGATTATATTCTTTTTTTCTTTCCTTTTGCTTTTATGCACACTTGATTTTGCACGTCAATTTTTTTCTTTTTCCTTTTTTGTTAATGTCTCTTTTCCACCTGACACACTTGATTCCATTGCAATGTCTGTACCATTCCAGATGAACCCTTCAGATGATGATAACAACAAAAATATTCTGATTTAATACCCTCTCATATTACAGATTGCACTGATTAGCCATCAGACGTAAATCACAAGTTACTTAATCCTATACCATGCCAGTGGTTTTAACAACTAAGTGCTCCTGAAAAGCTCAATGTTCAGTTTCTGGAGAATTAATACCTGTGGAACAATCCTTTATGCATCATTTGAAATCAAGTTGTAGTGGTGCATATCTGATTTGGCAATCAGACATAAATCAAAGTGTCAAGACATTTTCGCTTCAGGAGCTGAAAACAAAGTGCATTGAATTCTGCTTCTAGAATAATTCATAATTCTCAGTAGCTCCAAGATACAAAAGAACGTATTCCTATGGAACTAATGGTACTAACTAGTGCATTTGCCCCTATGGTAGACTTTTTTTGCCCATTTTAATAGAGCCTTTAAGATGGGCTTGCCTTTTGGGATATTTATGAATAACACTGCTTAAAAAAAAAGTCTAATTTTATTTTAATGCAAGAAGGGTAAATGGTAAATAGAAAGGTGTAAAGTTCTTTATTTTCAGTTTTGGAAACAAAAGTGGTGTATGTTTGAAATTTATTAATGTGACGGTCAGTGTACTGAAGGCAGTAGAGAAGCCTTCAGTGAATGGAAGTGAAGTAATTACTACAGGCAGAAATTGAAGAAAAGCAGAAAGGATGTATAAAGAATAGAACTGAGAAAAGAGGGATGTAGAAGCTAGCTTTGCATAGCACATGTCTTATGATGTGAAGGTGTTCCTTTGACACTGAAGTAGAGAGTGCAACTTCAGTAAGTTCATCACCAGAAGAGTTTCTTTTGTCAAAATATATTAATCATATGGTTGTTGCAAGATAGGTTGCAGGATACATGCTTTCCAATGGGAAATAAGATGACATCAAGGAGGCTTTAAAAACAAGTATTTTAGCTAAAATAACAACGTAGGGACAACAAACCACTTCGGCAGAATTTTAAGAAGGAATTTTAAAAGTAAGAATTTCAAAATAAGAGATTCTGAAAGGTTGGATTGCTAATTTATTTTGCAGGGTTTGTAAACAATTTATTTCATTTACCCACCTCAATGGAAGGCATTTGCTAAACAATTAATTTTGACTTTGAGGAAAAAACCATAACATTAATGGCTTATAAATGAGAAGCCTCACCATGGCAACCTAGAAAAGAACCAGTTCTTCAGAACTGTCAGAGCTCCCACAGCTGCTGCTGTTGCTGAGGAGAAACCTGCTGTCTCAACTTACTGTGCTTTTGGACTTATTTTTGAAGGTCAGACCACAGTTTTGAGGGTCACAGTCGAGGTTCTTTCTCTTAAGAAGAAGGGAATTAATTGCTACCCCTGGGAGTAGGTTAAATAAATATCCAATATTTCTTGCTCCTATTGGGTTTGGAGTTATAATATGAAAAATAATTAGATTATAGAATTTAATACCTTGGGACATGGCAAAGATCGGCAAAATTTCAACAAGTACTTGGAAAAATTAAAACTTTTGGTCATAGTTCTTTTTTACGGAAAAAAATTACCTGCTGTGGTCTAGCAGAGAGGTAGCATTGACAGGAATCTGGGTTCATTGATAAACTGTACAGGTGTGTGATGGATGACCATACATGCTGGATGGTGGATGAAGCTTGAAGAACTCAAACTGAACCTGTTTTTGCATGGCAAGAAAAACATAAGAAGAGATATTTAAATTCCTTTATTATTTTTTTTTTAATACCTGTTGGTACTGGTCATCAAGCTTTAGAAGAAAATGGACTACAGAAATGTCACCATAAATCTCTCCTCAAAAAAGAACCTAAAATAGTCACTGTCAAACAAAAATAATTGCATTTCCCCAAATGAAGTAGTACAGCACAGAGTGTTCATACACAGGAGGTGAAGGTTCCCAATCAAATAACTGTGCATCTTAGTCATATCAATCAAGTGACTGGAAGCCAGTTTGAAAAAAAAAAAATACTTGGGAAAAAAACCCAGATGATTTACATTGCTTGGATGGTTTATCACTGATGAATGTTGAGATGCCAGGTGATAGTCAATAAATAAATCTGCAAAGAAAAAAGCAAAGAGTAAATGGAAAATTATTTTTCTCATTTTATTTATAGGTAGCTGAAATATCTACCTGTGTAAAAAATGCCTTGTTCAATGTCAGAAATGAAACCTGTGATATTTCCAGAGATGGAATCTTGATTTTATGTGTTGCACGAGAGCTTTAAAAAAAGCCACCTGTAGAGTTCTGCAAGTATGGGATCTCTCCAATACCAAAGGACTTTCAGGTTTTTATATTTTTGAAGACCATTGGGCTTATAAACAGGAAGAAGAACCCTATGGTTGACAAGATCAGCTGCATAAATTAGCTGATATACACATGTCTTCAGGAACAGCCAAAAGTGTACACTGTAAAAGTGCAAGTTACAACCGTCTATGGACACTTTTCTTCATGTCACTCAAAATTCCCACCCTCGCCCATCTTCTTTTATTTTGCTTTACATCTTGCAATAGCAGTCAGGAAGGGAAATGAACTTCCAAATTTACCTGACTCTGTAGTTGCACTGGATTCAAGTGATTGCAGTGATTTGATGTGGCATATTGATTACAATCACATCAAAAGGAGAATGTGACTCAGGGGGAAAAATATTGTTTTTTCATGGACTCTATGTAACTAAAATTGTGTATAAATCAGAAATAGATATACAGAAGTTGGTTGCAGGGTCAGCTATTGCTTATGTAATTATATTGCATTGTTATTAGATATATTTGACAAAGGCTGGAAATAGACTGGGATCATAACAAATAGTTTCAGTGAAATAACAATAGTAACTACATCCTTATTTCACCTTTTCTGAACTAGAATAAACTCTGAGGGTAGTACAGCAGCAATCCATGATTCTTTGGAAGTTTCAAAATAACTTGCCCAGTATGAGATCAGAAATCTCATTTTTTTACATATTTCCTTTACCAACATTGTAGAGAAGAGATAAATGTATTTGTTGCATGCAATGTTTGTAATAGGCATCTTGGAACATGCTAGTAGATCACCAAGCAAGTAAAACAACAAGAGTTTTGATATGGTAAGAAATTTTTCTTAGTCATTTAGCACTGTCCTGTTGTATGATACCTTTGAGAATGGGGAGAAGAGGTGATACAGCATGGCACATGCAAAATGCTGTAACACTTCTAGATTTTGGTAAGCTCCTATTCAAGGACAGATTAAAAAATATCTATGTTTAATCCTCATTACAGCACCACCAAAAGCGTATCTAGCAATCATTGGAATCACCTTAATGAAGTTATTATTTAATTTAGTATTTTCCTATTTCCAGGACTGAAATCTCTACTCATCACCACATTAACCTAGTCTTTAAGGCTTTATAACTGAAAAGGTGAAGAAAAATCTTTGTGAATTTCAGAGACATCTTGAAATTTACTGGTTGTAAGACCTTTTTGGTTTACAGTTTTGAATTACAAAGTGCTGCATATCAAGATTTATGAGCTACTCTCAAAAAGTACATGAAGAAATGTGTGACTGGAATATCTAAGTAAACATGCATGACTTCATCAAGATAATTTATATTTTTATAATTATAAAATAGCTCAATCAGCGCAATTAATGCATATTTCATTGAAAATTGGTTCTTAGACTGCCTCTTTAAATCTTTAGTGAATTGATAGGACAAGGAGAACTGCCCTGTCCAAATACCATGGCATGAAATGCTATGCTTGATGTACCATGTGTTCTAAGTTTTTGCATCCCCTATTATGTCCTCTTCAGAATGACTATAGAAGACAAGATGTGTAACTGCACTTTTTTTCATTTATGATGAGAAAATTGGTACCCATGACTGTGGAGATGATGCTAGTCTTCCACAGTATTTGTTTACATCTTTTCCAACATTTCAGTTTTATTCCCCTCTTTCTCTGTATTTAAAAACATGTATATATATGCACATGTGTATATATATGAAGAAATAATTACAGCTTCTTTCTCCCCCCCCTGAAATATCTAGTAATTACTTTAATTTGGACTCATACTAGGCTTGCTTTATTCAATCAACTTCTAGCTTTGTATTCCAGAATGGGCACACTTCGTGATTTGGGGTAATTTCTATATAGGATTTATCTCTTTACCTCTCGAAAATTATCTACCTTCAAGACTGATCTTGTCACCACAGATGGACTTGCTATGAACGCTTAGGTAGGAAATCTTAATTATTGCAGTGACACAAGTATGATAATGAACTATAGGTATTATGATAAAAGACAATATTGTGGTAATCCCAAGGATCTGTTTTTATGACTTTATGGTCTTGCTTATTCACAAGAATACATAGATAATTTATGTAGTTTCCAGATGTGAGATAGCTTGTAAATCAGTACTATCAAGTCTGCAAATTTTGACACAGATTTTTGGAAAGATGTAACATATTTCAGTCTTAAAAAAAAACAGTGACAGCATTTAATATCTACAAATTGAGACAGTCTTCACTGTTTTCTTAATATCAGCGCTCATTCTACCCGTGCTACCCCCTTTCTAACTTTCTGTTTAGTTAGGGGGTGGTATATGAACAAAAGAGTGGGTGTGAAAACATGCATATGTGACCATGCGATGGCCCACGGCAGCATGCAACATACTGGGTGGTTTTAATTTAGCTTCATTCTCTGCATAAATTTGTACCTGATGGTATATATATACAATTCTAATTTTAAAACGTAGGATAGAATAATGAATCCATGAACAAACTTTTTACTAGCTTTTTTTTCCACATCAAAAATAAGAGAAACTTCTCAGTGTTCAATAACATCCACTCCCTGAATATTTGTGGTTCTTCAAAAGAGAAGATATTTTTGCATGTGGCCAGACTGCATAAAAATGCAGTAGTACAGGCTCCTAGTCAGGTGAAGTTGTCACATGTATCAGAATCCAGCCAAAGAAAATTATTCTTGGTCACACTTTCCAACTTACCTGTGTCTACTCTCTTCCACATAATAGATATATAATGTGTATGCAAGGACTCAGAATTAGAATTAGAATTAGAATTAGAAGATGATAACACCATGTATCTTATGTCTGCATTTTGGAAAAAGAAAGCTGTTCTAACTGGTAAACTATACCTATCCTTAGCCAGAGAGGAGGGAGGGGGATCATGGTACAAAGCTAGTTTACATTAATTCCGTCAAAATACAGCACCTTTCTACAACTTGTTCTAAGAGAAAACATGTTGTTAATCATAAATAGTCCAGACTCCCTGCCTGAATAATGCCTAATGTGAAACACTGCAGCTGTGGATTTTATTATTTTGTTTAGGAAAAGTAAAAGAAGAAACACAGAAGGACAAGATATGAACATAGGCAAACCTTTGGTCTGACTTGGTCTACCCATTTTTATGTTTTATATTATGAAATATGAATTCTTTATTCACCATATCTGGACTTCACAGATCTTGAAATCATCATGATGATTATTTCTCTTTAGTTTCCTTTTAACAGCACTAACTGAATTGAGTTTCTAGACAGGGTTGACAAGATGTCTTGGAGGCATCTCCCCAACCTTACCTGCTTTTCTTCATGGCCAAACAGAAATTATCTGCAGTCTTGTTTACACATTCTAGAATAAATAACATTACTTCAGAAAATGGCTATTAAGGGTGTATGGTGAATCAATGAGCTGTAAGTATTCTGCTCTAAGGGTGTCTGGGTGCCTTAGGCCATCTAAGTGTTTCCTTACGTCATATAACACTTAAATCACATAGTTCTGGGGTAAAGAATCTCCATAGTCTTTATTGAGCTATGAATGATACATGATACTTCAGCATGCAAACCATGTTCTATGGCCTTACTGTAGAACTTTCAATGCATATGTTTAAGGACTTCTTCTGTGGCAAGGGACTTCAGGCAGGAATGTGAACTCATTCTACCACAAGTCAGTTTTCATTGTTGTCACACAGCTACATCCTTTCCTGATCTTATCACATTGCTGCATAGCTTGTTCGAAATACATTTGAATGACAAAGATCACTTTCAGAACACTAAAGGGGCAAAAGCCCTGGATGGGATGGGATCCTTGCCTTTCTGCTGGCCATAAGAGTTAGACAAATATTTTTAGACCATTTCTGCCTGTGTCACCTGGTCTGTGTTTCTAATTCCCTTGTTCTGGCTTATCTATAGATTTGCTTGGTGTCTTTTAAGCTTGCTTGTAGGAAATGCGGATGGAGGTGGCTGGGATTCCCTTCCTCTCCTCATATCCATCAGAGGGTACAGTCACAGGGCAGTTGCAGGGCTAGAGACTGTTTTCTGGATTAACTCTAGTGAGCCTCAGTTTTTAACAGCATCAAGTAAGAGGAACAAGCTTTGGTAACAATTTTCCACCAGAGTTTTCTATGTGGGAAAGTGCTGCACTGTGAGGAAGCAGTTTGTACTGGCTTGCCACGTCATCATGGTTTAACAAGTTACAGTCCAGTGCCTTTCCCAGAAAATGATGGCTGAAAAGGGCTGCAAACTCATTCCAAGGCTTTTGGTTCAGGGAATATATGAGCCTTCATTCCACTATATTTTCCCTGCCGTCTCATTCTACTGCTCATCTTAGTCTTCCTCTTTTCCTTTTCCTCCTTCTTTTTCCCATTTTTGTTCTGCTTATTAAACATAAACAACTGTATTAGTAGAGATGGTTCTAACAACAATATTTTGTTAAAATCTGCCCACGTCACTGTCAACTCCTGAAAACACACAATGTGATGCTGCTGCTCCATCTGACCCAGTCCCAACTGCAAAGTAGAAAACCTCTGCGTGTGTGTATCTTTGTATAAGTACACTGTGTACATATGCAGATAGATAGATAGATAGATGTGCATATATATGTTTTTCACGGCTGTGAACGTATTGACTCATGATGAAAACAGTGCATAATGAGAAACGCTATTTTAAATATTTAAATTTCACTGAGAAAGAGACAAATAATTCCGCACCTTTAAATCTCCTATACTTGTTTTGTTCTAACCTTCTTGGGTTTCAGACAGCTTATATAAAGAAGAGATTTTTTTTTCCTCATGTGTTTCAAATAATTTTATTAAAAAGCTAGCCTTAACTTTTAAGAATTTAGAAATCAGCAGTTTTGCTAAATTGCTTTACGTTCTCTAGGGGTCCTTCCACTTTACCTTTTCCCCTTCTTTCTTCTTGCTGTCTTTGTTATCTCCCATATAACTGAGTGATAGCTTTAATAAACACTGAACTCAGTCACAGATTTAAATTGCACATGGAAAGGAAAAGGCATTAGAGAACTTCATTCTAAATGCCAGCCTTCAAATCATGGGTCGCACACATTCCTTTAATATTTCAATGCCTTGCTATATCTAAATATCTATCAGTCTGCACTTTGCTGCCAGTGACCTTCTGTCAAACAGTGATTTGTCAAGTAAGCTTTCTACAGAATCCCGTAAAAGCTCTTCCAGATGTATGTATAATGTTCTCTAAAATGCAGACCAGTTAATGTCTTCATGACAGAAGGAGTGGCTTTAGACAGAAAAAAAATCAAGAAACTATTTAAGAGGACGAGGATTAATTCTGTGGTACATAGTCAAAATGGCCAAAGTACTTAGACACAGAGAATAGTGCTATTGAACTTTATTATTCCTGGAGTGAACATCAGCTTTGACTGAACAAGATAACCAAGGACATAATAAACCCCTTTCCACCTAATAAAGTAAGAAATATGTTTTATTTCCAGCTTATTAATTTGAGAATCCATTGAATTTTTCATAAGATAAATACCAGCACAACAAATTCTATCAACAAGCACTTAAGAAGAGCTCTGGCAGCACATGGATCCTTTTGTCCGTTTAATATATGGTCTCCTCAGACCTTTATTTTTCTTAAGCACACATAATAGTAAAGCACTTCCTGAACTCTTTGACCACACTTAAAATTAAAAAGACTGCTAAAGAATAACTACCTTGATTTAACATTTTGGTGTGAAAGGAAAAGGCAGATTTCAAAAAGTATAATGGTTAACGTTTTCCTCTATTTTTGTTAGTAATATGTTTCAAGGACTGTCTGAAGATACACATACAGAAAAGGAAATATTTTAGCAAGGAAAGCTCCTTTCCTTGAAGTTTTTCTTTTTCTCAATTACCATACAAATTATGTGTATGGAATAAGACATACAAACACTATCAGTAAGAGCCCATCGAGCAGACTGCAATCAAATGGAGCATATTTTCTCTTAGTTCTATTACCTAAGATATCAGCAAGATCAAAACAAAAGTAAAACTTTTTATTTTCCAATATTTGTAAAGACATTTCAGAAATTTTCTCTAAAAGAGACTACTAGTTTCGTTGAACAAAATAAGTCAGATGTGCATAAATCCACTTCAATGAGACATTTAAAGGTGCAGTGTTTGTGTCATAATTGTGGTATTTCTGAGCACTTTTCAACTTCCATTATTCTTTAACTTCCCTTCAGAAAGAAACTGGAATGTGAACCAGATCTCCCCCCCGTCATTGTACCTTTTGCCATAGAAAGGACCTGTATCTATTTCTGTTTCGATAAAAAGGAAGCTTAGTTGCATGGGAAGGAAGGGAAAAATAGTGTGCTATGTCAGATTCTCAATCTAGATAATTGGTAAACCAGGACTAGGGGTTGTGTGGTTCAGAACACTTGTCCCTCCAATTTAGTATAGCAAGCGTATCTATCCTTTGCAAATCATACTTTTTAAATTCAGCATCTAATTTATTATTAAAAATAGTACTTATGTATGTAATGCAAATACTAAAAGCTTACCTTGGTATCGAGGACACTAAGGATTCATGGACTTTTGCATCTATTTTTCATTAGCAATTCAGATCAATGAAACTTATTTTAGCTGTTTTTCTACATTTTTCCACATGGATCTACGACAGTTTTGTATAATTTGTTGCACATATATCAACATTTTTTCTAAACTTGCAAACTTTTTGATGTCTTCTATGAATTAGTGTTACTTCTCTCATCCATACTGAGAGTTTTGCTGTGATATTAGTCTTCTTTTATGTATAACTGATGGATTAAGGAGATGATATAACTATAAAAAGTCTATTCCCTGTCACATGAATTTAATCATCCCGATCGCATATATAATTGCACAGAAAGCAAAATGACAAAACCATGAAACATTATTGTATATTGCAGTAGAAAATGTTGATATCTTGTTCTGAATATAATCAGCCTAAGAAAGTCTATAGGTTTACAGTTTTTCTCACTTTAGCACAGAAAGTAAGAGGTGAAAAGAAAGTGACATTTAAATGTGAAATTTTCCTGAGTGTCATTTTTTTCCTAGGGCACCACATAACTGCTTCTTAAACACATGATCTATTTCAAAAACAATTTGCCACTCACCAAGTGAGTTGTTGCATTGCAGTGAGTTAAAAAACCAACACAATCTCCCCACATGGGCTTTTAATCAATTTAACCAGTCAGCACTCTTGCTCAACCGGCAGGTGTTTGGCAGGCAAGAGCACAAAACAAGTCCCATTAATGCAGGGCATAGTTTATCTTATTTGAGTGCAAAGTGGTTTTTTATTTGCACGTGGAATTCTTACAGCTTTTGCAGGGAATCTAATTATTATAGTACCATTTTGTTTTCTTTACAGGTACAAATAATATTTGTGGTTTTTTAAAAACAATGTGCCATATTTGGATCAAATTACAAATCATACAAAGCCCTTAGAAAAGTTGCTTCTTGTTGGCTTAAAAATGTTTTTCTTAGTGGAAATTTTCTGTTTCCACTGGAAATTAGTGGAATTTTTCTGTTGTGACAATATTTCCAATTTTCAAATACTCAGAACTATATTTCTAATCAGAACCTAAATTTTTAGTACAAAAAGCTTCCCCCCCAAAGTTAACTGTTTATAAAAACAATTTTAAGAATCTTTTCATTCATTCCTACTCTATGCAATGAGTAAGAGAAAAATTTCACTGTCTAAATATATTTGCAGAGAATGTAGGTTTGGTATTATCTGCACAGGGAAGTTTCTTCAATAGCACCTCAGATTTGGGCATAAATAGATGTAAAAATATTGGCATTTGAATATCTACTGTGCAAGCTCTATTTGAATGAAGGAGATCTGGGGAGTAGTAGTTGGTTCAAAATGCTCTTGGAAGTTTTATATAACACTAGAAAACTGTAACTAAACTAGGACATCGAGAAAACCTTTTCTATGTAAACAAGTATTTCCGTCAAAAAAAACCTGATGAACACGTATTCTGAAAGCTGTAGGTACTGTAGAAAGGTACTGTAGAAATTGTTTCAGATGTCTTTTATTGCCCTCGTTTACTGTGGTAGAATATCAGCTCACGTCTTCTGCATTCTTTGTGTCTGTCTCATGTGGGAGGAAACCATGGTTCCTTTATTTTTTACACTTTTTAATTATGATGACCTTGTGTAGTCCAATGACAATGGTTAGTTTTACAGAATTTTGCAGCACTGTAGCTAACTTTAAGTTACAAGTACTCATAGATCACATGGGGCGACAACTCCTCCATATCCTTTAAAATCCACAATTGACTTTTCAGGTTGCCCTTTGCAAACAGTTTAAATTCTCCTTCAGCTTCACAAAGATCTAAAGCTTTCCTAAAGCTTGGAAAGTTCATTTATTTGAAATTTTGTAGTAGGCTGAGGAAATCCTACTGCTATTTGTACAGCAGATTGTCTGCTGTCCTTGCCTACTTCATATTTTGTCTACTTTTTCATCATAACCCATGGTAAATATCCTGAGCATCAAAGTCTTTGTAAAATACTACCTCCTATTGCCACTAAACAGTTTCTATTCTAGGTACCTTTATTGTTATATCCAGCCACATCTGCCTTTAGGTTTTTTCAGTCTTCCTCTATACCAGTAAAATAACTTCTGAAAACACCATTCCTCTTTTATCTGCAGCAATCTATGCCTGTTTGCTTCCCTCATTTCCCATTTTGTGGACACGTCCAAGACTCAAAGACAGGCAGCTGATCCCCTGTGGTCAGACACATTGACAGTACAACAGAATAGGGTGGCTTTCATGATTATGGCAGATCAAGACATGGGATCCATGTTTTTGCTGCCCTGTTATTTCAATAAATAATAAAAATAGCACAGAGAGCTTCAAACAGCGTGTGAGATGGATGTTTCAGTCCTTCAGGGACTGAAGTCCGGGTCAGTCAGGGTATGTTTGGGTATGATTTTGCAATCTGTCTGACCATGCTCTTGGTGCTACCATGTTCCCTCCATTTGCCAGAACCTGCAAGCAACACGAGATCCAGTTAGAGACTGTGGTTTCTAAGAGTCAATTTTGGTTTTGCACTGCCAGAGCAACACAATGTACCCTGTTTCTTTATAGTCAAGCTAAGATGTTTTGCAAGGGAAGAGAAATCAAACACATTATTTCTCTTTTTTCTTCATCTTAAACCTAAATTCATTGGAAATATATTTTTAACATAGGCTGATCAATTCGAATGACCGTTTTGTTTCTTGAGCTATCCAATCTTTTGAGTTGCAGCTGACAGCCTTAGGTTCTTCCTCCTTTCCCCATGGTTTCTTCTCCCTTTTTCAGTTCTTTAATTGTATCCTTCTAGGCAATTTATTTAACGCTTAAGAAGTGTGAGTATTTTGCTACTTGAACATTGGCTAATTTGGGAAACTATCTGGAAGTCAAGATGATAAATTAATTGAACACTCGAAATAGCCTGAATATAAATTACAATATTATCAAATTTATACTGGCTAGAAGATTCTAAGTTTGTCCATCAGTCTCAAAGGCATCTCAGGAATGATCACTCTCAATACTGTATGCACATATCTGGAGCTTTAAGCTTGATACTTTGCTGCAGGAAAGGAATATGTTCTATATGGAAACTTACGATTTTGGAGGCAGCCTAGTGTGCAAGAAATCCATCTTTCTCCATTACTACTAGAGAAGAAATTTCACTCATGAGTATTTTTCGTACTTAATTTTAAAATAAATCTGAAATATCCCAATGCAGAGCAGACTTGGAACTAATTATTCCCTTTGAGAGCTGTAGTGAGAGCATTCTTTGGTCCTTCATAATGTTGATTATCTCACTGTCCAAAATTAACACCTTATTTCTGGCTCAAATGTATCAAGTTCCTTGGTCAAGCTACTCTGCTATATCTGATGTTAGGACCCACAGGCTTATCCTTCTGGATGTTTTTATACGCTCTAATCATGGCATGTTTCAGTTCTTACTTTTTTGATCCACTGAACATATCGAAAACTCCTCTAGGAACTCACACTGATATATTTTCTTCTCTAAAATCATGTGATTACTAAAGAACTGGACTGTAAAATGGCTCTAGCAGTAGCTCTATATATTGTAGAAAATGTTCTCTAGGCAAATTGAATGCAACATTTTCTGTTGCCGTTAGATCTGACAGAATAATTTCGCTAATTTATGTTATCACCCCTTGTGATATCAATGTTGTTGAATGTGGTGTTAGTTACAAATCAATATCAATTAACCTGAGTATAGATTTTGGTCCTTGAATTCAGTAAATCCTTCATTATATCTGCTTTAATATTAGACCTAAACAAATATATCTGATACATACAAAATGAAAGTGTAAGGCTTTAATAGTACTACAGACTGACACAGTTAGTTGAGTCATATATATTCCCTGCATTATTCAATTTTAGCACAGTTTAGAATCACATATATACTCTATTTCTTAGAGAAGTTAAATGGCTACCAAGATCCTTTGAGATACATAGAAATATAATTATCATTGCAGAAGTCTAAACTTGCCCAGAAGCAACTCTGCATCCCATAGAATCAATATTGTAGAGGTCGGGTACTTAGTAAACTTGCAGATGGTGTTAAATTAAGACAGAAACCCAAATGTTCAAAATTATATTTCCCATCATGCAGTGTGAAGTAAACAGACTTTCCTTTCCAGTTATTCTGATTTTTTATTTCCTAAATGGAAAGTTACATTTTAGAAGTTTGTATTCCTTCCCAACTACCTTTAAGCAATTCTTTCTTGGCTAATGTGCTTAGGACATTGCAATACAGTAATTCTGAAACACTGTAATACGTATTGTCTATGAGCACTGCTCACAGGAACAGGGAAGTTTTGTTTGAGCCAACTTCAGGTCCCTTATTTCTTTTTTCATTCATTACAGATATTTACCCATGTTATAACTTTGAGAAAGAAAGACTTAATTTATAGGTTGTAGGCAATACAGGATATAGGAGAAGATCAACAGCTCCCGCGTACTAACTGGAAAATTTCAATATTCCTGCTTATTATGCACCTGTGTGAACAGATTTTTGTGCTGTCCTCTTTTAGGAATGAGAATATATGTAAGGTTCAGTAATGGGTGCCAATATAGGAATTTCTTTTATGTCAGCGGTAAAGTCGAGCGGGACTCTTTTCAGTGGTTCCCAGTGACAGGACGAGGGGCAATGGGCACAAGCGGGAACATAGGAAGTTCCATTCAAATATGAGGAAGAACTTCTTTACGGTGAGGGTGACAGAGCCCTGGAACAGGCTGCCCAGGGAGGTCGTGAAGTCCTCTTCTCTGGAGATTTTCAAGACCCACCTGGATGCAGTCCTGAGTAATGTGCTATAGGCAATCTTGCTTTGGCAGGGGAGTTGGACTAGGTGATCTCTAGAGGTCCCTTTCAACTTCAATAATTCTGTGATTCCATGATTCCATGAATGCTCGTTAGTTTAGATTATTTCCCTCTCTTTTCTTATTTTCATTTTTTTCCTTTTAGAAGTTTGGAACAGGAGTTTCTCTGATTGTTTCCCCTGATACATTTAAACGAGTAGTGTTCCTGTAGGCTTGAATCTCTCCCAGCTGCAGATGTAACTGAATCTAGGTCTCCTCTTTCCTTATTAAATCTGAGAAAATGACCTGCTACTTCATTTTAAGGGTGCCATGTCCTTAGTCCTTACGAGGAATTCCTGGATTGTGACCTGCCACTGGTCTGCACAGAAGTGCATGGTCTGATGACTCATGGTGGGAAGGAATTAAGATACAACCTCTCTTTATTAATTCCTTCTGACTTGGGGTATTATCACTGAGCTGTTTTGTGTACTGTCATTCATGACTGTTATCATCAGACACCTCTTCCATGTAACCTATACGGAGTTTTGGTACCTGACTTAGGGCTGCTAAAGGAACAGGGAATTTAAAAACTGCTTTCAGTGATGATGAATGGATTAACTTAAGCCTTTACTGAGATGGTCCTAACTTATTAAATCCACTGTCTGCCTTGTCTTCTCCGAAATTTTATTTCATATTAACCTACTCAAGATACAACCCTTTCTTTCAAATGGACACAGAAACACAAGAAAATAGACCTATGCAATCAAAACTTAGAATTTCAGATTATGTGTTGTTTAGGACTTGTTACTTTTTAACATAGAAATAAACTAGAAAGGAGAACTGGAAAAGACAGACCTACTGAGTGTCAATTAGGTTTAGGGTTCAATGACAGGATATAATATGAGTCACTTTGTGTACAAATGTTGCCATTGATTTTCTGTTTAACAGTATTGTCTTCATCCTCCAGCAATTACTGTGCCTTCTGCTAAGATTTTTCCCTTTAATGCCACCTATTGATACAGCTTTTTTTCAAAGTTCTTCCTTTCTATGCTTAGCCCCCATTTTCATACAGAAGTATTGTGATCTATAACCACAATTCAGATTAACTTTCCAAACTCCTCCTATTTCAATAAAGAACTAAAATCATAAATCAAGAATGTCACTGGACCACACCCTTGTATTCAGAAAAATATCTAACTTGCAGTACAGTGAATCTTCAGTCTCTCAAGCAAAATGTTACACTTTATTCCAGTGTTTACATAGACAGTTATTAAAACAATCTACAAGACATAATTTTTATTTAGACTTCCTAATGAGCTTTGCCAGGAAATATCTCTCTTTTTCTTTCCCACACAAATGCAATCTGTTTGTTTTAGCACAAATACTTTAAAGCATCTGGGAAGTTTAACACACCTAAAAAGTATTTGAAATTGATGTGGTTTGGCTGTGTTCAGTCATTTGTACGTCATTATTTAAAAGCTTTTCATACATACAGTTGTACAAATTTCACCTTGTAATGAGGAAATACACATGCATTAGATACTGCGTCCTGAAGAACTTTTGTGTAAAAACTCAGAGTAAGACAAATGACTGTAGGACTGATGGAGGTACACAACCTTTTAGCCAAGAAAGGTTGGAACGGAACAGATGATCCTCGAGGTACCTTCCAACCTGGTATTCTATGATTCTACTCTATGACTCTATGATCCTACAGACTGAAATAGCAATTCTTGTGAACATTATAAGCTCAAGAATCCTTGCCATGAAAAAATATTCAAACTTTGGAGCCCTTGTACTCTACAAATTTCAATCGTAATGTGGCGTTTTCATAAAATTTATCTTCCTACTCTAAAATAGAATTAAATGACACAACTACAAATGGCTCCTCATTTTTCTCTTTTCCTTTTTAATATATGCCATTGTTAAACTCCAAACTTTTTTCTACAGGTTTTATACTGTGAAGCTCTATAAGGTTCAAAAGATCCACAGTGTGCTCAGTGGTCCTCTGATGCTTCCTGGAAATATTTTAATTATGTACAGTTGTCTTCACAACATGTAGGCAGGATAGTAACCAATAACACCCTGTGTCCCTGTTGAGCTTTAAAATTGAAATCACGCTTTCAGAATGCTGCCCTAAATTAACTTTCACACTAGTCAAATTGCACCACACAGGCCACCTCAGGTCTGCTGCCTGAAGTACCTATAATAATGCATACATCATAAAATGTCCATAATTGTCCACAATCTGCTTTTCAGCTAACTCTTTTCTATGTGAAAAATCAGTAACCTTCATAAAACTTATATGTTATTTGTGTCTGAGCTTCATAGCATACTAAGCTCAATGAAATGTTATTATTCTGTTGAGATTAATGTATATAACTTAAAATTATTTTTGACCACCAGTATGTTGTTCTGAGATGAAATTCAAACTGTACATATGTACAATGTGACAGTTACAGTGGAGCTGAAGCTTAAAAGCTGTGAAGAAGGAATTTCGTAACAGTTCCTACAGTTGTATTCACATCTCAAAACTTCACTTGTTTCAAAACCACTGTGATTAAGGAGCTTTAAAACATTATTTCCTCTGTGAATGTATTTCCAGCCTTGAACCATTTTCCATTTCATTTTTCGTTTGTGTAGGATTATGTTGAGTCATGGAGTCACAAACCTTAATATTCCTATTCTCTCTCTCCCCCTCTCTTCCCCACCCAACCCCCCATTCTGTAGTTTTGTTGGGGTTTTTTTCAGTTACTTGTTTTGAGAGAAATTTGAAACAATGGTAATGAATGACAAGGGAATGTATTAGTATGCCATCACAGACTACTGTGTCTCTAAGAGAAGGAGCATTCAGTACCTTCCAGAATATTTCCAGATCTTGAGATCCTTTTGTCAGTGTCAAATCCTCATTGTCTCACCTTGGTTTCTTCACCAGTCCATCTGAAATCCACTCTTCCCTGAAATTTCCCATGTGATTCACGTCTTCTGCTTCTTTGAGACTTCTCTTTTAGCTCGTTTCATCATCCACACACCCTCTGTCTGCGATGTAGATGTCCAAGCAATTGCCTCAGGAGTGTTCTGCATTCTGCTGTCCTCCTCTCAAGAGAAGCCAGAGTAGGTCCTCTGGAGGCCAGCTCTGCCTTTCAAGGCAGATCCAACCTATCCTTACTCCTGGCTTCATTGGTCTCCCTCGGTTTTGTGAAATGGAGAAAAATATGCTGGTTTCAGGAAGAAAAATATCCTCCTTAACAAATTATTTAAAACAAAAATTGAAAAATATCCAAACATTTTTAATTTTTTTTTAATTTATTTTATGTTTCTCTATCAGTGAGGTAAGATACATTTTTAAGTCTCTGAGCCACAGGAGTGCTTTTGAAAATGACACAGTCTTGTGCTCTTAGATGAATATTACCTTTGACAATTTCATCTGTTGGGAGGATCTATGCCCAGTGTCATTAATAAAAAATCATTTAAGAGAATTTATCATCTCCAATGGAATAAAAATATTGATTTTTTTTTCATAGAGATTAAGTATTTCTTAGTTTTCAATGTCAGCTTGAAAAAAAGTGGAGAGAAGATGCCACGAATTTGCTAGTGTATTACATATTTGAAAAAGTTGCTCAAAGTAAATGGATATGTTCTTATAATTATTTCTTTAATATATTCTTTGAATTATTTGTGGAAGCACATTTTCCTTTTATAACCCATGATTAAATTTTCCACTGATGGTCTTTTATTTTCTTTGTTTATTTGATGCTATATTACATACTCCCCATTCCATGAAATCACAACATGAAAACAATTGATGAACTTGTATTCCGTGTATGTTGCATTTGTTATCCAGACAGGAAAAACATAAGTCACACTGTCAGCAGGTGATGACTGACTGAATTTCTTTCTGATGATTCCACAGCAGTACTTTGGCCTTTTTTTTTTATATTTTGTACCTTAACAATTCTTTACATGAGACACCTTCTTTTCACAGCTCCCCTCTCTTCCATTCCTTGCTACCTAAGATGGCTATTGCAATCTTAAATTAATAAGAAAATAGAGCTACAACTCACCCACTCAGAAGCACAATAATAGCTGTAAATGACAAACCTTGCTTTGATGTATTATTTAAGCATGTAGTGTTGCTGCCATGCAGCTATTCTCTTGAGAGATGACAGTCTATGACAGTATATGGTAATAAAGGGGGGAAGAGAGCCTCTTTAAACATATTGACTGCTGAGAAGCTTTTGTGTGTTTTTAAATGCTGAAACAAAAGATCACCAGCATGACTTATAATCTTCAGCTCTGCTGCTGCTAATTATAACTAGTTGGAGACAGACAGTTAATTATTGTTTTCTCTATTTGTCAGAAAGCTTTCACTTTGTGTTTGTTAGCCTTTTTCGTGTGTTTGTCTGAACCAGTGTTTTACCATAGCTCAGTTATATTGGTCTACTGCCATTTCACTTAGGTTACAAACACAAAATAATCTGTTCTGCTAGCAAGAAGAATTCAGGATCAAGAGTAGGAGATGGACAAAAAGGCACAGGATCAATCACCTCACTAGAATTGACGTACGAAATGATAACCTACAGGAGGAACACGTTATTTACTGTCGGGTAGATTAATAACTAAGGGGTAAATCTTACTGACTTTGTCATTGAACTTCCGTATCATGAAAAAGGGCTCAGTTGAACATGCAGCTGAAACTGAGTGTAATTAGAATGAAAGCATCACCAAGCGAGTCTTCAATCCACATACTTTGCCAAAACAGGCCGAACTCCTGAGGAGTTTGGCTAAATCTAAATAAGGAGTAGAAGGCTGGTTTCTGATAAGAACAGGAAGGATGGCATTGCAAGACCTGGGATGTTGTCCAGAAATCTTTTTTATGGTCTTAGGAAGATCATTTAATCTTGGTTAAATCACAAAAGTCAATGAGGCGGAGACATACCCTTTAGAAGAGAAAGGCAAAACCTGCTATCTATCTGAAGACAAATGAATTAGTCTCTTCAGTCTTTGTGTTGGATAATTGTGAAGCAGATACTGAAGGTTTTTTGCCATCTAATAACCTGTTCCACATGCACAATAATAAATTAGATTAGTAGGTAATTTAGATTATTGCATTTATCAGTACATTAGATTAAGACAAAAATATCTTGGGCCTGTATCCTCTAATTCATCTCAGAGCAAGAAAATAATTCTGTTCTTGAGTCTACTGCTCTGAAGTTTCAGGAAATAATTATGATATAGCTTCTAATACTTTGGTTGGCTACTTAAAAAACTGATGATATACTCAACTTCTGTTTCTCTGCATAGGACTAAGTTTCATTTTCATTCCTGTTTTGCTTATGTAGGAATCGATGGTTTCACTACACAGAAATGTAGAACTGCAACTAAGCATTGGTTTGAATGTATTCATTGATTTCATAGTTCTGCATTTCAGATAACTTTCACACATGGTCATATGCTAGATTTCTTTTCAGTCAAAATTATCCCTGTTATGGTTTGAGAAAACCCATAACAGTCTATTGTCGTTTAGACAATTATTCTATCACCCGATGACCCCTCCCC
>JAOXJK010000012.1:101087836-101106753 GCA_025774025.1 Xenus cinereus | reverse complement strand
CCTCATAAAATCTGCAAATACAGGAAAAGTCAGATAAGCACACAAGTCTTGCTCATTTAAACGAGGTGTTCTGACCTCATGTTACCTTGATCTAAACTATTATTAGAGAAGTGTCTGAAATGCTTCGCTTATTGCAGAAAACTCAGAAAGAAGTACGTCACTGGTTATTTCTGGATTCTAAGCTGTTTGGTATTGTTATTAATAGATATAGATAGATAAGCTAGCACAACCGTCTTTATGTGGAATCATATCTAGACAGAAAAAAAAAATCTGTTCTTAACACTCTAACTCAAGGTAAAAGTAAGTATTTTTAGCTACTATAAAGGCATATCTGCAATGATAATAATACCAAAACTAGAAATCTCAACTTTGCTCAGTTGAAAAGTATTCATGCAAATTTCCTCAGACATAATTCCTACATAACAAAATCTGTTTACAAATGAACAAGAAGTGAAACTGGATGACAAAATTTGTTCCGAACAGTTTGGATTGTCATGTTGTTTTATTTATGTATGTGTATCTACATATATACATGTTTATAGATATTTCATATTGCTTCTTTATGCAATATTTAACCATATGCTATGTGCAATGTGTTTCTCATAGTATATTAATTAAAGTCAGTGAAGAATTCAAGGAAAACACTATTTAAGCTGTATTTTGGTGACTCAAATGTAGCTGTTTAAGAGCTTAAACTGTTTCTGGATCTGAAAGTAAACGCTTATGTTAAAGATGGATTTATTTCCTACAACAGGTAGTTCCTGATTATTAAATTCAACAAACTGTTTTGTTGGAAGGCTCAATGAACTCCCTCAATTATTTTTTGTATCTCTAGACAGTTTAAGATTTTGTTTAATTTTTTATATGTCCTAAGATTCTTGCAGGCTAAATAAGAGGAGAAATTTAGACCCTTTATGGAGGAGAAACAGTAGAACCCACTGGTCCAGGTCCTGAGCCATTTGGCTGGGGCTGTTCAACAACAAACCTAGATTAATTGAAATTGTCTGAGTCGTTACTCGTCTGAGTAATGGTTTCCTGGAGGCTGGCTCCTGAGGTGCTCACTCACTCTTATTTTTCTGCTCCAGTTTAACTTGATTGACGTCAGTGAAGGTTTACCATTTTGTTCACTGGTACTCTGCCTCATTTTTGAAAATGAACTGATGCAGCCAAAGCCTAACCTCTTCTTAAAAAAAATAAACAAATTTTGCAATGACCAAACATTTCTTATCTGAAAAACAGTTCTGAACTTTCAGAAGCAACAAAACAAATGTTTATAATAGTTGAGTAAGGTTTGTAAGTTGAGTAAGATTTTTGTCAACTCCTCTGATAACATTGTACTATAAATGCTCTCATTGAACCATGTTACCAGTTAAAATCCACTGAATTGGATTCTAAATAATGAATATAAGATATTATGATGGAAACAAAGAATGAAATCCTGATGATGGTTTTTCCACTGACTTCAAGACAATTTCCTTCCCACCATATAGGAACTTTTTAATTTGATGGGAACTAGTGTGCACCCAGGGTTCTGGGTAAGTGCATTTAAGTGAAAATTAATCAATTACTTTTTAAGTTAGAGTTTGAATGGGACTACATATGTGTTGGATGCAAGTAAATGTGTACATACACATTCAAACAAGAAATTTCCTTCAAAATTCTAGGGTTTTACTATGAATATTTTATTTACATTATATTATATATGAGTCTCTCAAAAGCTATATCCATCTCTTTCCTTGAAGAACTAAATCATGATTTTCCAGCTTAAAATGCTAGAGATGAAATATCAGTTAGGAAGCTAGTAGAGCAAGGTCTTTCTCAGTAATTCTGCAGGAAAATGTATGAGTCACAGCACATCTCATTCTGAAAGGGAAAACAAGGATGACCTCATTTTAATGATCTGTACTCAAAACAACAAAAAAATGTTTGCAAACTTTGCTGCATTTTGAAAAGGAGGAGGACAAAATACTCTCTTTGCACAGTAGGAAGTTCCTCTCCTTTCATATTTCTAATTCCAGGAAGCATGCTGTCTGCGCCAAAGAGCAAGAAAACAAATGCCAAGCTTTAATCAGAATTATATTGGCTGTGTAGGGACTTTCAGATCATTTGCCCATTCCTAACAATGTCATGCAGATTCCCTTCAGAATATCAATGCGGAGACCTTTGCCCTTGCTGTGAAGAAAAGGTTGCAAAATACTGAAGATGAGCAGCAGGTCTGTTTGAGGTTAACATTCCTTTTTGTGATGGGGGGAGGAGGAAAGGGTAAAAGTTTCGCTCTAATTTAATTCCTTAATGAAACTAAGAATTAGAATCCCTGCAGCGTAGCGGTAACCTTTTCTCTAGTGTCAAGCAATTTTTTTCTTCAAATACATCTTGGATAATGCTGTAGGCTTATGGCTATCTGAAGGTTGGCTTAGAGGCCATTAATAAGACATACTGTGCTGAATTTGACAGACTTTACACAGCTACCTTAACCAAAAATCTTTCTTCCTGAAAGTGCAGAACTGTTTTTCAAATAAGAAATGTTTGATCATTACAGCATTTGCTTATTTCTTTAGAGAAAATTATAGTTTCTGGCTAAATCAGTTCATTTTTTAAAAATGGGGCAGAGCAACAGTGGATAAAATGGCAAAACTTCACCGATATCAATGAAGTTAAATTGATTTACCTTCGTTTAGCAACTGTAAAAAACATCATTTGTAAGGCTAATCCTGCTCAAGGGAAGAACTGAAACCAATTATGTCTATTTTAAAAGAGAAGAAAATATCTCAATGTTTTCTTTGTTTTTTCAAATGATTGATTGATTAATCTATTTGTTTAAGTTTCTTTAATATTGGAGAATATCTTGCTTTTAGTCATCCAGGGGTTTTACGGCAAAATAGAAACCAGTACTTACATTTACAATCATACATTTGGCATAAAAGCCTCAGAATTGTCCAATCTTCCTTTTTATGAGGAATAAAGCTGTATTCAAAATAACATGATTTTAGAGCAACATTAGCCCAATTTAATGAACTGAATTCCGGAACTTTTAAAATCAGATATTCTTGTCTACTTCCTCTTTCCTCAGTGTCGCTAAAATCCTCAAACCTCGCCCTTCTTCTCCTGTGCAAGAAAACGTGCCTAGGAAGAGATAGTCTTCAATATGTGTGAGATACACCATCATAATATTTGGACTGTAAGGCAGTTGGAGAAAAGATGACAAGGGAGCTAGCTCTGCTTATCACCTCTGGTTCTGAGGAAAAAGACAATCATGCCGGACGCACTAGAAAGCCATTGCTGTATCTCTCCCCAGTTTTCCCTAGCGTCCTGGTCAAAATTTATTCTAATACAGTCTATTTTTATATAATGTCAATAATGTATTTTGTTTATGTCAATATTACTATGATTTGAATAAATTATTATCGTTGACAGGTGTTAGTCAGCATGGTGTAATCAAAGGAATTAATTATACCCTTCATCCATGTTTATTTTACAAGCTTTTCTTGAAAGACATGCACTGTACTCCACAGCTTATCTTGCATGCCTTTGCCGGAGCCTCTTCCATTTTGAACTCCTTTCCTGGACATGACTGAACAGGTTTGCAAGTTCCGGAAGAAATTTCATCAGGGCCTTTCTTTTTAATGTGCTTTACTGCAAATACTGCACAAGAAACACATTTTAGGAAGCACATAATACAATGGTTTATAATTGTTTTACAATCAACTAATCTCTTAATCTTTCTCCTTATTTTTAATTATAAAAAAAAAGAATTTATAATTTGTACTATATGTTCTGATTCTCAGTTCTCTGTACATAGAACTTCATGAGCTATTCAGTCCAGCTATTTTCACATGCTAGCTTCGTACTTTTTAAAATCTAATTAACTTAAACTGAGTGAAAAAGATATCAGTCAATTCAAGGTTATTTTCTCTTATACACCTTTTCATAATGTCCTAATGCATATACTCAGCCTAGAATAACACCACCTCTTCCTCTTTTAGGGTCTTTTTGGTAAAGAAATCTATCATTCTTCTTAGGAATAATATCCAAACTTCTTAATGATTATTCTTTAATCTATATTTTGAAAACTGAAGTCTCCCACGGTGAAATAATTCTTACTGTTTAAAACACCATAGAACTCCTTTATGTATAATGAGACACAGTCCCATGTGGCAGCTAGACAATTTGCATGAGTGGTATACATTTATGGTTGCATATTAGAATGTTTATCACATTTTTACAAATAAACATTAGCTAAAAGACAACATTGAATGAATAGTTAAGGTAAAGCCCCCTTCCTATGGTAAATTTTACTGTTTCTGTTTTTCTTCCTTTGTCAACAAAAAGACTTGTAGTTTCCTTTTTAAGAGATTGACAAATTGCCATTTCACAGGCTATTACTAGAATTACTAATAACGGGGATTAAATTTTTGAGTGCACGAAGATATAAGTGTTAGGATTTCATATGATCAGCTAGGAAAGTTAGAGGAGAATTTCAAATCAAGTGTTTTATGTGATCCTATTTCTTCTGTCCACTTGGTGTATGCAAATATCCAATTGCTCTAGATCGTTCTTAAGGTGAAAACTGTCTGCACATCTAGCTGAACTATTTAACTAGGCCTTTTAGAGGGTAATAGTCAGTTTCTTCATTACATGAAGCATCTAAGCATACATTCAAGATTTCATTGGCTTTTTCTTCCCATTTATTATAATGCATTACATATTCATAGTCCATTTCAGCACACTGCCTACATTGCTTAATCAATGGTGGGGAACTGACAAAAGCATAGTAACACTCTGGGAACCACCAAGGCTGGAAGTGATGCATGCTAGCACAGTCTATCATCCTTCTCCAGCTCTGCAGTGAAGTAAATGCACAGGAGAGAGAAAGGTGTACCACTGTGAGAGACAGTGAGATAATTCTTCTGAAATTGCCTAGAAACTCCATACTGGGGACTCTTCATCTCTTTCTGGGTCAGTGTAACAGAGGTCAGGGGTTGATAGCTAAAGCTTTCAACCTCCTTCCTGTTGAATGGCTGTTCATTAGAAGACTCTTTTATAGTTGTGCTATCTTCTTCATTTCTTTTGTATCTACTTTTACTTCTTTTCTGAGTTGTCCTGCATTTCTATGTTCAAACTGGTACCCCTAACACCTTTTAAAATAATAACAGACTAGTATGCACTGTATCTGTGTCAACTTAACTACCTTTTAGGTATCATTTTTTAAGTATTTATGTGCACAGGGCATGCAGAGAAGGAAATCAGAATAAGTTCAGCTGCACACAGGGGCCTTCCAAAAATCCATTTTTAAAACTAGCTCTACAAAGTAATTTGAATGAGAAAGTAATGTAGACAGATATGTGTGAGGGATGGCTCAAAAAACATGAAAGTCATGGAAGTCCTTAAAGACTGCAGAAAACTAGTCTACAACTTCAAAAGTTCCAAACAATAAGTGAATTTTGATGACTGACAGAATTTTATTTTAGAGGCATATAGATATTGCTCTGAATTTTCAGAAAAAAGCATGAAAAACAAAGCATATCTCCTTTTCAGTGTTTAAAAATTTGAAATGTAAAAAGCATTCTGTACTTGTGGAAATATGTATGTAGACTCATTGTGCAAAATATTAGGACATGAAATAGTTTTAACATTAGTAAGAGAGGAAAAAAAATGCAGCACTATTCTTTAAAAAAAAAAGTGACGCTACTTCATTCATCCAACATCTAATTTTTCACTTTTCCTCTGAATCACATCTTATTCACAGCTGTTTCTCAAATAACTATTTATACCTCTGTAATTCATGAAAACAATGATGAAAAAAAATCATGTAATTCATGCCTATGTAATTCATAACTATTTATGCCACGCAATTCATGTAATTCATCACTCTCAATCAGTTATACAGAATATTCAAAGTATTTAATTTATACTTATTCTGCTTTCTGTTCCTTTCTTAGCTTGCGATACCAAGATTTTCTCTAATGCATGGTATGTAGCACAGAAATATCTAACCTAGCAGGGATGAAGCTATCTTGGGAAATATAAAGCTATGTTGGAAAAGGGGGTTTTGTGGGAACTAATTGGCTTTAGCTATGTTGTACTGAGATGGCTAGCCTTTTCCTAGAAATATTTACATCAGATACCATTGCATTACAGAGAACTTATCACCTATCCATTGGAAACAGAAGCAGCAAGGCTCATTGTCATGGCAACTATGAGTGCTTCCCAGAGGGAATTAGGCATTTAAATAAGAACTTACATGCCTAAATATTTTTGCGGACTTGGACCTTGGCCTCCTAAATTAGTTTTCTAATTACAGTTTCACTGAGGATACTTGGCATAAGACATAAACAGATTAAGTATTATGCTTTTCAGAGGCCTCCCAGATATACCTCTGGTTGATCAGGTGAGAAACTAAAGAACTTGTAAGAAAATCAGATAACGCTTCATACTAGAATACATAGTATTCCAGATAATACATTCCTAAAGTTAATCTGTCTGGGTGTTCTTCACACACATTTTCCCTCCAATCCTTTTTTTTTTCTCTCATATTCAGTAAAGTGAAGGTTATAATAAAAAATAATAATTAAAAAAATTGCTTGTGATTAGTTAGATTTTACTGTTTTACAAGACAGAAGAGTTTTCCTGTGTCTCACATCACAAAAAACTTAAATCTGTAAATATTTACTACTCACCACGGGTAATTGCAGTATTTGGAAAGAAAAATAAAAATGAGTAAAGTTACTTATGTGTAAAAGAACTTACAGGTACAAACGCTTATGTACTGAATTGTGTCAATTTCTTTTTCTTTCAATTAAAATTGAACTTATTACCTTTTCAAATTGGTGTACAGCATACTCTATTTTTTACATTGCGAACTCCAACTTTTCTGTTGTACTTCCACATTAAAAGCACAGACCAAGAAATTCAATGATATTTGTTATTTTATTGCAGTAGACCGTAGTGGCCATCATATGTTGTGTTCTGTTTTATGTTTTGCTTGTATTTCCTGACAGAGCATTGCTAGTTGCCCGCCACAAATATCTGTTATATTATCTTTCCCTGATCCGTACAATCTGATTTTTATTCTGTATCTATCTATCAGGCCAAAGAGCATAGTTTCTATCAAAGTGACATACTTCATCTGGCATGTGCTTCCAAACTGTTGGAGTTCTCTCTTCTTTCTCACATCAGTGGGAGACTGAGCTTTCTTTTCTTTGGACGTTTGTATTTCAGAAATTGTCTTATCGATGGATTGCACATGGCTGGTGTGGTAAGTGGTGATGAATTAGCCTGAAAGCCTAGCCTTCAGTTGTTTTTCCAGCTTTGTGCTCTGAAATCACTGGATTCTCAGCTCTCACAATTCTGCTGTGGATCTGTGAATATTGCATATACAAGGCCTATTAGGATTATCTATCAGAAGTCCATCCAGTGTTTCCTTGACTTTAGCAGGTTTTTGCTATCCAGCAAAAAACCCTCCTGTGATTCAGTAAACACTTCTCTAATACTGATAAGATTTACTATGTGGGCCATCGGAGATCTTTCCTAGACCTGGAACCACACAGAATTTGTATTAAAGACTACAGTAATTGAATAAAGAATTTCCTTATTTAGTAGGGGAAGATCCAAGCACTTTGGAAGGATAAGCTTTGAATGAAAAGTGAATTTTATAAATTGGGATATGGTTTGAAATTAAAATGATGAAATTCAATGAGGGCAAATACTATATTTTTTAAGTCAACATGGCCTCCTGTCCTCAGCTAATACCAAATTTAAAATGGAGAGAGAAATCCTGCTAGGAGGGAGGAATAACTGATCCCTGATGGTTCACATATGGTATTTGACCTAGACATAGCTGCAGAGATGTCAAACATCATCTGTGATCTAACCAGTGCCATATTTAAGAAAAGAGAAATAATCATTCTTTTAGTAGCTGTCTGCCTTAAAAGTACCATGTCAGAATTTTTAATAGACATGTTTATAAAGTAATCTTCCTAGGATGACAGAACAGGAGAGGCAGAAATAAGAAGGGTGAGAGGAAGCACATTATTAATGTTCACACGGTAAACTGTCATTGTGTTACAAAGTATTTTTCTTACCATCAAGAAATAATTAAATTGATTTGATGTAGAAATTATTAATTTCAGAAATTGGGGAAAAAGTTACCCTTGCAAGGATAGCTAAACAATAGAACAGATTACATTGGGATGTTTCAGAAGACAGACTAGACACAGCTAATTTGTATGGACTAGAACAGAGAACTGGCTGGATTTCTTTGCAAGGTCTCCTCAAAACCTATGAAAAATAGTTCCTATAAATAGTCCAGTCACTAATGCCAATGATAGTTTCATCACCAATATCAATGATAAATTAATCTAAAAGCAATTAAAAGTCTCCTCTGAGCGTCAGTGAGATATATACAGCAGCTATGTATCATTATCTTCCTTTTACAGATGGAGAAATCAAAGTAAAGGATTTAGGACAGTAAATGTCTGCAAGACAGGAAAATATGATTTTCCAGAACTCAGAATTTAGTTTCCTTACTTTCTTCTACGTGTGAGTCACTGCTTAACAGTGTGATTCAAGGAACTTCTTACCATAACTATAGATTTAACCATAAACTCTCTTAACTGTATAGATAGTTAAAAGATATGAAGATAATGAGTTAGTTGTACTGGTTTCATTAAACCTCTCTGGAGCTGTTCTAACCTATTTGGGGCTTTTGAAAGTCCCCCCTAGTAATAACTAGAGATGACAGCAATGTGTTTTAAGAAAATTTAATGAAAAATGACCTCCTGCATTTGTGGCACTAAAAGCCTGTTTTTGAAAGCTGTTGTGTATGAGAAAGAACAGCTGGGATGATATATCTTGTCCACATTTGGAAGCAAGAATGTAAAATATACTGCTTTGCCAAAGATAGCGTTTAACAGAAAATGGTTTGTTTACTGCTTGGAAAACTGATGATTTGACTGAATCAACAAGATGCTCAAATGATGCCTCCACAATTTGCACCTGCTTGCCTTGTTTTAATGAATGTGAAACTATGCAGATTAAGCATTACCAGGTGTAGTACAGGAACGCATATGCTGAAGCACTCTGTTTTTCTTATTCTTCTTTCCACCTTCCCTTCTTAAATCAGATTTCACAAGAGGGTTGTTTTTTCTTTTTTTTTAAAGAAATCTGACAGAAGAGTTCACAGCCCATCTCCTTCGCACCGATAATTGTGCACCACTGTAAGTTCTGCAGCCATCTTTCCTTCATTTTACTGCTCTAAATTACTTGTTAAAAATACCACTTTTTCTATGTGATTGCAAAGAATACAATACTTTTTTTCCTCTCTACTGAAGAGCCAATAATGAGAAAATATTATGTCTATCTTTGGCAACTAGTAACCCCTAGAGAAATCTGAAGAGCTGTTTTCAGAAGCATCTCATTACTAGTAGGAAACTTTATAATTTTTAACTTACTCTAAGGTTTTCATTTCTCTTGTGTATGTTTGTGTGTGTGTACATGGCTTTTTGAAAAATTTGTCATTAAGTATGGCACTAAAGAAAGTCCCAGAACCAGTACCTCTGACAGAAACCGACAATTCTTGTCTTCCTAGTTTTAAAAATATTTTTTCCTTATGGAATCAATACCCTGTGTCTGTGGGAAGTGTTTTCTCTCCAAGCTTTCAGTCTTCACTAATAAATTAATTAAGAAAACCTAGTCTTCTCTACAGAAGGAATATGTATTTCCAGCTCACTGCTGAACTGGAGTTAATCTGAGGGTTGAAGAACAAGGTTAATCTTTAGATCTGTATTGATTTCTGTTGAGATATGCATATACATAGATATATATGTGGGCAATGCAGTCTTGAGGAAAAAGAGATATCTAGGAAAGGAGTGCATCCATACATTTTCATCAAAATGGGATATACTAGACATGCAGCCACAGGAGAAAATGTGGGACAAAATCTCCTCACAAAGTAATTCCCATCCATTAATACATATAGAAATACACAGATGCTTAATACATTTAAATGGTCTCTGCACAAGTAGAGGTTGCTGACAACAAAAATGGAGGGGCAGACTATTTAGTACTTATGCCAAGCAAGAATAACATGCAAATTAAAATTTCTATCAAACCGAGACAAGAAATTCTGTGCTTATAACTTGAGTAACTCTGACTATAATATGAAGGCTTTGTGGACTCTACAGGCTTAAGTTGGTTCTGTTTCTCATCATAACAGCTCGAGTCTCTCCGTTTGATACAAAAGGAATCAAAAGCACTCAGAGTTGACAATTGCAAGGGATGTCCAAGGCAGCAAGAGCTTCTACTGCTACATCAGAAGGAAAGATTTGAACAAGGAAAATGAAGTCCTGTTTATAGAGGGCGGTGGTTTTAGGGACAGCAGCCACAAACAGGCTGAGGTACTCAGTGCCTGCTTTGTCCGATCTTTTGCTGGCAAGGTCTCCCAGCCATCTGTGATTAGCACATGGCTCAAGGAGGAGAATGACCAGCAATGGATAAGGATAAAGTCAGGCATTACTGGAAAGATTCTGACCCAAATAAATTAAAAGCTGCAGTGAGGGTGCTAAAGAACTGCCTGAAATCATAACAATAGTTGAGACCAGGAGAGGTATTCAGTAACTGGAGAAAAGCAAGGTTTGCACTCATCTTCAAAAAATGCCAAAAGGATGATTCAAGGAACTACATACTGGTCAGCCTAACTTTGCTTCTTGGGGAAGTCAGGGATTGTTTCCTCTTGGAACAAGTTTATGGGCACTTGCAGGAAAAGAAAGTGGTTGAGAAGGATCTACTGAGAGTAAATCATGCGTAACTGAACTTATTGCCTACTATGATAAAATAATTCCATTTGGGGGTGAAAGGAGAGCAATGGATGTCATGTACCTCAACTTTAGCAAGGCTTTTGGCACATTTGCTAAAAGGTAAAATTAACTATACCAAAGCAAAAATCCCAAGGAAAGAATACTAGTATGACTAAATCTTATGAGAACTGACTTCAGACTTAATTTTTATAAAGTATAACAATAAAAAACTTTATTTATTTCTTTATACTAAAATAATGCCTTTATTTAGTATTTCTTCTGTTTTGTAGGTTCAAAATCCCTTGCAATTCTTTCCAGAGAGAGACTTCTCCTCACTGGTATCTCATCACATTTGTTTATGTGCTTTTTTAGAGAATTTTTATGCCAGAAGACTAAGAGCTATGCCTAAAAGTGAAAACACTAATGGTGAACCTCAAGACCCTTTGCTGGTCAGAGAGATGTTGTAGGCTTTTGTTTTGGCAAGTATACTATTGTAACTTAACTCTCTCTTTTCTCTATTGTTTAGCCAACCAGAGGAAAGTCTCTCAGGCAGTATCATTGAGTATGATACTGGACAAGTCTCTGTTTTATTTTCTTTTATGCTGGCAGACACTGTAGGCAGCCTGTGTCTGACAGAATTGAATGTACAGTGTTCTGACAGCTCTTCTCCATCTTTTCTTCCTTTCCTGAGGGCAAGAAGGCTTACTGTGGATCCCCTGTCCTAGACTATCCCCTGAACATTGTCCACCTGCACTGAAATACAAGGCAAATAAATACTATATTTTAGAGATTTCATTTAACATTTTTAAAAAATCACTTTACAGAACTAGTTTTGCTTTGAGGTTTGTTTTTCTGAAGTGTGGGCAAGGTGCCTGTAAAACCAAGAGTTCCAAATTCTCGTCTTTCATGGTTTCTATTGACTACGGGAAAGAAATGATGTGCTCTTCTTTCACCCACATTCTAATTAATTCCCAGCACATTTGTTCTCTTTCTCACTCTTCATTTGGTTGAAAGTGAATTAGTGAGTTCATTGCTGTAACAGCAAGCTGGAAAAACATGTTTGAGTTAGCTTAAACCAGTTAGTTAAAATCTGAGCCATTACCCATCTTCTTGGGCAGACTGCAAAGCCTGCTCTGAACTCCAAGAAATTAGGCTTCAGGCACATCTGTTCAATTGCAGAAGAGATGTGTTCACTGCAGGTTTTGTCAGACTGTTTAATGGCATTTATGAAAGTCCCACTTTGGAAATATTTGTAAATAAACAATGTACTATCCCTGACACTGACAAATACATTACACCCTATTTCCATGAGTTTGTGCTTATACATATACATATAAATATACATATACGTATAAGAGTAAATGTTTGAGAAAAATCAACACTAATGACAGTAGAGATTTCAGTTTATAAATGAAGGTCAGAGTAGAACATCAGGTTTTATGAAACCTTCATATAAAAACATTTTGATTTGATAAAGGAGAAAAAAATTACCTTTTTTTCTCAGGACTCAGAAAATTATATATACCTGTTACTAGTAAATCTTTATTAATTTAAACTGCATTCTCTGGAGATTCCAGTCTGAAATTTATTCATCATAATTACCTATAAATTTTTCATGTCCAGTACACAAGATAATGCTCATAGAGTAAGTAAAAAAATGTTAATGAGGCAGTAGCCATCTATCCACCCCACACACTGACATTATTAAGCTGCAAAATAGGTAATAAAAAGTTATTCTATTTCAAGTACTATTCTTGGAAGAAAACCATGTAAATGTTGATGCATGGTGAATTAAAGTAAATTAATCTGATAATATGAGTGAATTGAACAAGCTGTGCAATATAAATATTTTAATCACTTCTTGATCCAGAAGTACCTCATCTACAAATGAGCAATTACTTTCTACCTCGTGGGAGTTGTCTCTAATTATGAGGCAGTCTAGTTGGTGCTATACAAAAAGTACATGTAAATATCAAGCATCAGACCCTTGAATTTGTCATTTGTAATATGAACAGCATTTTATATCCCTTTTTCTAACCCTGTTTGTGTTTTACACTACTGATTTTGTTTGTTGGTGTTTTTAACCTGGGCCGATCAGTCATTATCAGTCTTTCATTTAATCTGTGAACATGGAAACACTTCCCAGTGGAAATTTGAATGAATGCCAGTTAAATGTAAGCATAGGACTGTGTTTCTCAGTTCCTCATAGACTACTCAAAACCAGCCTGCCAATGCCTTAGGCCTGAGGACTGTAGGTTAAAAACAAAGTCCTAGATATAAAACTGAATTATTATATCTTGTTTGTCATATGTGGCATATGTATAAAAGCTTAATCAGCCTATTTTGCACTGAGTTGCCATAACTATAGCAAAGGATATTGGAATCTCTGAATGGGACGATGTATGCAAAAGGAGACCAAATAGTTTTGTGTAGCACAAATATTTGTGGTGTTGTACTATGCTGGGCATTCCTTATTTGGGGAAGGAAGTCACGTCATACAGCAGCAACAGCCTAGCTAGTTTCAGTAGGTGTCATTTATGCATTGCTTTTGTTGTCTTATTGATAAAAATTAAGGAGTTGTGTTCAGTTGCTGCTGATTTTCTCACTTCAGTGCAGTCTGCTCCAGAAACACAAAAATGCATTGAGAAAGTTGGAAGCAGAACTGTTTGTGTCCCAATTACTAATGTCTACTTAAAGAAGGCATGCAGACTTTCTAGTGTGACATATATGAAACACTGACTTTATATAGACTAGGAATGAAACTCATATCTGCTTTTGAGGCAAAACTTTAGTCCATATCCCATTTCAATTTTATATAAGATCTATTTAAATAGAATAACTCATATTCAAACAGTGTGTATGCTTTAGGGGAAAAAGAAGAAAACAAAAGCTTCCCTGGGACATTTCAGAGAAGTGTTATTCATCCTATGGCTCACTGTTGTAATAAAAAAATCAAACAGGAGAAACTGATTGATCTGTTAAAAGATATGATGTGTTGCGAAATACGTGTTCTGGTTTTGTGATCTTTCCAGCAAATGCCAATTAAACATAAAAAATCGTTGTTTCCAAACATCACTGGAGATGATAATTACCACAAATCTATCTTCTCTACAACTCTAAATTTCCATAATGTACCCTTACTGACAGTGACAGGAGGAAGAGTGTCATTATTTGTATCAATGGATGAAGAACAGTTCTTAGAATTACTTCACATGTACTTCGTTGAATTTACTGCTTCTGCTACACAAACCCAATTGTTTCCTGAGCCATTTATTTCCAAGATCTTGACTTTGATTTTACTCTAGTGATATCCTATGAGGAATCTTCTTCATTTTCTTCTTTCAATTTCAATCTAGGCTATTGAAGAAATACTGCCTTTTTGGTTCTTTTGAGATGCAGATGAGTGACAAACGGTAGTTTCTAAGTTGATCTTTGTGTCTTTGGGATTTCTGTTTGTCTGGGGCCCGTTCAAAGACTTCCATCATACTGTAATATTGTTTTGCAGAAATGAGACATGAAAACCTCTGAAAGATGAATCAAGGTGTCAAAGTGCCCCTGGGAGCTATTCTCTGAGTGGAGTACATGTTCGTACAAGGGATTAACCTAAGAGAATGGGCAGCAGTACAAATAGATACGAATGGACAGGGAGGAATGGAAAATGCAGAATGGGCACAGGCTCACTTTCACACATCCTGCTCACTTGTAAACATGATTTGCTTACAAACACTAGTGAAATTTCCAATAAAAATAATCTGAAAAGATTTCAACTCATTAATGGGAAAAAGCTGGCACTCGATGGTGTAAACAAAAGAGTTTCCAACTGAACATTTTGTATTCCTAAATGAACGCCTTTGAAAAGCCTGCCTCTGTTTCCTACAGTGAAATAATATGCTTAGAATATGAAGTTAACAGTGCAAAAGACAACGTAGTTCATAGATTATGATTATTAATATTAATAGATTTAAAACCAGTATGGCTGTCTTTAGTTTAATCTTTTGAAATGAAATCTACTCTCATTAAGTATGAAATTATTTTATTTTTCCTATTGCTTGCCATATCATCAATGGGTCTTACCAGTATTCTTTATTGAGCTGCAACTTAAAACATCGAAACCATCTGTAACTAAAACTTACCTAATAATGCCTTGGGAAATTAGTTATAATAATGAAGTAATTTACCTGAGTATTTCCTGTTTACAATGTCATTCATTGATCTGTTAATAACAGACACATTAGTAACACAATAAATACTTTAGGTTTTGTATGTCAAGTGACAAAAGACTTAATTTTAAGATATTGTGTTGCTCCAAGTTTACTATACCATGATTTTGATTAAGAATGATAACCATATGACAAAATAAATTCAATTAAGAGATCCAAATATTTATAGCTAAGCCCATAGTCTTTACCTTCTCATCCTGTATCTTAGATAGCTAAATTCTAGTCAGTGTACTGAGTTTCTTCTTATAAATCTAAAGTTTTGGTTTTAAATTTTAACTGTTACATTCTCTTGCATCCTGTCCTTCCACATGATGAGTCTTGGAATTTAAATATAAAAAGCATCTATCAATTCAGTCTATCCTCTGTGCCAGTCTGATAGTAGTCCCCATAGTTCATTAAAGGAATTAGAAGTGAGAGGTCTTCTGTTTTTCTCTCTTTTTCTTGGAGAGGTTATTGGATAATAGGGCTGAAAAGATGTTTTTTTTCTTTTATTATTAAATAATCAATGACAATACCTGACTAACTATATCTACACCCATATCCATATTTATATCAATATATGTAGATAGACACATAAAAGATTTAACCTTCTTTTCCCAGCTTGCTGGCCACAGAAACTAGATCACGCTGCATCCATTAAAGTGTCTGTACAGGACTTTCTGCTTTCTGTTTTCCAAAGTCTTCTATGAAGTATACTACCTCTTGACATTTACAAAGTATGACACTTCTTCACTCTACACACTGATATAGTGTATCTGTTCATTTTCACTTAACATTAATCATTGTAATGAGTTTAATTTAGTATAGCTGCATACACTTATGTGAAAATCTAGGTGAGGTATTAATGTATAAACAAGTGGTTCTTGTTGTCAGGTTCCTAAGAACATGCTGTTCCCTGAAAATATGAATGTTACTTGGTTTTTCTTTGTAAATCACATTTACCATGTTAGGATTTGGGACTTCTGATTGTAAATGCTTTCTGGGAGCCTCTCTTAGGCTGCATTACACATGTTCCTGGCAGAAAGGACTGCCAGTCCATCCACAGTGCCCCTGATGCTTTCTGCCATATTCCTGAAGCAACAGCCTACAATTAGCTCTGTCCTGGATCTGGCCAGGTTGGAGTTACTTTTCTTCATAGCAGTCCATATGGCGCTGTTCTTTAGACTCTTAACTCTTATCATCATTGTTTTAAACAGGTAACTCTTGCTTCTTTGCAGCTTGGGTGAAACCGTATTTATTCCATAAATACATCAACTCTGCATGATTAATTCTCAGTCAGACACTGGAGGAAAAGAGTTTGGTTTTGTCTTTATTATTGGGTAAAAGCTTTATCATTGAAAAAAAGGGTTATTAAATTACTTCAATTTATAATTAGTCATAACATTTCGTTGATAAGTGTCTCTATACTGTCGTACACCCATAATTCAAATAAACAGCAGTTACAAAAATATCCAGGGATGGGGCATCCACAGCTTCTCTGGGTAACCTGCTCCAGTGTATGCATGCTCACCTTCTGATTACATAAAATCCAGCAAATCTCCATAAACAAGAATTGCTCATCTCTCCTTTATCTGTTTTATAACTAGTTCTTTATTCCATTGTTTGATTAGTAACCTCTCACCTTCTGCCTGAATCCTTGATTTTTTGCTGTTTACAAATGGCAGACATCTTTGGGACTAAAGCACTGTGCATGGCACAGAGGAAGAGAAAGTAGGAATTAACAAAGCAAGGTACCTACGATACCTAATGAGAAGAGAGATGTTACCATCAAGTGGGAGAACAATGAGGAAGGGAGGCTTTCTTTTTGGTTATTTTCATTTGCAAGAGACTCTTGGAAAAACAAGAATATAAAGCTGGCAGAGTCCTTAGGCTACAGAGGTGTTTTATGCTAAGAGCTGGTACAGAGATATCTGTAAGTCCTAAATATTTAAGTTTTGATTCATTTGATAATTGCTTCTACACTTTAGACCATTGGCTAATAAAAGTGATATCAGACTGTTTGTGATAATCTATTAATTATTTCCTTGACAAACTGGGGAAGTTGAATATTAGATACTATTCATGCAGGCACTGTAAGCAGCAAAGACTCTGATAATATTACAGAAATTAAAGTTGCAAAAATAAAAAGAACTTTGGATTCACTTGTCAAGCCTTTTTGTCTCCTATAATATCACTTATAAGAAAAGAGAAAATTCTGTAATCTTTACTTATCACGATGGAACTAACTTCCCTAGGAAAGACAGACAGCTAAGCCTTGATATCTCATCAGTGAAATAAAGCTACTTAAGGGGATAACTGGTTTTCTGTAGAACGCTGAGAGTTCAGTGTGACCTGGTGGCAAACAGGAATCTTAAAAAAAAAAAGCATTTTATTTCCTGTACGGAGAACAAAATTTTCTTTAATGTTTTCTCCCCAATAAAATGAAAATGCAGAAAGAAAATTTCAAACTGCTGCATTTTAGTGTATTCAAATGAGTGAAGAATAACCACAAATAGACAACTGTTTCAGTTGCTTTAAACGGGGGGGTTTAGACTGCATTGCACTTTGTCTTTGTTTTAAGAATAAGTATTTGCCAGTACCACTAGGTGTCATCATATCTATTATTAATTCCTGTACAAGAGATTTTCCCAGTGCCTAGCAGACAAAGTTGATGACTTTATCAGCTTCATCAAAATTTCAGTTTAAAAAGAAACAAAAGAAGTAACAACATAAGATGTTATGAAATGGGAGAAGTTAATCCCTGAAAGCTCAGTTACACTGAAGATAAAGAACTCTATAAAATCAGAGACTTGGAAGTTATAAACTAAAAATAATTTCATTAATTTCAGTACTTTCAGTACTTTCCTCTTGAATACAGAGACCCCTTCTTTTAATCTTCATCTGATACCTTCCATTAGTGCATATTATCTCAGTCAGATTCACAAAAGCACATAGGCACATAGCAAGAATTAGCTTTACGTTCTTAATTATAAAGCTGTGACTTTAAAGACCAGACTCCCGGGACTGTTAATCCTGCAAGTATTTTCTCATGGCAGGCAAATTCTCTTTGCTCTAAACATCTTCATCCATGTACTTAGATAGCTGTTCTTGCCCATGCATTTGCCTCCAAGCCGTGCTCTTTAGCACGCCGTTAGTGCTCCAGCAATAAAACAGAGCTGTGCCCAAGTGCTATGATGACCTCAAGCTACTAAGTGTATTTATTTTGCACCTATCTAACGTACAAACAGGACTTGGTTCCCCAGCTATATGAAATAATACTTTTGTGTTGGTTTTCTTTCTCCTTAGAGAAAAGTGGTGTTGAGATGGTATTTCTGCTTTTTGTATGATAGAGAACATGTTCAGGGACATGTTCAAAAGGTGATTCATGACATTGCCGGGCCCTTCTCCAACTACGGAAACTGACAGAAGCATTCATTATTCATCTGACTCTATGCTAGGTAAACTGGGAAAAACTTCCATCTTTTGTATGGGTGACTACAGAATTCAAAGGCTATAAGGGAGTGTGGAAATCAGTTAAGCATCTCTAATTGGTTAGAATACCCATTTAATCCTGGTATTCATGTTCTGTGACTCTGAACTATCTAGGTATTTTTACCAGCTGTTAGCTGAAAATCCAGAATTTATCTTGGTGGTGTTCTTCCCTAGACACTTTCTCACTCAAAACCTCCTCATTACATTTTCACTGGAAATTCTTTCTCTCTCAGGCCTGTTCTCTTTCATAAGAACCTTAAACCAGAACCTATTGGCTAATTACGTAAGTATGCTTTACAGGGAGAACAGAGACCTCAGACACTACAGAATCTGGGACTATTTACTTAAAATTCAGCAGAAGTTTAAAGGTGGATACTGGGAAAGTGAAAAAGTCAAATATTGAACTTTTTCAGAGAAATGAAAGCCCTTCCCC
>JAOXJK010000012.1:101075848-101087736 GCA_025774025.1 Xenus cinereus | reverse complement strand
AGAAATGAAAGCCCTTCCCCCCCTCCCCCCCAGTTATAGTCATTTAACATATTTATCTCTCTTCTGCAATGATTCTACCTTTAAGTGAATTTAACTAAGTGTGCTAATTATGTTATCTTAAGTTTTTGTTTTCAAAAGCTGATGCTGCCTAAACTCCCAGTGTGAGAAACTTAGAAGGTGACATTTCACTAATGACTGCTCTGAGAAACTGACAGAGATTGATAGAGTGTTTTTTAAAGATGTCCCCGTGAGAAGTATCTCATATAAAATGAAAATGACAAAGTAACTTTTAAAAACTAACTCTGCATTGTGTGTTTTGTTTACAAGAAAAAACTGGGATAGAGAAGCACTTAAAGGTGGTTTTCCAAATGCATTACATGTATTTTTTTATTTAGAAATGTCTTCAAAGAGCGTTTTTTAAACAACAGTTTTGTGCTTACTAGAAACTCACTGAAAACTGTTTTTCACTGCCCTGCGTACCAGAAACATCATGGGTCAGGCTGTGCGTTGTCAGCTCAGAGAATGAGTACTGAATGAAGAACTCTGTACAGAAACCTTCAAAACTCAGTACGAGCAGGTTCACACAGCCCACCTCTCTCTTGGGGTGTATAGGTAAGGTAGAGTCTTGCCTCTTAATCTGTTTTTCTGAATTGCATTGTCACACTATAGGTACTTTTAACCTCAAGATTTCATTTGCACAGGGATTGCATTAGGCTTTGCTTTTCTGCAGGAAATATAGAGGTCGGGTAGCTTCTTTAGGTTCTCCCCATTGCCCATGTTCCTCAGTTCAGCATGCAGTTACCAAAGGTTGCTGGGCTGCACTCTGCATTTTGGAGCCCTGCATCTGCATTTCAGGCACCCCATTGTAACGAAACAGATGAAGGGGCTGGTCTATCCTTTCTTTATGTAGAGAGTAGGAGAAGTTCTGAGGACCTGGGAACAGCCCAGCCTTGTTTGGTAGTGTGAATGCAGACTCATATCATACAGTGAAAAAAAGCGTCTGGGCTTTGGGATTCAGTGTTATTTTTATATGGAAGTGCAAATGCAAGTAAATGCATATTCAATAAGAATACTCTGCACCTCTAGGTAGGGGTAAGTGTGCTTCATGGGTGGTAGTAGTGCTCATCTAAATAGAGTATGTAAGTTTGGTCCAAGTGTAGGTATAGTTTCCTGCTTTGACACCAGCCTTCTCTCTGCACAGAAATCAATTTGCCACTGAATGCTACTTGACTTCCGTCATAGAAAAACATATTTTATATTAATATTTTATACCATTTGAGAAGTAAACATGCATCCTTCCAGATTTAATAATAAAAGTAAAATTAAGCAGGAGGTAAGTACTGATGGGAAAGCTGCTATTGTACAGCAAGAAAGAATTAAGTCTAACAGCCCTATCATTACTTCAGAAGAAATTCTCTTCAGAAGAAATAATGAAAAATGAGGTATTTTATTCTCCCTTGACTTAGATATGGTTTCATGTCTCTGTTGATCTACTTTCTTTTAGAAACAGAAGTGCATTAGTATAAGTATATGCGCCACCTTCACTGATTCCCCTGCTTCCTCTCTGTTCTTGAAAAATAATTAAAACCAGAAATAGAAGAGAGTCCTTGAGATGGGAATTGCCATCTATCAAGCATGTGGTCATTAGATTAGTTGTACAGTTTTATACAGTTCATAAAAATCTATTTTATTCACATGATTTCATGTGGAGGATACATAGTCAAAAGTGGCTTAGAGAGATGTTGATCATTGCTGCTATCTGTTTCTTAAATTGTCATCCTATCAGGTCCAATGCAGGCTTAAAAAATGCAATACTCTTTTCTTACAGGTATATCAATGCACTAAACTCTTCTTGATGAGAAGCATTGCCAGATCAATAATACATTTTATCCACATTTTCATGGTGGTCCCTTGTGCCTCCAGTTTCCATCCTAGCTATTAATTGACTCAAATGACAGCAGATATTATAAAAAAGTTTTCCAATGCCAAATCCTTTTCCTAGTCTTATAGTGAAACCTTTCGAGCATTCCAGATATTATTCAGATGCTCATCATGAAGTTTTTTGCTTTATTTCTTTTGGACAATAACATACCTCACTAATTTTATTTTTTTTTTAAATTATTTATTTATTGTTCTTTTCCCCCTGTGAAGCAACCATTAAAATGAAGAAACTTTTTCGGACCAATAGCTAAGTCTGTGATTGAAGGCATTGTAATCTTTTTTATTTGGTAATTTCAGTGTGGGTTTCCAATGTCGTAAGACCGCCTCAGATTTACCTTTATCTTATTATGAGATATTAGCGCACTGATGTACATCAATGTGACTGTCTATCGCTTGAAAGTTCATCTTTTGAATCTCCTTGTCAGCTAAGCTTTGCGATGACATACCCAGGATCTCTGGTTCCCATGCATCACTGATTTCATGTACCTGCCTTCCAGGCTTCCTAGCCCTGGGCATGTAAACTAGTTCTGTGGTCCTGCTGATGAGTCCAGCTCTCAGACTATCTCCCTCTAAAGGATATAAATATACTTCAACATTAGTTTATAAGAAACAAATTAAATGCAAAAGCAAAAGCAAAAAGACTTGGTGCATATTATCAGTAAGGAGGGAAATTTCCCAATTCAAGTTTACAGCTTGTTGCTGTCAAGTGATTATATATGAGACATTATGATGCTTCTTCTTGTGTTTACCAGTTTGAATGATACAGAGGAACACACAGTTATTGCAAGAACCACTCAGATCATTTGTTTCTGAGAATTGCAAACAGCTACATTTAGATCTAGCATGGACTCACCTGTACTGCATATGTTTGCCAATATTATATCCATTCTGCATATTGACATAGAATGGATGAAACAAGGCAAAAAAAAAAAAAGCCAAAGCTCAGATGCCTCAGCTTTCCTCGAAATCACTTAAAGAATAGAAATAGCAGAACAGAAGCAGTTCTGGAATGACAGAAGATACTGATACTCCAGCATGAGAGTATCACAGCTCTGTATGATGTGACATATGGGCAAGGCACGGGTGGACAGATGGCTCAGGAGAAGAGAGGCAGGAAAAAAGGAAAGAAACTCCAACTCTGAGAGTTCAGTAAAAGAGCTACCATCAGTCAGAAAGGATCTGGAAGCAGGTCTGTGTGTCACCATATCAGAGCACAGAGCAGGTTGAAGAAAGGCCTCAGCTTATCTGACAAGAATAGGTTAATCTGCATTGGTCTTCTTTGCTCAGGCTAAAATGGTTCACCCAGTGCTAAACAACAAAGAAATGAAATGTTCAAATCCAGGAGCAATACTCACCCCCACAACTCTGAAAGCTGAGCAGGGAGGTCACTACAATTTGGCTCCAGCCTTTGAAGTGCACTTGCTGGGTACAAAGGTCGCAGGCAGTGGAGACGGTAGTCAGCTTCAGGTTCTTGGGAGACATGAGAACACCATGATACCTCTGAGCCCATGTGTCAGTCCTGCCCTCATGGTCTTCCAATAGACAAGTAGCTTTAGATTATGGCTACAAAAACCTGAAGGTTTCTAGCTATCCAACAGATGCACTGGTTCAGCATGCTACATGGTCAAATTTCTCAAAAATTTTGATGTTTTCCTATAACTTTCCATCCACAAGGACTCTGTGATGACAATTTCATCTCTCTTCAGTAATAAAGAAATAAGACTTCACAGTCTTTCTGTGTAGTGTAAATGTGACAATGCTTAAGCAGAAACATAAAAAAATAAGAGAAATGCCAAAATAAATCTAGGTGCCCCATCATTTTAAGTCAGTGTTAGGGCTTGACTTTGTTTTTTGTTTTTTTTCCAGTGCTTAGGTTTGGTGGTGTTATTAAAGTTTATGTGTTATTTTTTATGATGTTAAACTGCAAAAGATAAACATCCCTAGCTTTTGACAAAAGGGAACACAGTGGTATGAACTATCTTAACTTTTTAAAATTTAGATATTTTACCAACATTTGAAGACTGAAAGATGTTAAAAATCAGCTTTGGTTTTGAACCTCAAATGTGAAAATATTTAGAAATTATTACCATTATTATTACTACTACCTACCGCTATCACTGCTATCACTATTAAAAATGTTACTATCCTACTGGCAATAGTCACAAACCCAGGGAATTTAAAGTTTAGATGAAACATAGTTAAATTTAGAGCAAAGATTAAATTTTAAGCAGCATCAAGGAAAGTTTAATTCTGTAAAAAAACAGTCAAAAAACCCTGTTTATTTTACATGGTAAATTACTATTGGAGTGTTCATTTCTTTCTTTTGCATTCCAGTTTTTTATACTTCTTAGTTCACAAAGAAGAAAATTCAGTTTCTTTCAAAGTCCACGTGCTGTTAGTTTGTGGATAGTACGGTAAATGCTTTGTCTTTAACAAGGAGGTTGATTTCTTGAGTGAAGTGTAAAATGGGATTCAGCTTTACCTGTAAATGCACAATTGGTGCTGCCATAACTCAGAAGCCCTAAAAGGTCTCTCCATAAGCTTCAAGATAGTACAAAGGAGTCTTCCGAAAGAATCATACTGCACTTTATGCTCTATCCTAGAAATATACCATACTGCTTTTTCCTCTACATCTTCATTTCTGGTTGTATGCTTCCCCTCACCCCTGCCCAATCCTTTTTTATTTGTCTCTAGGCTTAGCCTTTCCATGCTTCTTTAACTTCAGGTTTTTACTTTTGCTTCTCTTTGATTTATTCTTTGTGACTTTCCCCTTAACTATCCGTATTCTCTAGGGGTCCTCTGAGGGCATAATTCAGAACTTCATGATCAGAATGACTAGAATGACCTTCTATACCATTAGGTTCATTATAAACTTTGTCAATGGCAGCTCTTAAGTTTTTGCTACAGATTTAGCTTTATAAATAATAATACGACTCCAGGATTTGTGAAACCTAAGCCCATTTCAGCAAAAACAACATCAAAAATACCTACATATTAACACAGGAAATTGACTTTGAAACACAGAATTAGTCTGATAACCTGTCTAGGAGCAATACTGCTAAATTTAGCTAGACATTTAAATGTTTTAAAATGTCTTCTTGGAAATCATGAAATCAATCTAAAATCATTAGGGTTTTTTTTTTAAACAAAAAAAGAGTTCAGCTTCTGCACGACATTCTTGGGGAAATGGGAGTTTCATTAATTGCTGTTTCAAGAAGTGAAAAACTGACATTATCATGAAAGTATCCAACTCCAGAACTGGGGAATAGAAGGAAAAGCACCAAACAACAGCAACAAGCTATGGAAAAACTACAAAATGGTGTTTACATTAAATTTTCATGTGACTGATGGACCAGTTTGTGTATGTGACATATTCAGTGCAGTAAAAACAGTTGGAAAAAGCCCAACTCCACTGCTGGGGCACAATTGTACCTCTCATGATTGTACATGCGCTGTTTATTAGTTCTGGTCATCACTGGCTGCATAAAAAGACATACCCCCAAAACCCATGCCTTTACATTTAAACCTGCCAAACTGGTCTGTAAAACAAGTGAAAATCTATCTCTTTTTAAAGTTTTCAGTGATGCTGTTTCTGGTAGTGCTGGTTAGTTTAAAAATAACTTCAGGTAACCCGGTATTTCAGTTCCACCTGGCAGAAAGTACAGCAGTATGAAAAATAATTATTATAAGATAAATGTGAAGTGTTTTGCTTAGATTTTAGGTAAATGAAAATTTGGGTCATTTGTCTGCAGCTGTTTTCTTGTGTCCATTTATACCTTCCTAGTCTTCATTATAAGGAAGTTGGTATAGATCTCTGTAACAAGTTTGTCTCTTGTTTTCCACCCTTGTCTCTTGTTTTCTATGAGTAGCAGCAGCTCTTTCTTTGTAGTATGACTCTGGTTACCCACAGTAAAGCTGTTCTTTTGTCTTAAGAAGTAGTGCATAGATTTAACTGAGCTGAAAAAATTTAGAGATCACCATTTTCCTCACTTGTGATTTTCAGGGAAAATGCTGATATCCTGCTGAAATGTGCCACCAGTGCTGGAAGTCAAGGCTAGGTTAAGGATATTTCCAAAGTGTAAACAGCAGTTATTTCAGTGAGGTCAAGTAAACTCAGCTACTCATAAACTAAAGCACGTGGGTTAAAAGAAAGACTGGCCACACTGCCCCAGGTCCTGGTATATTATTTGTTTTCCTTCACTTCACAGACATCCAAGTTTTGAAAAAGGAATCTCATGGGACACTTTCCTGTACCCTTGAATCTGTTCCTATTCTTATGAAAATCCTTGGGCAAGAATTGCTGACAAGAGTAAGAGAAACTACTGGGTGCTTATAATAAATGTTACTATTAAGGCTGAACTTCAGTTAGGAAGTTAGTTCATCAAGAATGTTCTGAATCATCCTAATTCCCACTGTATATCACCTGGTCTTACTGCCAGGATATGCTGTCCAGGCAGCAAGACTCAGATTTCTATGAACAGACTGTTTTGGTAATGTTTCCTCTATGTCTAACGGGTTGGCACCATGACGTCTTTCTTTGCACTACGCCCACACTCTGCAGCCTACAGGAGCTATTCCTCAGAGGTGGTGTCTCAGAGAATTCAGCCAATATTGGCATACAGATCCAAATGCCCTGCTTCAGGACTATATACTGCCTATGTGTACCTGGCTCTGTCAGTGCTCCACTGGACAGACTTTTCCACCTTCAGCATTTTCTGCTCAACTTCCTTCACCACTTCATTCCCTTTGTAGTCAAAACATTCAGGCACATGATATCTCATATGCTGAAAGCAGCCTGATAGGCTTGGTTTTTTCCTTTCACTCAAGCCACTGCAAGAAGTTATTCTGCTGCAGACCATAGGCCTAAACCTCAATTATCTTTCTATTTATGGGAGTAGATTATAAGAACTCAATAGAGATGCTAGTAAACTCTGCCCAACCTACAGTGTAATTTCCTCCTTACTTGTGTGTTTTCTTCTCACTTTTGATGACAAGCTGTTTGCCCATGCACCCAGTTCATCCTGATATCAACCTTTTTTCTGCTCTACAAATGCTCTCCATGTTTGTCTTATGGTGTTCCAGGGGCACACCATGCCCAGGCTGCCCTACATCCCTCCTCTCTCGAATGCAGGATCCTTTTCACTTTGCAACCTCTTCAGTGCTTCTGTGCTTCCAGGGCTCTCTGAACTATAAGCATGGCTGCTGCCTGCTTCAATGGGCTCTCCTCAGCCTAATCAAGCCTGGGGAAGTTGTAGAAGTCAAGGGATCGTATAGGAAACAAGTTACAGCAGGCAAGTTAGCCAGTGCATGCATTTTTATAACATTTATTAAACAACAGACCACATGGCGTTGTTGCATTTATCCTATTTATAGATATTTCTGAGGAGTTCTACCTGTATCTGAACATCCTTTTGGCTAAAAAATCATATTAGCTGTAAATTCAGGTCTGAGATAGGCATAGACATCTGATAAACAGAGTCTTGCACACACTGAACTGAAGACACTTTAGGAGGTTGGTTTAGGTCAATGATGAACCCTTATCAAAAAGTTAATAACACTTCTTAAAAAATAAGTGTTAGTATGTAATGAAATAAAAATTGAAGAACAAACAGTAGGAAACCCTAATCACATTTATATCTCATTTCCATTTATATTAGTAGCAAGCTTTTAGACTCAGTATTGAATTGAACATTTTCTGCTATTTAATAAACAGATTGCTTGTGTTCAAGGATCTTGTCCATGGGATTATTTATGTTTCCCTTTTTTTTTTCCCTGTGCTGTTCCCTTATCTGTGTATGTGAAATAGCAAGTACCACAGGAAAATATTCAAATAAGACGCTTTTTTAAAAAAGGCGAATTTTGGTCTCTGATGTAAATGATGTTTGATGTGGCCCTTAAGTTAAAGTTTGTACTGCTTCAATTGCTCTTCTTTTAAGTATGAATCTACTTTTAGAAAGTGATTCATGCAGGGAGATTTAATACATCTCTACCTCATAGGATATGGACAAGTAGTGAAAAGTCCACTCGTTTCTGCTATGACTATTCACATGTGCTTATCAATTATGCATTACTGCATACCGTGGGGCATTTATCCACTTTAAAAACAAGAACAGCACCAAAAAAATGAGCAAGGTACAAAATATTTCAGGATAATAGTCTTATTTCAGCACTATATGTTGTCCTTATGCTTTACCAGGGAATTCCTCGATAAGGAAACTGTCCCTGGAGAATTCTCCAGAAGTTTCTTGTGTCATAAAGAAACTTGCCCCTTCTTCAACATTATGCTTCCTTTTCATGACAGCTGGGACAAAGGAATGGAAACTTTGGTGTTCTCAATGTCTTGCTTTCTTGATGTCTTTAGACCAGCTAGCTGCCCCTTGGAATTGCATAGGGTATACATGGGGACTAGCTGCTTGGCCAGGCTCACCCCATTTTGTAAGGGTAAGTGGAAGGTGAGAGCATCTGCATCATTAAGGTTATCCAGTCAAGGAACTGTTCAATGCAAAAGGGGATCAAAAGTAAAGGAGGAAGTGTTAAACAAGAACACAGAGAGACACAATCCTGGTAAACAAACGATAACAGAGACAATGCCAAGGACCAGAAGCCTAAGCTGATAATTGTTGCACCATCAAGAAACTGCAGGTACAGCTTTGGAGAGGGCCAACCTGGAACTTGTACCAATATGAAGGGTGAAAAAAGAGGACCATGAAGATTTGGGTTGTTCAAGAGCAGCCTGTGGGACCATGCAAAACTTCTGAATGAACCCTCCCCTGAAGGGAGAAAGAATGGGGAGGAACAAAGAGGAAATTAAACAGAAAGGCATATAAAAGGGGCTGGTCACATGTAAAATGGGGCCAGTCAGTAGACTTGTCTGACCAAGCCCTGTGTATAATCACTGCAGTCTGTCCTATCTTCTCATGAAATCCTTTCTAAACTATCTCTGTGTAATCTCAATCTGTCTCATCTGTGAGTGCCAGTTACTGGTGAGAATTGTGCAATTGGATTTGGTGCTAGCGACCGGAATCAGACCAAGGGTATAGGCACCCTGCAGCCTGTGGTGTCAGCTACCGGAGTAAATAGAGGTCTCAGCTCCAGCCACTGGAGTGGGACTGGTGAGCATTCCAGGTGCAGCTACTGAGGAGACTGGGGTGATCAAAGCAAGCCAGATGCTCAGCAACAGCAGCTGGAGCAGGACTGTGGGTTACAGCCTATATGCCTGGTACTGGCTGCTGGGGGTTGCCAGTCTTTTGCATTTTCCCCAAAGCTGGTGTGCATGGGAGTATGTGTGCATAATACACTAGCAAACTTCAAGCTGGACCATCCAGCAAGCAGATCCATTGGCAAAATCATGGGTGAGAGTACCTGGAATCCAGCAGGGATACCAGGCAAAAAAAGGCCGTGCCAGTACTTGAGGGACTGGCAAATGTGCATTTGCTTGGGACCCTAAAGAGTGTTGCATGTATGCCTGCATTAGTGACCTTCAGTCCTGATCAGCTTAAGGAGAAGAAGGGGATTTGGCCATCTATATATGTCTATAAGTCTATGTTTTATGTAACTGCTGGTGATGTTACATGTGGGTGCTGTTGAAGGGAAAACCTTGATTGTGGCCATCTGAGCAGTTGACCACATCTATGTTCTATCTCAGGGTTACATGCTCAACTTTGCTGCTGTCTGAACCTGCAAACAGGTTCAACAGGGAAAGCAGCAGCAGCATCCATTGCCTTGGGAGAGAAACTCCCAGGCTGCGCTCCAGTGGCTCTGCAGGAGGTAACCCTGGACCCAGAGTCCATTGGAGGAAGCATCCCCTTAACATCCCACGCCATGTTTCAAAATTGAGCGCTAACATGTCAGAACACCAAGACACTCAAATCTGCTCCCAACATACATTTTCAGAAACTCGATATAAACACAGAAACTCAGTGGCGTTTCTTTAGAATTACTGAAGTGCACCTTTATGCAGAATTAAGCCCACGGGATTCACCACATGAGGTAAGCATGCTGCCTCTGGCAATATCTGCCTCAAGTGCAGGTTTCTTTTATTTAATGCATAATGATTCCCTCTTAATTACTTTATACACTACAACATCCTGTTTTTTTTTTTCTGATTCCTTTCCAAGAAATAATCAAAGGGAGAAATTAATGAAGGACTGGACAATGCTGAAGTCACTTCTAGTTAACATGCTCAATTCATATTAATTCAGTGGTGCTAAGGCCACTGGCAAAGCTTTTGTGTCTCTTTTCAACATTGAGGAAGTCTCATGAGAATGATAATAAAGAGGAGAGCTATACTATTTGCACGGTCAATAATGCAGCAGCTATGAAAGTATCAAGTTGTCTTCATTGTGAGACTGTAAATAGATTGGTCCTTCCTATTACTGTCTTTATACACAACCCCACAAAGACTCAGTTATCACTGTTCTATATGTGAGGAGATTTGCAAAGAGCTCTATCAGGTATGCAACCTGTTACATCAGCAGCATTTCTTGTAAACAGCATACTGAAATGATGGATTTGATGATGAATAAATCATTATTTAAATTAAATGATAATTTTTCTTTTAGAAAGAAAAAAATCCTCTTTAATTCCCAAGAATTACTCCAAGGAGTCAACTCTCTTTCTTCAATGGCCGACACCCAAAGAGGACTCTCTGTTCATCTGCCTTTGATCACAATCCATGTATTCCTGACTCCAGAGCTGGAATCCAGTTCCCATCTATCACTGAGTCCAGTCTGGGACTTCCCCAGTGCCTGCCAGTGACGTCATCTTGGGAGCTTGATACGGTTTTGTATATATTGTATCTATTTCATGTTTTCCTTTTATTTTTTATTTTAATAACAATACTTCATTAAAGTAGTTTAGTTCATTCTAAACTTATTAATCTCCTTATTTCTTCCTCTCCTCTCTTCATGAGAGGGGAGGGGGGGCTGATTGAAGTCATTTTGATTGTCCAATTTGGCCTAAAACACAAGAGGGTGACATATACAAAATAATTTAACATAGACCCTTGTTTTTGGGGGGAAGGATTTTGTGGTTTTGTTTTTGTTGTTGTTATTATATTGCCTTAAGGATGTAATTTAGGAATATATTAATCAAATTTCATCTTCAATTTTTTTTTTGTCTTATCTGGGTGTACGCAAAATATGTCTTTATCAGATCCTTGACTCCACATTATGTTTTCTGCCTGTTGGCTAAGCTGTTTTTAGTAATGAGTAATACTTTGTTATCTGCTAATTATTCTCATACTTCTTTGTCAAAATCACTATCAGTAACTATCATTATGGTGAAATAATAATCCTAGATTCTACCCTCACCTGGATTTGTGCATTTCTTCCTGAAAACAGCAGGAATTGCTTTGTGCATTTGGGAGGAGTCACGGTTCCCGTTTTCCATTTCCATTGAAGTCATACCCTACAAAAAACCCAAACGCAGCAAGTTTATCTGCAATAAAATAATTTTTTTCAGTGATGCCTAGTGACAGGACAAGAGGAAATGGGAACAAACATAAGAAGTATGTACATAAGTACATAAGAAGTTCCACCTAAACATGAGGGGGAACTTGCTTACTTCACTGGGTAAAAAACTGGCTAGATGGCCATGCCCAGAGAGTTGTGATTAATGGGGTGAAATCTTGTTGGCGGCTGGTCATCAGTGGTGTCCCTCAGGGCTTGGTTTTGGGGTCAGTATTGTTTAATGTCTTTAGTGGTCATCTGGATAAGGGGACTGAGTGCACCCTCAGTAAGTTTGCAGATGACACCAAACTAGGTGGGAGTGTTGATCTGCTTGAGGGTCGCAAGGCTCTACAGAGGGATCTGGACAGGTTGGATCAATGGGCCAAGGCCAATGGGATGAGTTTTATAAGGCCAAGTGCTGGGTCCTGCATTTCGGTCACAACAACCCCGGGCAACGCTACAGGCTTGGGGAAGAGTGGCTGGAAAGCTGCCCAGCAG
>JAOXJK010000012.1:101029961-101041657 GCA_025774025.1 Xenus cinereus | reverse complement strand
TCTTGAACACTTCCAGGGATGGGGCATCCACAACTTCCCTGGGCAACCTGTTCCAGTGCCTCACCACCCTCATAGTATAAAACGTCTTCCTTGTATCTAATTTAAATCTACTTTCTTTAAGTTTGAAGCCATTACCCCTCATCCTATCACTACATGCCCTTGTAAATAGTCCCTATCCAACTTTCTTGTAGGCCCCCTTCAGATACTGAAATCCTGCAGTAAAGTCTCCTTGGAACCTTCTCTTTTTCCAGGCTTAAAAATCCCAGCTCTCTCAGCCTATCTTCATAGGAGAGGTGCTCCAGCCCTCTGATCATCTTCATGGCCCTCCTTTGGACCTGTTCCAACAGGTCCATGTCCTTTCTGTGCTGAGGACTCCAGAGCTGTATGCAGTACTGCAGGCGTGGTCTAACCAGAGCAGAGTAGAGGGGCAGAATCACCTCCCTTGACTTGTCTGGCCATGCTTCTTTTGATGCAGTTCAGGATATGGTTGGCCGCCTGGGCTGCAAGGATGCATCACCGGCTCATGTTGAGCTACTCATCAACCAACACCTCCAAGTCCTTCTCCTCAGGGCTGCTTCTCCTCAATCCATTCTCTGCCTAACCTGTATTTCTGCTTGGGATTGCCCTTGCACTTGGCCTTCTTGAACCTCATTAGGCCGGCATTCTCAAGTTCTCAAACTTCTCAAGTTTTTCCTGATCCCTCTGGATGGCATCTCTTCCCTTAGGCATGTCACCCACAGTACTCATCAGCAAACTTGCTGAGGGTGCTCTTGATCTCACTGTCTATGTCATTGGTGAAGATATTAAACAGTACTGGCCCTAATACAGACCCTGAGGAATACCACTCATCACTGATCTCCATCTGGACATTGAGCTGTTGATCACTACTCTCTGGATGTGACCATCTTTTTCCACTGAACAGTCCACACATCAAATCCATATTTCTCCAGTTTAGAGAGATAGATGTTGTGGGAGACTGTGTCAAAGTCTTTACAGAGTTCCAGATAGATGACATTCACAACTCTTGTCCACTGACGTAGTCACTTCATCATAGAAGGCCACTGGGTTGGTCAGGCAGGACTCGTCCTTGGTGAAGCCATGCTTGCTGTCTCAAATCACAGAAACTGTGGTACACGATCATACAGTTTGTCAAAGTAGGCAATTGTCCTACCTCTGACAGTCCTAAACTGCTCATAGGATGGTGCAAGGATACTCAAGGTGAACAAGTGGAAAGTATGAAAGATGCTCTATATGCATGATGCTTAAATCTTTTCTCTAGCCCTTTTATAATGGATCTCCAAAATTTTCAATTTTTTCAATTTTTTAATTTTTTTTTTTTGTAACTTCATAAGCATCACATAGAAATTTTGCCTGTGGTTTAGTTTCTTTTTCAGACATATTTTTGAGAATGAGTGTTTTATTATAATTTTTCTGTTTGGGTTTTTGTTTGGTTTTGTTTGTTTGTTTGTTTGTTTTTTCTGAGGGGAAATAAACATTGAAGACCAATTTAAAACTACACTTCCAGTACAAATAAAACATTTTGATATGTATTTCATTACGTATTTTCTGAAAACAAGATTTTCTTGATCAAAGTTAACTTTGTCTTTCCTTGCTTTTACTGCAGTTCCATAATGTTCTTATATATCAAAAGGAAGAAATTTTGCTTCTGTTCTCTGAATCTTTGTACAGTTGGTGTGCTTCTATTTGGTCATGTCTTTTCTTACCTATTTTCTTTTTTTTCTTTTTTCTCACCTACCAGTGTCTCTCCACTTTCCATGTTTCTAATAAACCCTTCTACCTATTTCTAAGCTTACATTAGTACATGAGGTAGAGAAATATCCTACTTAATAAATTCAGGGTTATCCACTTGCAACCATCACCTATATCTGTAATGTCTCAGTTATTTGTTCCTTATACCCTTCTGTTTTTCTGTCTCTCTTCTTCCTGTCTGCATCACTAAACAGATACATCTCTGTGTACACCTGAGGTTTTCCTCCCCCTCTCTCATTCTATTTTTTGATATTGCTTTTATTCAGAAGCAAATAATACCAAAACTGGAACTATTATACTTGGTTTCAACAACATTTTTCAACAAGAAATTTGGAAGCTTTTCCTTGCTTTTTAAGGATTGAACAAAAATTGTTCCCAACTGTTTCACAACAATAGAAACTCAGGTGAAAAACAGAGAAAAGCAGAAAAAACATTTGATAGGTTTCTATGGAAGTAAAGAAATTAACAAAAATTCCAAACCACCCAAAAGATAAAGTCCCCTTCTGTGCCCATTCCATGATCTACCTGAGGACTCTTAAAGCTACTCTGTGGCACTTTGTACCATTGAGAGTTGTGTGTCCTCACTTGCACAGACGGTGGAGCAATGGCCCAGGAGAAAAAAACACTTTTATCACTTTGCTGTTGGCCTAATGTTTAATGCTTGCCCATAACTTCATCCTTTGTTCTCCTATTCCACTAGTTTGGATCAGAGAGTTTGTTTTCTTCCTGTCACTTTTTCTTATATTATTTAGAACTGTGATGTTGGATTTCACTTAAGACTTCTGCAGTGTGGTACAAAAATACCAGAAATGAGAGAACCATATGCCATCTAGCCTGAAAGTCCATCTCTGACAGTGGCAATAGCAGAGGGTGTTTAGGAAAAGCACACAAGCTTGGTCCCTTTCTGCACTCCAGTGATTTTCTCAAGCATCTTTGATCATTTAACTAGGGACATTGACATTGCAAGGACTATCCCCTTCTACTTCTTTTACTGTCTATTTATGGAACTATTGTTTGTGATTTGTCTTAACTCTTCTCTATCCTGCTGATACTGTTCACTGCTGTGACCCCCATGCCCGGAATTTCCAGAAATGCCCTGTGCCCTATAAGAAAAAGTGCTGTATTTTGTTTTAAAATAAATCTCTACTAGTTGTATTGTTTTAACTGCAGTATCAAAAGTTTTGAAGAAAGTCAGTTCTGTATAAACCTTATTGATCACATTCATGATTTTGCAACTCTTGATTAGGTGCCCCTTCAGTCTTTTGTCCAGATGGAAGATACCCAAACAGTCTTTTATTCTCTCCTCATAAGGGAGTTTTTCCACATTCTTGATCATTATATTTGCCCTTCTCTACATTTTCTTTAGCTTTACTGTATCTTTCCTGAGACATCAGGAACAAAAGCACACACGGTACCCATAGCTTGTAAAGATTTCATACAATGGAAAAAGAACATTTTCTGCCTTGTTTTCAACAATGCCATACAGATAATTAGCAAAAACATATGAAAAAATATATGGGGCTTTCAAACTGGTGCTTTCAGGCTGAGGACCTCTGTCCAAACATGAGAGTTACATTGATGGAGTCCTTGGTCCCCTGAGCTGAAAGGGGCCCATTGAAATTTCCTTAGCAGAGCTGCAGTGCAGAATTTAAAATCCCAGGGCAGGCTGAGTTGAAGCCACAGCATGCTTAGACATATTCTCAGAGCTAGATATCTGAGAAACAGTATCAACAAAGACACAGTATGAAATAAAGATCTGTGAGTGCCGAGGGCCATGTATGTCCTGTGTGAACAGTGAAACCACACAGTTAGCTATGTTTAGGTATGGCTACCCATCCTGCAATCGCATTCCCCTAATGCTGCTTAGCAGATTATTTTCAGCAAGCCTTATCAGCTCTAAAACTACATTTTAAAAAGGCTTAAATTATAGTCTTGAGTGAACTTGCAGAGCTCAAAGGTGGCAAATTCCCCAAGTCATAGATGACATGAATTTCAGTTCCCTTCTTATTTTGTCCTTCACCCAAACGCTCACGGAACCACAACCACAAAGATACAAAACTCTTACAATTTCAAACAGCATGGGAACTAAATGAAAAAAATTTTTCTCCTCCAAAAAAGAGCATTTTAGTTTTTTTCAAGATTACAATAATGAAACTGTTTCTGTTTTGACATATTGCTTTGCACTGCAAGTCTTTATCAACAGTGATTGGTTTTAGATAGATATTTTGTATCTTCAGTTTCAAGAGTGCCATTCTTTTTCCTGTCCCTGGGAAAAAAAAAAATCAGAAGATCATGAGTTTTATGCAGCATAAACAGACAAAGATGCTATTTGAGTCTCTTGTATTTTTATTACTTTTGAGTTAATAGCTGAACATTTTGAGAAATTTCTTTTTTAAAAAACAATTGTTTCCAAAGTAGGAAACTATTCAGGACATTTTAAGATATAAAATTTAAAGATATTTAAGGATATGAAGTTCATTGTGTTAGTACATGACTTGGTTTGATTTTTCCATTTTGGAAGATGTAATATCAAGATTAAGGATATTAAAATTAGATCCTAATATTAGCTTATTTTGAAGATACTTTTTAAAGAAAAAAAAAAGAATTCCACCCGGATGTTCCTCTGTTGAAAAGACAGAATTGTTTATTGTTTCCTGTTATCCAGATAGAGTTGGTTGGATTTTCCTCTACTCTTAGAGAAATCAAAAAGAATGTCACATTTTTAGAGCAACATGATTTTCTGAAAAACCAGACATTATACAGACATTAGGGCAATCTATCATTGGAAATTGTTTAGTTGCTACATAGTTACGTAGGGTGGTTCATCAGAATTTTGCACTGGCAGATGGTAAACCTTATCAAAATTATGCGTGGTATTTACTTTTACTTTCCTTTCAAATTGTTTTTACTCCCTAAGGAGAGAATTTCCTTGTAGATTGTTTCCAAATTTGGGAAATTCCAAATTCTTCACTCAGATGCTGACACAAAGCATACCTTTGGCCAGATCCTTAAACCAATGGAAAATCAAGTGTCTCAGCAGCAGCAGCAGGGCAGGAGCTGCCCTGTGGATCATCCTGTGCTAGCTAACTTTGTGGGACACCTGTTCTACAGGGCTGGTCTCACAAGAAGCACTGTCTCAGCTACATGATAGTAGAAATCTGAACCTTCATGAGGAAAAGCTAGTCAGGCATCCAGCCCAGGAAAACAAGCAATTTTGTCCAAGTCTAAGCATGTTAATGTAGTGCAAAAAAATCTATCTTAACTAAAATTATGATTCAGTCATTAATCTAGAGTTCCATATGAACAACACATGATCTATTGCACCAAATATTAAAAAAAATATGGATTAAAAATTTCAAAATTAATGGTAGGGAATTTTTTTTTCTGTATGTGAATATGTAGGCAAAAAATGAAACAAGTTACAGCAATATCAAACTGAAAGATAGCCTTATTACAGGACATGAACCAGGAGATGTCATATTGCAGGATAAAATCTTGAGATTCCAATAATTTGTTTTAGAGTTATGTTTAGAAGATTACTTTCTGGAGGAGCAAAAGAAAACATACACGTCTCAATGCCATTATAGATTTCCTTTGATTTTTTTCTCTTTTCTGAAATGAAAAAATAAATAAGATCTCACATAAGAATAAATAGTGCATTCTGAATTAGAAACCAAGGAAATTATATGTAGAGACTACATTTTCTAAATAAATTTTGGCTTAAGCATTCCATTTATACTAATGAAAATATAACCATCAGGTTCTTAAAGCTGTATTTAAAATGTTGGACCAAATGGGCTAATTTGCAGAACTCTGAGAAAATTAAGCAAGACAGTTTTGTATTTTTTCAGAAGCCTGCCAATGCACTGTCATATACTTAGGAATTCAGAGCATCTATACAACGTGGAAGGCATAGTTATTGAGGAATATACTTTCTTAATTACAAAACTCTGCATTTAGACCTTTACCATAGGGAGTACGAAGTGAAAAATCCTGCAGTAGCTATTTTACATAAAACCTTGTAGACTAGGGTTTACAGATTGTTTCAGTGTCTTCTTGAGTGTTTTTCCTTTATTATCCTCTATCTGATTTTATGCTCTTCCTCTTTTCTGGGAGGGGGAGTGGTGTGTGAGAGGACAGAGTGCTATGCAGATGTGCTACCATAGCAACTGCTGCCAGTTACCAGACCAAAAATCAGTGATGAAGTCCAAACATGACTTTTTGAATCTGATACCTGAGGCTGGTTGTTTGCAAGGCTTTCTCAGGTTGTTCTCAGTCTTTTCTAGTTGTTTTCTTCATTGTATTCTCCAGAGGCTGAATAGATGACCTAAACCTGCCACAACGGCAGAATTCTTTCCTTCACAGTCCACTTTTATTCATCTGTAAAGAAAGGTCATTACCTCTTTTTCAGTGTGTCTCAAATATTATTAATGCTTTTTTTTTTTGAAACAGCATGTTTTGGGAAAACAGGAAGAAGTGCTTTGTTAATCTTTTCGCAAAGGTTTTTTATGATATAATACCAACCAAGATTGTCCCTCTGAGAGGTGACAATATTTTGCTTCTTTCTTTCTTAGTAGTTTTCTGTACTGTTTGATCAAATTACACATAATGAAAATTCTGTATATTTTCATTTTCTTAGGTAAAAGATATAATTCTTCTGTAAAGTTTCAATTCAGGAAATAATATCTGAAACACTGGTAAGATACTACTTAAGAGCTGAATATAGAGAATATCCTTACATTTTCACAGGTAAGTAGGAAAGAAATAAGGACATCTTTCCAGATATACTTGATAAAATATAGGTAGGCTGCTTATACATGGGGATGTATATGTGTTGTTTAAAAGAGACATGAGTCCTACAATTATGCTGCAAGTGTCCTATAAATTTGTAAAGAAGGTAACAAGGCTGCCTTTTTACCAAAGATAGCATAGAAACAGAGTTCTTGTCTACTTTCACACTGAAGAATGGGGCACCTGTATGGACTTTCCTCTTGCCACAACCAAAACACTTTAACAGTGACTTAATCTTCACTAACCCTGAAGGTTATCACCCTAAATGAATCATGAATGGGACAATTTGGATACATTAATCCAGTCTGTGGGTTGACAGATATTAGTTCCTTGGGTGTTTTGTTTCTGAAAGTGAAAAGTAAATACTGAATTTGCCACTCAGATTTCCTGTATCAAATTTTAACAGTGTTGTAAATTAGCACACAAATAAAGCAAAAAAGAAAAGGCAGTCTAACCTAGTTTCAGTTCGAAATGTATTTGATGTAGATACATGTCCCCTCAACTAGCCTGTGGCTATGAGAGTGCACATGCTGTCTCAAGTAACAGATGAAACACCAAAAGCTGTAACATTCAAATGCATGTATTTTACCCAAGTAAGTAGATACTGGTTGCTTCACCGGGGCTTGTTGTTTATCAATGAATATCAAGACAGTCAGTAGCAGCACAGAAATAAATTGTATGGACACTTCTGCTACCTGAGCTCCATGGAAATGGAGGTCTGGGAAGTATTCTCCTAGGGAGCCTTCCTGTTGCATCGGCCTAGATGATTTATCACTACAGTACAACTGAGTTACAACTACTAAAGTTACTAAGTATTTCAATATTATTTTTTCTATTTCTAGCTTTGCCTGGAATCCCCTATGTTTGCTCTGAATGGCACAAAGGATTATGTGCATAGTACATATCTGTTGAAGATTCAGGAGACCTTCATGCACAGCAAGTTTTTTTAATGACAAGGTATTTCGAAATGAATGAACCTGGAGTGATAGAATAGAATAGAATAGAATAGAATAGAATAGAATAGAATAGAATAGAATAGAATAGAATAGAATAGAGGTTTAATTTTCATAAGAACTGCTTCTGGTTGATGTATTGATTCTAATCCTTGGTTGCTTAAGTGAAAAGAGCATAGAGAGTGCTCTAGCACAACTAGAGATTTAAGGGTTACTTTTAGGCTACAGCCAGCTTTTCATAATTTTTCTTGCCAGAATGGACATCACTGGAGCATGCTGCATGCCAGTTTCTGTCATGTCCCATAAGAAACTGTTCCGCTTGGCAAATGTTAGACTTTGAATTGCAATGAGAGCAAATATAACCCTCAAATCTGCCCTGGTATTGGGAATAGAAATACAGAAGTTCTGCATGCTACCTTGAAAGCTGCTCCTGCTTCGAGTGTTGTTGAGATATTGCCCAATTGCTTGTTGTTTTAATTTGTTAATTTTGTCAGAGTTTCCAGTATGGAAACATTACAAAGAGAAAAGTTACTCAGTCCTGTAGATACCAGTAGAAAATGCTGTCTTCTGTTTCAATAGGAAAGCCTGACTTTGACTTGACATTGATGTTAAGCAATACGTTACTGTGAAATCAGTGCCATGGAAATCGGATGGGTTGAGCAGCTAAATCACACGCTCAATCCTAAATAAGCAGGGAGCAGAACTGAAGATGAAGGTTAACGTTAGGATTTGGAGTAGCATTTGCAAAGCTGAATGCTTGAATTTTAGACTAAATGATTTTTCATTTCATGGATACTTTAACAGATGCACTTGGTTCAATAGAGAGCAATCCTCCAGATATCAGCATTAATACTAAAATATTCCATTATGGTCAGTCGTTTTATAATGAATACATGAATTATTAATACCAGTATTTCTTCTATACTTTTCTACAGCGGCAGTTGGGTGTTTCCAAGATAATGCAATCCTAGGATATATCAAGCAAATTTTTTTCAATAGAAATAGGGAAGTATTTAAGGGCATTGCACTAAATACAAGTGTACAGTGTACACCTGGTACTCCAGAAAGATACATTCATACAGGAACCAATGCAGAAAAAGGATCCTAGGATGATTATGGCAATAAAGATTTAATCTTATTGGCAGTGACTAAAAGTATTTGACTGAATTCATCCAGCTGAAAGCTCCCTCTAAATACCTCATGTGAGAAAACACCAGAGAAAAGGAGTTATATAAACTAAAGGACTATGCTGGAACAAGAATATATTACTCTGAACTGGTCATGAGTACATTTACAGGATGGTTTCTAAATATCCAGTCAAAGAAATTATTTATTTTCAAAACAGCATAGTGAGGGCAAGAAAGTAACCCACTTTTGAGATGGTTTTGGATGGCCCTTTATTAAGAGAGTTACATGAAGTAGTTACTCACAATATCTGAGGATGACAATATCTTGCAATATCTTATTTTCAAGGCCAGTTCTTGTGAAGACTTTTTATACAGTTGAAGTAGCATCTTGTCTTTTTTTTTTTCCTCTGTGGAAAAAAAATAAAAATTCTGCCTGGCACATAGGAAGTCAGTGACTCGTACAATTTTATGCCTCACCAGAATGAGTGCTGCTTGCAGAGGAAACCTGGCCACACATTTCTAGAAGGACTGAGGGAGCTCAGCACTCCATGTTGGGCTTAAGGAGGTTTCTGGACTGTAAGGAAATTGTTGCTACCTCTAGGTTGAAATGAGAGAGCACATGTCCTGGTAGCAGCGTTGCAGCTGGGTCTTCCTGCAGCTCTCTCTGTTCTTCCATTTCAAACTCACTTCTCAGTCTGATAAGTCTAAATGAGCAATTAAATAATTCAATGCCGTTCTAGTTATCCCCAGACCCCTCTTATCTTTCCTGTCTTTTCTCCTATCTTAGAGCCAATTCTATATTTTTAAAACCCAGTTAAACTTCCTTTCCTTGAAAAACCCTTCAGGAGACAAAGGAATTGTTTAATCTGGCAACCAGCAGGCATATTCCCGGCTCTAACATTCATTTCTTCTTCAGTGTCTTCCCAGCCTGATCCACATCAGCACATTCTTCAATTGCTTCTGCTGTTCAGTCATGGCACTTTCATTTCCGTATGAGTGAACTACTTCATTAAATCTTTGTATTTTTCTTTGCTGAGAGATTTAATTGCTGTGTATGTGTCAATGATATTTTACAGAAGTTTACAGTGATTATATCTAATTTAATTGGTTCATTTAAGGGCTGCCAGGGCAACGTCACATGAATGCTGGTTAGTAACATGAAATTGTTGAAAAGTTGAAGTATTGCTGATTATTCTTATTAAATATATTCCAAGAAGTGTACTTAGGTGTTGCCTGGAAGCAAAATGAAGAAGCAGACATTATTGAGGTGTATTGTGTGGAAGGGAGGGCGTCACCTTAAACTCAGTGTGGATTGCCTGTAATGGAGACTGATAAAAAGATAGCAAAACATGTTGTAGATGTTTCAATTTGGTTAGTTCTAGAAAGAACAGAAACAACAATTACCTGTGCTTTCATATCCTGCATCACACTATAGTGCTCTTACAAATAATTAAACAAGTGAAAGTTTTTTACACACTCACTGCTGGGCAAAATTCTCTATTTGGAGAGGAACAGAAGCTTCACAAAGAGCATAAGCATGAGTACTACATTGGGAATATAGGGAATGGAAAAAGACAATGGGGAATAAAGCAGATGTAAAGAAAAAACAGACGTTAAAACAGGGAAATTAAACACTGGAAGGATTAGCTAAGTGAACACCTGCCTTCTGGCTGCTGGAAAGGAACATTTCTCTTTCCACTTTGAGACTGATAATTGATTATTAAAGGTGGCATAATATTTTTCATTTATATTTCTCTTTAACTGCACTGCAGGCGATCCTCATGTGGAGAATTTCTTCTCAAAGCCCAAGAGGTTACAAATAATTACCTTAATAATAATTGAATTATGCCTTATTATCAGTATCATATAAGAATTATATTTGAAAATGCACTGGTGATGATATATAAGGTTTCAATTCAACTTAAAGTGATACATGCTTCAATTATACGTCAACTGAAGTTAGTACTAAATCTAATGAAAACTGTACATGCTCCTCTGTATGCTCTCTTTAAAGCCTCTGTGAGTCTTGCAATCCATTGAATATGGCGTTAGCATGCATACCACAGGCTTGACATTGCCGGTGTGAACCAACATTACATTTATGCCATACAATAGCCATCTTTCAAATGCACACCACAGTACAGATGCTCTAAACTTCTATGTATAACACCAGGAGAGAAATCTGACACAAAATATTGGCACTAAAAATCTTGAGCCAAATGATTACTTCATTTCATATCTAGATATATTATTGAAATGAAAAGAAGGTCTGTCCAAAGCTGTAGTCCAGAAAAAAGGTCAAAGAAGACCATGGCATACCTACAATCTGGAGCTCATGAGAATAATTCATACTCTATTATGTACAACAAAAATAAAGGGTGATGGGGAACATCTTTTATTAAATGGAATCAAGACCACAGAGTTGAGTAATCTGAAGTATAATTCTGCTGCAGTCAGTTGAATTTTATGGCAGAAGAAATAAGGTTGATGTGCAAAAAAATAATTTCCATTCTTTTCATTATTACTAAAATAAAATGTCAAAAAAAAGAGAAGGGAACAAAGTAGTGAAGCTGACTGGCATAGCATGTCCAAATTGCTTCATTACTAGTTTGAAATATGTTATTCGTGTATCAAATAGCAATTTAAAGGTTCAAAAATGACAGGAGTTTTCACATAATTGACTCAATAACTGCATATGTAAATATTTTGAGTAACATTTTTATTCCCTTTATTTTAGGCACACTGAAAATCCCAGGTATTATTATAACCTGAATGTTTTCTGAATCTAGTCTAATTGTGCTGTTTGTATTTATTATACAAATAATATGGGATAAATTACCAAACATATTCTGTATCCAGCCTTGACTGTGATGCCAGAAATGTATTTTTGTATAATAGCATAGTTTTAAAATCCAGTATGCATGTACATGGATAGGTGTTATTTTTACTGATCATGGTGAAATTTTTGTATTTTATTGGTGAACACTTCATTAAGTGATCAGGCTTTAATAAATGTCTTAGTTTGAAATAAAAATTAATTTTGCAGATACCATTT
>JAOXJK010000012.1:100979812-101022736 GCA_025774025.1 Xenus cinereus | reverse complement strand
CCTTGGCATTTAGCACAAACATTGGTCTTATCATTCTGAGAACGAGCAGTTTTCTCCACAATATGCCGTTAATTTCAGACAGTTAGAAGAGGCCTAGCTAAAATGTAAAATTACTGAACACAAAATTGGTTCAGTTTTACTTCAAACCAGGACAGCCTAGTAAGATCCTCCTTGAAGCTAGACTAAGGTACATGGAGGACAGGCTAGGCTAAGGCACAGGGAGGTGATTTGAGACAGGCAGGGTGGCTTCACCAAGGGCAAGTCGTGCCTGAACAACCTAGTGGCTGCCTATGATGAAGTGACTACATCAGCGAACAAGGGAAGAGCTACAGCTGTCATCTATCTGGATTTCTGTAAAGCCTTTGACATGGTCCTCCACAACTACAGGCCTAAAGGAAAGACGGGGACAAACATTTTAGCAGGGTCTATTGTGACAGAACAATGGGTAATGGCTTTGAACTAAAAGAGGGAGAATTCAGACTAGATATAAGGAAGAAATTTTTTACAATGAAGATGGTGAAACACTGGAACAGGTTGCCCAGAGAGGTGGTAGATGCACCATCCCTGGAAACGTTCAAGGTGAAATTGGATGGGGCCCTGAGCAACCTGATCTAGTTGAAGATGTCCCTGCTTATTGCAGGGAAAGTTGGACTAGATGACCTTTAAGGGTCTCTTCCAACCCAAACTATTCTATTATCCTATGATTCTAAATCTCTTTTGAATTGCAATTGGTTGGTTTAGAATCAGCACTACTTGTAATGTGAGGGTTTCCCCCAAACCTAGATGTCATCACAAAGGAGAGAGGAAAAGAAAATCTCTATAAAGCTGCATCAAAATGTGTCTTGGGGAGAAAAGGTAAGGATGCTTTGTAAGAGGCAAGCACAAAACTCCAGATAACACTCTTTAAGTACAAAAGGGAGTGTATCAGGTAAATCACAGGTTTTAACATTCACTTTCTTGTGCAGTCCTAGATCAGTCCTGGGGCAAACAACTGGTATGAAAAATTAATGTGAAATTGTCATGCTGTATGGACACATTTCTACTTCCAAACAAATATGTATTACATACAAAACCCTGTGAAAGTACACAGCGAATGAAATAAATAAAGATATATTTACAATGTATGAGAGTTGCATTCTGACTATTAAACAAATCCATCTTTTTTGTTCAGTAACAACCATATTACACACTTTATTCAATTTTGCTTTCAAAGTTAGTCTTTGCACTTTATATTCAGTGTAAAATCCACTTATCTTTCTATCTAATAATCTGCTTATCTAACTTTTGTCTAGCTATCATTTTGATTTCAAAATGCTTTCCCTAAATCAGCTTGTATAGTTTCACAGGATAGACAGAAAATATTTCATTGAGTGGTGAAATACATCTAATTCTAGAGATAAATGAAGCTAAAAGTATAGAATAACACAAATATGTCTAGCACAAGAGAAAGAGAATGACATTTTCAGTTCAGAATGATGGGGAAATATTTACTTTCCAAATTGCAATTAAACATTTTGGAATTTCACCAAGACACAAACTACTTGGCGTGAAGGACAACAGATAAACAGCTCATCCATAGATCAAGGGTAGTATACATAATTGAATAGAAAAGAATATGATAGAGTTTTATGTATTAGTGTGGGTCTCAAACTATTTTCAAATAGCCCTTAAAAATTAGAATTTGAGAGTGTTAATATCTGTGAGTAGCAGAGAAAATATGTCTAGTTTGACTTGGAAAATACTTCTTATGTCTGCAACTGGTAGTTCTGGTCAGAATAGATCTTCAAAGGCTTGTCTTTCTGATTTGAATGATTCTTGTTTTGGTTTTGTTCTGTCAGACTTTTTTAAGAAGGAGATTACTTAAATTACATGAAATTAAAATACATTAACTACTCTTTCATTAGCTGGACAAAATCTTGAGCTAATAACACATGATATTACATGGTCATTTAAACTTCATTGACTTCCTAAAATAATCTTCTGTTCATGTCTAAAGTTAATGGTGACCTAGATTGTAGGACCACTTTATCATTTTTTAAGTAACAATATTGCACAAGGTCAGGAGTTCAAAATACTTTACAAATAATACTTGATTAAAATTCAAATCAAGAATTCTAGAAAACTGTGTAATACACTCATTTGATAAAAAAATATTTTTTTTCTGTTCAACTCCAAAATTTAATTTTTATTTATTATATATAATTTTTTTAATGCAGTTATAATATTTATCTTACTCAATAGTGAGGATAAGCAGAAATGAACAGGTGAATAAAGGGCTTACAGGACTTGCATGCATTAAATTTAGCTCCTTCTGAGAAACGAAATACAGAAAAAGCTTATTATCACAAAATGCCTCTCAGCATTTTAAAGAAGTGTTTTCTTTCTGAAAATGTAAACAATACTGAAAATCTGTCGTTGCTCATATTTGCAATCAATATTTTAATATAATTTTTTGATTATTAAAAGCAGGATTTTGGTCAATTCAAACACTTTAATTACATTTCAATTTTATTTAATATGATGATAAAGTAAGGAAAAATAATGGATGTGTTTTATCATTTCTAAAATAATAAAATTATTATTACTTTATATTTGGAGGAATTTTTGTTTCTTTCTCATAAAACCAATCTTAAAACCATAACAAGAATTTATTTCAGCTTATTTTTTTCTAGAGGTGTGTTAGACTAAAAAGATCATTGGGATTTCAGCAATATAAATAAGTGGTGCCTTCCAGAAAGCATGAACAATGACATTTAATTTTTGAATACTTTCCTGTAAAACTGCTTCTGATTTAGAGTAATGTATAATAATACAAAAATAGATAAATGTGAAAATTATATTTCTATATATATAAATAACTTAAAGAAAGTTAATTGTGAATAATATTTTCAAAAAGCTAGAAAATTATTAAAGGGTCAGTTTTAGTGTGTAAATACAAACTTGTTTTTGTCAGTTTACGGAATAGGTCCACTAATAAGAAAGAAAATATAGAATCATTATATGTGGTCTCATTTAAATGACTGCCTACTATTTATCCTTATTTAAGTATTTTAATGTTTAAGGTCTTCCTCTTTGCTTTCTTTCTTTTTGTAATGATCTTCTTCTTTTTATATTCTGTTTTATTTAATTGGTCTTCAATTCTGACACTAGAGCTTGACTGGCTCTACAGCAATTCTTTCTTTGGGGATCTGTTTTGTTGTGCTTCATTTAGTGGCTATCTCTAAGTTCATCACATTGCTGCTCCCTAGGAAACAAGAAACAGAAAATAATCAAAGGAGCCAAGTGCAGCTGGCAAGTACAGAAGGCAAAGCATCAACATCATCTGAAAGTGAAGCACCTCAGGGCAGCCCAAAAGAATCCGCACCTTCACTTTCAAGTAACACCATTACGTATGTGAAAATTAAAAGAAAGAAAATACCTGAAACTGATAATAGCAGCAAAGTGGTATTGACTAAAGGGAGAAGCAAGTGATGATGACTGGATGTTTCAGGTGACACAGAGTAGTAAGTTAAAAAATAGAGATTCATCAAATATATGCAGTGCAACTGAGAGCATCATCTTGCAGGAAAGAGGAAAGAAGTATATATATCTATATGTATATATTCAAAAATACAACTGTCAAAACAACTGTAAAGAAACCCCATCTTACTTGTGTGCTGTTTTCCTTCAGTTTTGTAGAAAGCAATGCTATCTCTATAATATGGAGTTAGAGATTTTTCTTTTTGTTGGAATTTTCTTTGAAAAGCGGTGATGCAGAAACAGAGTAACTTTTGGTGTCAGGTTCTGGAAGAGTAAAGAAAAAATAAAAAGGAGGAAATAGGTAATTAAGATTATCTTGCTGAGAAGCATGAAGCATGTTGTACAATTACATACTATTAGGAGTTTAATACCCAGAGGTTGTAGCTAGGTTTGCCCATTGGTGTTTCAAGGACTACCCTTTTTTATGTATAACATTAAAAACCTTGACTGCTTATTCCATGGTCTGTCTAGCATGACTTTAGGGAATGTACAGTTGTTTCAGAATATCTTTCCTGTAATAATAGATTTGCAAAAGGATCTGGAAATTTTCTGTTTCCTCTTTAATTCTAATTATTTATTTGTCCTTTTTTTTTCTTTTTAATTTCTAAAACTTTACTTCTTAATTTAACATTTCTTAAAACAGGATGAGTGCTGGATGTGGACTCTGATAATCTTGATTTTATTCCTGGTTCTGCAACTGTATAACTTCAATTACATTCCTAAAGGTCTTTGAGCCTCAGACTTCCCATCTGTAAAACAAGAATGATGATAACTCAGAAATACTCCCTAAATGCAGTCAATTCTTATTATTATATTTGAAGAAATGTAATAGTCACATGTAAAATGGATGGGGAGAACGATTCCTTTGTTATTAAATGGACAAGAAAAAATATATTTCTTTCCCATGGACACTTTTATACAAATCATTAAGTCAGAAGAAGAACAACCCAGAGTGAGTAAGCATTCCCCATGAGCATGTCTGCACCTCACAGTGTGGGCAGTCCAGTCAAGACAGCATTGCTCTTCTTGTCATCACACCTCAATATATGAATGAGCCATGAGAAGAGGAAAGGGGAAGACTGGACTATGGTGTCAGTCTCTTCTCCCAAGTAGCAAGCAATAGGACAAGAGGAAGTGGCCCTAAATTGTGCCAGGGGAGGTTTAGATTGGATATAAGGAAAAATTTCTTCACTGAAAGGGTTATCAAGCAGTGGAACAGGCTGCCTAGGGAAGTGCTTAAGTCACGATCTCTGGAAGCATTTAGGAGATGTGTACATGAGGTGCTTAGGGATATGGTTTAGTGATGGTTTTGGCAGTGTTAGCTTAATGGTTGGACTTGATTATCTTAAGGGTCTTTTATAACAAAAATGATTCTATGATTCTATGTTGCAGAGTGCCAAAGTGTGTCAGCCTTTGTGGTGTGTGAACCTTGGCTGGTCATCAGGTGCACCTTTCTCAACAGGGCAGTGAAAGAAAATATGACTAAAATCTTATCAGTAGAGATAAGGACAGGGAGATCACTTATCAATTACTGTTACTGGTAAAACAGATTCTTCTTAGGGAAATGAATTTTATTTATTTCCAATTAATCACAGAAAGAAAGAAATGAAGACAAATCTTAAAAAACCTTACCCTCACCCTTCCTTTCTTCCCAGGCTCAACTTCACTCCCATCTCTTCTACTTCTTCCACGTGAGCTGTAGAGGGGAATGGGGAATGGGTATTGCAGTCAGTCCATAATAGCTCCTCTCTGCCACTCTTTCCTCTTCATACTGTTCCCCTGCTCCAGAGTGGGGTGCCACTCATGGGATTAAGTCTTTCACCAAATTCTCCAACATGGATCCTTCCTATAGCTACAGCTCTTCAAGAACTGCTCCAGTATGGGTCCTTTCCCTGAGGTACAGTCCTTAGAGAACAAACTGTCTGAGTGTGGGTCCCCCACAGGGTCACAAGTCCTATCAGAAAACCTGCTCCTGTGTGGGCACCTCTCCATGGGCCACAGTTCCTGTCAGGAAGGCTGCTCCAGCATGGGCCCTCTATTGGCTGCTCTGGTGTGGGGTCCTCCATGGATTGCAATATCTCCTTCACCGGGGACCTTCATGGGCTGCAGGGGGACAGCCTGTGTCACCATGGTATTCACCATGGGCTGCAGATGAATCTCTGCCCCAATGCCTGGAGTACCTCCTCACCATCTTTCTCTGATGTTGGTTTCTGTAGGGCTGGTTTTCTCACATTTTCTCACTTCTCTTTCCCACCTGCTGTTGAGCAGCTTTTTTAACCCTCTTAAATATTTTATCACACATGTACTACCAACAATGTTGATGAGCTCAGATTTGACCAGAGATGGGTCTGTCTTGGAGCCAGCTGGAACTCGCTCTGTCCAACACAGAGGCAGCTTCTGGTCTCTTTGCACAGAAGCCACCCCCGCAGCCTCTCCATTACAAACTCTACAACCCTTTGCCCACCCATCACAAGGCTGCCATGGCAGTGCCTTTAGCCTCCTATTCCAAGTGCTCATCTCCCCGTGGACTTGCACTCATGGAATCTGAACCACAGGTGTGCTGGGTATTCTGTGGAAAGGGGTTGCCTTTGCTATGCACATGGTCCTGTTCTTCCTCTGTCTCTGCTCCTTGACCCTGTAGCTTTCAGTCTGTAACTCTATACTAAGATGCCTTTGCCCTTCCCATCACACCTTTTACTTTCCAAGTCCAGAGCCTAGCAGTTCAACAAATAGACATGCACATAGACATATATAGACAGCACAAAGCTATATAGACGTGCTATAATATAGCACAAAGCTATAATAGACATGCACAAAGCTTAACAATCCATCCATGTGCATCACCTGTATCTGGTCAAGCTAACATCATGGACAGATAGACCCAGTGAGCGGTTTGAGTAGGTCCTAGTCAAAAATGTATTGCTGCTAAGCAAAAAGTGTATGGGAGAAATTGCTGGACTGGGAAGGATGCCTGAGAGACAATGTTAATCTGGAGTTTGCTGTTGCCTCTCTCTCATGCTGGTCACTTGGAGGACGTTTTTGCTTTTCTCTCCTTTGCTTTCTTTCTTGCTCTTTTTTCTTTTCTCTTGTTCCCCTCCAACATCATAAGGGAATTTTGAGATGGTCACACGCCATTAGCTTATTAGTTTATTCACTGTGGTTTTCAAGCCAAGGCATAATGAAAGATACGTTCACAATAATTTATGTACTTGAGATCATTGTGGAGGCCCACAGCACGTAGGGCAGTTGAAAGTCTGAGAAGCTTCTGGTAGCATTTAAATACGAGTAGTTCACACAGACTCCTCTGCACTCAAAAAATGTTGACTTTACTGATACATATACAGGGTGACATATATGCCATGACATTCTATCAAATTCTGCAAGGTCCTGATAGTAAATGGGATTTTCCACTACAAGGTGTCTATTTAAAGAGATAATGTCCTTATATATTACCATAAAACAATGACAACTATTCAGTTTTAGAATAGCCCTTATCTGTTCACAAAAGAAACTTAATGGAGTTTTAGCCCTTGAATCACACTGATTCATTCAGGGTTTTCTATAAAAGAATACAATAAGCAATGTCTAACTACATTTAAGTTATTTACTTGCATCCCTTGTAATTCTGGACTTATAACTCTCTATGAGTTGTGACAAAAGTACCTATAAATGATTGAAATATTTGTGTTAATTTAAAAAAAAAGTCTTCAAAATTGAAATGCCACCTGAAATATCTGTTTCATCTTTTTTTTTTTTTCAGATTTTTTTGAAAAAGTAACAATAAAAAACTCAGTAAATTTTCATCAGTCCTAGGGAAAGTATTTAGCTTTTCCTTAAACATTCCTTCTTGCATATCCAAAATGCTTTCATTTTTAATTGTCAGAAGTTGGAATAATTTTTCATAAATTTTTTGATTGAAGTGACAAAATGTTAGAAATAATTTGATGAAGTGTTCTATTTGTATGAAATGTTCTGATGAGGGACAACAGGCAATAACCTGAACAATATTAGTATCAATATCTGGGTATCTGTCTTGTAGAGGCAATATTGCTAACTTTAAAATGATTTTAAATGTACCTGCCTCTGGTGCAGATCGCTGGTACCTTTGTAGGTACAACGAATGTATTGATACAGCATTTTGTGACTTTATTGCTATTCTTCTTGCTCTGTAAAGTTGTAATATATGGAAAATACTGCAGACTTCTATTCCCTGGTGAGCTATTGAATACATGAAAAATTTAGAATCCTCAGCTTGCATTTTAATGGCTTGCATCTAACTTACATTTGCTGGGCATTTGGTTGTGTGTTCAAATTTAATAGAGGTGTTTTTAATTGTGACTTAATCAGAGAAGAATAAAATATAGAGCAGCTCAATGCCCATTTTGCACACACAGCTGTACATTTTGTGGATAAAAATGTGGCCATAAACCTACAGTTCTAGGTTTCTAAGGTTTGTAATCACGCAGAGACATTCTGAAAAATAGTTGCAAACTACACTGAGAATAGAATCTGACAAAAAATTAGTGACTTTTATGGAATCAGATTTTCTAAATTTTCAAGTTTCTGGTTTCGTATGAGTAAATACCCAGATGTGGTTGGTTCAGCTGAGATTTTCACTGAGATTTTCACTGAGATGTTGCAGCCAGCTCTGTAGCACTACTAGCATTCTGTCTCACCATGTTACACATCTGTTCTTTTTGCTGAGACACTACCCATTTCCTGCTTTGATAACATCATAAAAAATATTCAGAAAGGCTATTTTTTTAATGTTTGACATTAAAATTCTTAACATGACCAATTCTTAATTTTTTTTAAAAAAGTTTTTTAAAAATATTTTAAGATATAGGTAGCCAAGAGGTGGCAGTAGTCCATCCTGTATTTACTGTGTGCTTCATTGTTAGAAGTATATGCTTGCCTTTCTTTGATAGACACAATTATTTCAAATCAGATGCATGATTTTTTTTTAAGTTTTCAACTGCCTAGCATTCTGAGTACAGCTCCCATCCGATCAAAGTCTCAAAGGTCTTTGTCAGAACCAGGGGAAAGTAAGTATCTCCTTTAAAAGCTCCATCCTCTGAAGATAGCGAGACAGGTGCTCAGAAACTGGGCGAGTATGAGCGAGACCAAGATAAGCCTTTGATCCTTATGCACAGTGGGAGGACAGGTACATCCTGTCATCCCAAGCTTATGCATACCCTTAAAGCTTGCAGAGCCCTGTGGTGGTGTTACATGCAGCTCTGTGACTTTGTGAGGTCCATGTTCCAAAAAACCTGCACAATTATCAGAGTTATGATGGATTGTTACTGAAATTATCTCATAATAACCACCTGGGAAGGCACAGAAGAGAAATGAAGATGACCAGCTAGCAATAGGGCCAAGGTCAGGCATCAAAGTTGAGTTTTTATCCCCTCAGCATAATGGTTTTACCTGTAGAGGTGAGAAGGGAAGCATGGGGCTGAAGAAGCCGTTTATTTTCACCTTGGCTGTGCTTTGCCTCCAACCTTTCTACTTTGCGGTGAACTTATGGCTGAGTGTGAGGAAGGACTTCACATGGGGAACCAGCTGGCGTGTAGAGCAGCACAAGGCCAGATGCTGGGTGTGAAAGCTGGCAGAGAGATTTCTTGTCTCACAAATAAATTCACACTTTTCCAGGGAAATAGGATGACTCACTGGACTTTTTCCCAAAACATGTGACTGTCTCCTTCTGCCTTTGTAAGCTGAGGGATGGATGGGTGAGTCTTGAGGAATAAGACTGGTCTCTCCTCCATGTGAGAATGTTGGAAGATGGCAAAGCTGTGACGATGGTCAGAAATATGATGTGATGCTTTCTTAGTAATAAATTTATATTTTCCAGTAACAGGGTTACCAACCAGTCCATAAACAGCCAGCAGTCTCTAGTCCCTGGAGGCAACAGCCAAAGGAATATAATTATACCAGGACGCAGAATGTGATGCAGATACTTTTGATCAAATTCAGAAAAAAAATTCAGATTTGACGTCAATCACCACTGCAGGAAGACTATTGTGCTGAACAAGTTCATAACAACATACTCAGTGTGATAAGACACAGTCTTAACCAGGAGTAACTGCTTCACTCAGCTGTTTCTGTGGCAAAATGAAGTTTATCCATACCTTCAGAAATATCCAATTGGAAAGAACTGACAGGTAGTTATACAATGCCTAAAAAAAAAAAAGGTGGTCTTTGCTTACTTATGGGAAAGGTGCAGGATAGTCAGGCACAGGTCATGAGGTTTGTTTAAATATTGATTGCAGATATCGAGGAAGAACTCAATCAATGGTCCAATAAACAGGATGGCAGGGCTGAGAGAGGAACCGAAGGGTGTGCTTATTCTAGAGACTGGATTTTTTTGTGAAGAGGTGCACAATATGTATATCTCAAGGTTGTACATATCTCACATAATATTTGGATCAGGCTATGAAATGAGCAAGATTAGAGAGCTGGTGCTGGAAGTAATGAAAAGAAGTTGTCTGGCACAGTTAGACTTTGAAAATTCTATTTTTTTCTAATCTTGTATATACCTGTCCTTGTATAAACTTCAGTTCCTGCACCATTTAGTTGGATATCTAAGCCATGGAGAAATATATTGAATTCTATTTTAGGGCCAGACTGAGACCTTGCAGGACATGATTGTACAATCTGTGATACCAAAGCTCTTGAAGAAGAGGTTTCTACATAGGGTATGGGAAGAAAAGGGTACTATGTACCTGGGGAGTGTAAAAACCTGCAGAGGTAACATTCATAGCCTCAGCCTCTGAACACCTAAAGAGAACTGCGGGAGTACAGGAAAACGAAGTTGTGCAAAGCTACCACAGTACAGCATTGCTTCTAATAGTATCTGCTAGTATCAAGAGCTTGCCTTTTCACAGGGAGGGAATTACTACAGGAATAGGGTGTCAGTTCATGACAGTGCTGTTTAGAGACATGTATTGTTAAGAATCTGCTGGTAAATCAGGATTTAATATGTTCAGGGTTGGTTCAGTTATTTCACATAGAAATAGGGATCCATTAAGGTAGGGTTATCAACGGTGACATCTGAAAGCATACAGAGATATAAAAGCTCCACCTGCAGAAGGTAAATCAATGGTTTATTTGTGCTAAATTGTTCCATTTTATCCTTTTTTTCAGGGTTGCATTTATGGGTCACAGTAGTTTGAGACCAGCTGTGTGATCAAAATATTGTAGCCTTGGCTCGCAGGAGGTTCTCTCCTTTTTCTGAGTTTTCCTGGATGGAGATTTATTAGAATGGAAGATATCCACAAGACAGGAACCATTAAAGTAGGAATCATGACTTGCACCGCGTACATTATTGCAAATAGTTCCCAGGGGAGTTAATAAGGTTGTGGCCTAAGTAAAACATAAAACTCTTCATTACATTTTGTTCTACTAGATTTTTGGGGAAGAGGGATTTGGATCAAAACAAAATGAGATTTTTTTTTTTCTTTTAGTCTGTGTTTTTAAATTAACACAATGTAAAATTTGTACTTAGAAGATATTTATAAGGTAATACTTTTTTTTTTTCCTTGGATGGTTATAAATGTAAATTACTATTTTTCCATATCAAATTAATTCAGATTTGGAGTTTTTAAGTTGTGGGCTGTTTCTGACTGTGTTTTTAATGTTCCTAGCACAATGTGAATATCCACACTACTTGTATGAGGCAAAAATAAGTTCATTTATGGTCATGGAAAATTTTACTATTGCAATCTTTTCTTATCTAATTTTAAAAAAAATCTAAACTATATAAAAAATAAAAACACCACTTATTTTTGACATTTTATGTGCAAGGCAGTGGTATTAAAATAGGGATAAAATTTGTATTATCACAAGTATGTAACCATCAAATCCTACTCCACAGAGAACATGTGATGAAACAGTATTCATCTGATACCTAATGATAATCCTATACAAATATCCTGGTGTGTTCTCTGTAGCATATTTATGATCTTGTTGTGTCTAGTCCAAGTTTCTTGACATTCTGAGTACCCCTTTGGGGAAATATGACATCTTGCAGTAATGTACGCTGTGCATGTCAAAAAACAATGTCAATCTGCTTCTGCTACTCTGAGTTTTAAAAGTGGAAAGAGCAGGCTGCTCATTTTTTAACATATGCAGGATGGTGATGTTTACAATACCAGCTGGAAAAGCAAGTACTTGTACAAAACAGTGCATGGAGACAACAGAACACGAGGAAGAAAAAAAAAAAAGCCTCTCTCGAATTTTATGTACTAAGCAAGCACTGAAAATAGGAGCAAGGAGATTTTGGTCTTTGGTGGTACCCCCAAACCTTACAGACCAAAATAAAGTAGTTTTGAAATATTTGCAGTTGTGGAATATATAAAGAGCTTTACATTGTCAGTTCCAAATTTTCCCATTTATTAAAGGTACCCCCTGAAAAAAAAAAAAAACACCCCCATAAAAAAACCACAAACAACACAAAGACCTCAAACCAAAAACTAAGAAAAAATGAAAATATTAGTAAGAGATAAAATAATTACTGGGAAAAATATGTAAAATAGAATGTGACCTGATTAGCTTCATGGAGTCTCTTTATCTAGTATTAAGAAATTAATTGTTAGATAAGGCAAATAAAATCTTGTAAGTCTTTGAAAACTTAGCTCCAGAGGGTTTGATGATTTCAGCACTGAATATCGTAGTTCAGCTGGTTCAGCTAAGAATCATCTCTTGTTTGTAGTATAAATTATGTCATGAAAAAGTCTGTCCTGATGTGATTAATTTGATTAGAATATTTTAACAGGCTCATCTAGACTAGCCCAGATAACTCTATATTTCACAAAACCTATTATCCTTATATTGCTCTAAGAATATTTAGAAGGAACCCAAGAGAGCATTGCCATGATATTTTGTGAATAAAGCAACACTTAGCTGTATGTGATTTCCAGCACTTATCCAGTATTTCGATAACAAAAGAAGTCTGAGGAAAATCTCATCTTAAACATCAGCTTCTTAGATTTCTGTATATAAATGGATGCATAAGTTATCTTTTGAGTGATATTTATGTTCCCTTTGTAAACCTATTTTTTTTTTTTTTTGCTATCTGTTCCTCTATTTTTGTTTTGCATACACTTAGAATCAAGAAAATATGAGCACACGTATTAAACTTATACTGTTAACCATTTTAGCTGCATGGAAAACTTGAGAAGAGTGATAGACTGAATCTGTGTATATAAAGACCTATCTGCTCTGTGTTGCATTCAGTTATCCTGTTTTCTCCCTCTACTGCAGCAACAATCTCCTTTTCATGGTCTAAGACCATGGTGTAAGTGAAGCTGCCTAAGGAAAAATGTCATGGTTTAAGCCGGCAGGCAGCTAAATGCCACCCAGCTGTTCGCTCACTCCCCCTCACTGGGATGGGGGATAACATCGGAAAAAAGAAAGATAAAACTCATGGGTTGAGATAAAGACAGTTTAACAGGACAGAAAAGGACAGGGGAAAAAATAAATATACAAAACCAACGGTGCACAATGCTCACCATTCACTGACTGATGATCAGCCAAGTCACCGAGCAGCAGCTGCTCCCCAGCCAGCTCCCCCAGTTTATATGCTGAGCAGGTCACCATATGATATGGAATATCATATCCCTTTAGCCACTTTGGGTCAGCTGTCCTGGATGTGTCCTTCCCACCTTCTTATTCACCCCACTGCCAGGGCATAAGAAGCTGAAAAGTCCTTGACTTTAGTATAAGCAGTGCTTAACAACAACTAAAATGTCAGTGTGTTATCAACATTATTCTCATACTAAATCCAAAACACAGCATTATATCAGGACTAGGAAGAAATTTAACTCTATCACAGCTGAAATCAGGACAAAAAACAAAGCAAAAGAAACAAATAGAGTAAGATAATATATACCTTCACTAAAAATAAGCCAGCTATTTACCCCAGTATTTAATAGCAAAGTTTCAAAGTTATATAGGAACTGTTCAGCATACCATCCTCTTTTTAATTCCTAGAATAATGGAAAGTGTCTTTCAGAAATAGAAAATGTTGGTGCTTAGCATATTTTGAAAACCCAAGAACTTTATGTTGACACCTGAATGAAGAATTAGGACACTAATTTAAAAACAAACAAACAACAAAACAACAACTATATCAACCATTTATAACATGCTGCAAGTTGCAGAAATCATTCTCCTGAATTATAATAGTGAAAACACTTCTTGATCTAAAACTAACGTCCTTGGAACCACATATCCCAGCAGAGTATAATGAAGCTATGGCCATTCAGAGACAGATAATATAAATGTCATTTAATATGTGATAATGCAAAACCTGGGATAATCTTTACTTCTGGAATTATGATTGAAAAAAATTGCACAGCTCTTCATAGGAGTATTTTCTCTGTTGCATTCAACAAAAATATTATAAAATAAAAAGTCACTTTTTTTTTTCTTACCTCAAGTGAATGATATATAGCTATCGAAAACTTTGAAAGTATTATTCTATCAAAATGGTCAGTATAAGATACAGCTTTAGGATGGATGGTCTAGACAGAAGAGAAATAGTTAAAGGTATCTATCTTTTACTTTTTTTTTTTTTAAATTAACTTATTAAACCAAGCATCAAACAGTGAGATACAATCCAGTTTTGTGGAGTGTTTACATATATACTGTCTGCAACTCAAGTTCATATTCCACATTTCATATTCTATAGACAGAGTATTTAGACGTGACAATCAGTGGATCAAAATATGAACATTCGTGGTGACTTTGCATCAAATACTATCGCTGAAAATGAAAGATGTTATATAATATGTAATAAAAATATAATTATATGTTTTTCTTCCTCTTCAGTTGGATCAGATAAGAAATAAGAACAGTGGGACAAGATGTAAAGGCAAAGGAAATATACAGTAATTCCTCACCGATACAGAAAATGGATGATTTTAAAAAAATAAATTTGTGAGTGACTGATTCTAGAATTAAAAAAATAAAACCAAAGCATATCACTTAACCAAAAAATCAAAACCTTATAAAATAAAAAAGAGATATTTTTAAGAGGAAAGAATTTTAATATTAAAAAAATGTATTCTCAAAGAACTTTGAAAGTTAATTTACATTGTCTCTGCCAGAAAGAACAAAAAGGATATTAGTTATTTTATATTCACAGACACCTCTTTGAGATCTGTACTGAATAAAATTCACAACATGCTATTCAAATAGAAGTGGCTGCACTGGGACAGTCTACAGATGAGAACTTATATCTTCCAAAGACTACAGTAAGCAGAGCATTGTAGCACAAGGACTGAATTAGATTTTATATTTCTAAGCAAGAACAACAAAGGTGTCTCATGCAGGAGTAAGTTTTCAGGGTTATCCAACACCGACTAATACAATGGCGCCTCATGGAAAATTTATTGTATTTTTTCCCCTATATTATGAAGTATTATGTAAATCAACAATATTGATCAAGCACCCAAACATCTTGCTCCTCAGAGTGTCATTTGTTTTTTTCAGGGATAAATAAAAGAAGTATTGTAGTTTAAGTTCTGTAACTTCCTTGAATATGAATGTTTTCACTATAACTTTTTGCAAATATTTATTCCAGTTTTTTACTTCTTCCTGTGATTTGTGTCAGGATTTTTGCATAAATATTTAAAGGATCAGGTATCAAAATTGCATTTTCCCTAGTGGTATGCAAAAAAATAAAAAGATCTTGATTAGATACAGTATTTCACTGATGAGAAGTAGCTGTCAGATGGACCTATGAAAATCTTTATAATGATTTAATATAGACTTTTGCACATTGTGTTGGAAAGCAATTAAAATTTAGTATTTGATGGATAGTTCTATAGATTGCTTTTAAAATGTGAAGTAAAAATAAGACTTTATCCTTTCCATTTATAATGATAAACTGTTATAAAACCAAGAACAAAAATGAATCAAAATCTTATCCTTACTTAAAATGCTGTCAGCAATAAATTATAAATTATTTAATGAAAATCAGATGTAGAACACTTCTAAATATTAATTGACGGCTTCCAGGAAATTAATACAATTAAACAATGAAGAATTAGTTGCTAGTTTTTTAAGAAAGATGCAGAGGACATATTTTGTTCTTATTCTGCACTTCCACACTTAGTAGTAACTCAATCAATTTCCATGGATGCAGCCTGCAATATAACAAGATGAATACTGCAAGAATTTCTGGTATATATGGTCTGACTTATTTGTTGTAATTTACTGCCTTGAAGCTTGAATGGAATGCAAAAAACAAGGGAAGAAACTTCTAATGTTCAGGCTTCTTATAGGACACAAAAAAATTACCTTAAAATATCTCACCTACAAAACAGGAGATGAAAGATATTAAGACATTGGCCGGGTGACATATTTTAACATCATGTGTATATATACTATATACTTGTATAGTATACTTATGTGTGGAAATATTTGCATATCTGATCCCATATTTCTTTCTTGTAGGAAATTTTGCAAGTCACTGTGACTGTAGCTGAAAGATGCAAGAGAGGAAAAGATACTTGGAGAAGGAAAAGAGAAAGTATTGAGAGAAAAGGAAGCAAGAAGAACAATAGTAAAACTCATAATGCTAGGAATTAAAGACGATCTTAAGTACTAATGTGTCAGAAAAAAAGGCAGATAAGGAGCTAAGGCACCATTTTATTCTAAAAGAAGATATAATTAAAATTTAAGAGGGAGGGCTATGGTCTTTGATCCCTTTAACTATTACAATATGAATGAACACCATATGAGGAGATAGCCCTAGTCCTTTAAACTTCGTCAAGAGGAGATTAATGGTTAACATTCCATAGTTATAACATTTTTTCTCTCAAAAGCCACTTTGCATTGTGAAATGTATTTTGCTGCATAAACAATACAATAAAACATATAAACTAGAAGGATTTTCAGTGTAATCAAAGAACTATTCAAATTAGTTAAGCTGAGATTACTTTTTTCAGAATTATTCTTTTACAAAATGTTGTTTCTAAACTCAGTTTTCATAGAGAATGAAAATAAACTTTGAAAAGTTCTATTTATTTTTTTTTAAAGAGGAAAATTCTAAATCTGGACCACTTGTAAAGTCTGTATCTCTCTATCATCAATAAATGATTTCTGAGGACATAACAGTTATATGGACACATTTTTCAGTTAAAAAAAATATACCTCTTTAGTGAACAGTTTAGCATTTTCCAAAGTTTGAGAAACAACATTTTACTCGCTAATTTTGTTATGTCAGGTAAATAATCATCTCTACCCTAAGATAGTAATTCCATTCCAACTGTGCCAAAATAATCAGGAGGAAAGAAAGAGTGATTTATGTGGCACAGCTGTCAGTTGTGAGGTAAAGGTTTAAAAGTTCCTATACTCTAGTTATCTACTTGCACATACAGTTTTTAGTCAAAAGAGCTGAGCTTCTTGAAGCTGATGCTTAGGAAGCAATTCTGACTACTTAAGTTTCACCTCTTATTGATGATGTCTTAATAAAAATCTAATGGTCCATGAGACAAAAAGACATTTTTTAAGATAATAGTAAAGAAAAGCATATGACTAATACCATGTGTAAGTGCATCAGTGTCTTTATTATAATTTACAAATGCATAATTATCACAGCTACTAATAATGACATAACTTTTATTCCATCATTAGTGCAGAGCGTCTCCAAAGACTGGCAGGAAGGCTTCTGAATGATCTTATGCTGGGAGACAGTTCTTCATGACCAGTAATTTTGTACAAGTTTTGGCAGGTGATGGAAGTTTGGAAATGGCCTCCTTGAGGGTGTGGAGCACCAGCACAAGTGGGATGAACCCCAGGGTGTGCAGAAGGCTGCCGAGTTGTGATATGCCTCTGCGTTCCACAGAGTTAGGTTTTATTTTCCAATTCATGAAGAAATCACTTTGATTCACTAACCACTGTAATTTTATTGATTACTGTTGCACCCTACCTCTACAACTAATTATGATTCATTTCTTTATGGGTACCTAAAGCCTTTATGTGCTGTTTTGTATATATATGGCAATCTTATTCAAAGAAGAGGATTGGTTAGATTGATTTGCTTCTGCACTTGTGCATTTTCACTTCGCATAATATTATTCAACTTCTATTTAGCAGTCTTTGAAAAATATTTCACTTATTTTTTATATGCTACTCTTCTTTTTTATACGTAATTTGAAGTACATTTTATCTTTTTATTGAAACCAATCATGTGACATTGTTTTTGTTTCTTCTAAATTCAGGACAATAGTTTTCTGAAGTCTTTCTTCTCAGTGTTATCCACATAAAATCTACTAGTGTATTATGACTCAATCTTTCTGAAATTAAATATTTGAACCAAAAACTTAAAATGAGTTGTAAACTTTTTTAAAAAAAGTTATCCTTCTCTTTAATATCATTCATGGAAATGTTTCTTACAAAAAATATGTTGTTTGAGAATCTTAATAAAATTGTCTGAGAACTGTTTTGTTTTTCTTCACTTAAACATGGCATATTAAGCCAAATGATTTACATTCGTTAGTATTAAAAAAAATATGCCTCACTTTCAAAGACTGTGAACATGTGTTTACTTTCAAAGCAAGAGATCACAATCTTGCTTGAACATTTTCCCTGTGGCTGCTGTCTTCTGTAGGATTTCAGGTGTTTTTATTTGCTTTCTCCTCCTGTTACTCATTGTCTTGTCTATATTTCTCTGTTTGAGATACTTATGGCTATTTCACAGAATCACAGAATGACTGAGGTAAGAAGGGACTTCTGGATATCATTTTGCCCAATCCACTGATAAAGCAGGGTCACGCATAGCCACTTGCACTGAACTTTGTCCAGATAGCTTTTGAATACCTTCAGTGGTGGAGATTCTACAACCTGTCTTTCCAGTGCTCAGTCACCCTCACAGTGAAAAAGTTTCTCAAGGTTCATATAGAACCTCTTGTGTTTCAATTCATGCCCATTGCCTCTACTTATCTTGAAAGATATGCATAAAAAGCATTAGTGTCTAGTAAAGGAAAATACTTGCAAGAGAGATCAAGGAGACAGAAAGTGATATGGGTTTAATCTCCTTGGCTTTTGGAATCTCTCTGCAAACTAGCTATCTGGTTCTATTAAACTATTTGAAAGACACATGTGAATTTTAGCACAAGACTTAAAGAACTGTATAAGGTTCCAGTGAAATATCAGAAGACACCTAAAACTGACGATGTGTATGGGTTTGCATATTCTTCTGTATGCTGCTAATCATAATAGTCAAAGGAACAAGAAGAATAAAAATAACTTAATGTTCAAGAGGGATAATAATAGTGAATTATTAAAGTGTATGCTCATGAAACAGGCCAGTTTTGAAAGAATTTATATTACATGTTAGTGAGACTAACTCCTGCAGACTTTTAGTGATACTGTTAGTGAGACTAACAGACTCCTGCAACTGATTGTCTAGTGGCCTTAGGTGGGCATATAGAACTGCTCTTCTACGTTGCTTTACCAAAGAGCACTTTACATGGGAGGTACTGTGATTGTGGCCTTTGGGCTTATTTAATGTCATTAAAATTCAGTGTGCCAGAATTTTTTCAAACATAGTTTTCCTGACCAGTATAGGGAAGATTAGAAAATCTTGTTTTAGACTGTTTTGTTGTGCTTACCCTTTCCACAAACCTTATTATATAGTTATATTTAAGTTCTCCAAGGTGACCGAGATGTTTGATATGAAACCAAATACCAGTTATTTCAATAACATAAATATTCTCTGGTGAGATATCACTAATAAGTCCCTCCTGAATCACCTAATTCTGGTAAGAAGAAGAAAACACACCATGTGCTTGCCCTGTCACAACTCTCAGTATTCTTCTCCAGTGGTGGCGAGTCACTGGACCATCCACAAAGAACTGTGAATATCTTGTTTAAAAAAATACCAGAATATCAGATTCTAGTACTGAATCATTTTTGCTCCTATCTAAAGATATCTGCTGTGAAAAAAAACAACAAAAACCAACAGTAACAACAACCCGCTGTCTCAGTTTGTAAAGGATCAGTTCAATACAAGTAGCTAGTAATGCGGTGACTCTAAGTGTCACAATGATTTTAAAGAGCTGTTGAAAACACTTCTGACTATGAATCCAAAACAAGTAGCTCCTGATGTTTCACTTTTTTTGAAAATGTTTCATTTTGCTAATGAATATGTTTCATAAAAATATGGAAATAATGTAAACACTGGTTCTAATTAAATAAAACAGGATGAAAAAATATTAGAACCATAGCTAATCATATACAGAGGGCTATATCAATGTAAAAAATGCATTATGTTTAATAACCATAAAAACTCCAGAAAATTCAGAGATCAAAAAATAATGCAAACCTGGACTTCTTGCCTACAAATTCTGAATTACATATATAGCATGACACGTGTAACTGTTTGTGTCGAGAGGTGTCACTGATGAGCACATTATTTGAAGATGGAGTTACATCACAATCCACAGCATATTATATAAAGTGGATGTTTTTTAGCATCTTCCCAGACCAAATTTTTGTGAGCTTTTCCCCTTGTTCTCTCTTTTATTATTGTTTAACTATTTAAATGCCTCTGTTTCTCTGAATTTGCCACTCTTAATCTTTAGCACATTTACTCAGTGGCAGTCTGCCACAGGTTTTCCCAGGAGCAGAATTTTGTTGTCTTCTCTCACTTGATTCTTCAAAGGTATCAGGAATCAGTGATCTTTAAATAATAATTCATTGAGCATTGGGAACGAAAATGCCAAAGTAACCAACAAAGTGGAAGATGCATCACTGTTTTCTACATGTCAAAATTTAAGTAGGAATGAAGTGATAAATAAACCATGCATTAACCACTGGGATAAATTCCAGTCTGCCTACAGTAATTATTTCCATTGTTAAAGCCTTAGGACACTTAAGGGTTGTTTAATCTTTAAAACTGTGAGTCACATAGGCAGTATAAGAATACAAATAGGCACTAACACCTTTAAGTGTGAATTTATCAAAAAGTTGCCTGAAGTAATACATAAAAAATCCAGATAAATGGACGGTGCTTTGCACAATCCACACAAGCTAATTGATTTCCATCCCATGCTTGGGATGGATGCCAAATTTCAAGCTGACTTTAATTTTTGTTGTTTCTGTTATTGTTTTAAGTGACAATAGTCTCCTTGGGCCTTTTCTACAATTAAACTGCAGAGTGATGACCCTTAATTTTCAGCAGTGTGAGCCTGTAAGTAAAGGTAAATGGTTTTAAGCATGAAGCACAGGATGCTCTCAAAACACTGAATTGTGAGAAACTGTCGTCCACATTCTGCATTTCTGCTTTTCTATCCTCGACTTTGAGAAATCTAAATAAATTTAAATAAAATGGTGTGAGTAAAGGTGGTGCAGCAAAGGCTATCTTGAGTTTCCTTGCTTCCCCCGTTTTCATACATCTGGATCACAACCAGGAAACTACATATCTGCTCTCCTCCACAGTGCCGGGGCCATAGTCTTACTATGTGGGAAGTTGCTACTACACTAATGGGTTATTTAAAAAGTATCTAAGAGTGAATACAGAATTAAGCCATTAGAGCAATGAAGCATGAAAAGAGAAATCCTGTGGAAGAAAGAATTACACAACATAACTGTAGGCATCTAATGCAGGGACCCAGAAGAACACACACTGAAGGTTTGTACCCTTTTTTTCTATTATTAGATAAACCTGGAACTGGGTAAATGCTGGGCCTTCCAAGATGATTTCTTCAATGATCAATACAAAAGATCTGTCTGGAGAGTTGGTTGCCATATATTTTATTTAACTTAGTCTAGAGAAGGTTCTGATGATCTTGCTATATACAATATGCAATTTTTTTAAAATGCTTTGGCAAGTTTCAAGAGGGACATTTTGTCCATGCCCACTGTTTTTATCCCATCATTCAAAGATCCTACTTGCTCTGCTTCCAGTATCCACTCTGTCACAGCTTTCTGTCTTCAGCAGGGTGGTGAGGGTCTCAGATTTTCCCTGCATTCCTGTCACTGGGCAACAGTCCACCTTTTGAGCAAGTTACTTCTGGATAAGTTGGAAGAGACCTGTCATTTCTAAGGCAGCCAGATGATATAAAAGCGCAGTGGGAGCAAGAAACCACTGTCCTGTGTGGAAGTAAATGACTGACGATCAATGAATAGGTAACGCTTGCCTCAGTGTCAGAAGTTCACAGACCCTCGGTCACAGGTAAAATTATTTATAAACAGGGAAGTTTTTGATTTTTTTCTGTGACAGTGTGTGTGTCTGTGTGCATGTAAAAAAACCAACAGACAGAAAACAGACCTTCAGAAATCACAGAATCACCACCTAGGTTTTAAGATCATGTATGGCTAGGTGTAATAATAACTTAGGTGGTTGTTTGAAGAAGACAAAATACAAGATGTTTTCTTATTTATAGAATATATCTGATGGTAGACTTCTGGTAGCATAGCTTACTGTTTGAAAACATGATCTAACATGGAATTAAAAACTTTTAAAATATTTGATTTTCCTACTCTTGCGTAAGACAGAGGCACTGTCTTACTGTAAAATAGTATATTTGTCTCTTTCAGTATCTTCTGCCACAAAGAGTGGTTTGCAGTTTGTGGCATAGAGATTTTATGACCCCTTCTGAACTTAAGATTTGTCATTAGTTGCCTACGAGTAGCAAGAATAGGACACTGTGACCAAGCAGTGTCTTCCTGTTCTGTTCTTAGGCAGTCTAATGTAGCTTACATCTCTATTTTTTTTCTTCTCTAAGTACAGGTCTAGATTCATTTTCTTCATTCTGAAATGCGTAGTTCAATGCTTCTTCAAAAAATATGGTGCTTTTAGCCTAATCTAAATCACAAGCTGCCTAATAAGGTGGATGATAGTTCTAACAAATGTAAAAGTAGTTTTTGCCTTCACTTTCCTGTAAAGATATGTTATGCCAGATGTTTCAGCCACTAACAAGGCAATTTAAGTATCAATTCACACTCTGAATGCCCACAGTTCAGTGCTATATTAGTCATACATGGCACCAGCTTGAACAGCTTGACAGAAAGTGCTGAACTACAAAAGAACTGTGTAAAATTAGAAGATCCAAACGAATTAATCTAAATCATGCTAAGAATTGAATAGCCATTTTCAGTCAACTCTACAGTTATCTTGCAGACAGGACTATGCCTTCTTTGTCAGACTATTTTAATTAAATTCACATAGAATGTTTTCAGTTTCTAGTTACTTGGAGCTTTGCTTTTATTTCACCTTCTTTCACCTCTTCTTCCTTCTGAATACCTAGAATGTCAACCCTCTTTTTTTTCTTTGCAATTTATACCTACATACTTTGTCTCCCTAAACCAGCCAATACCCACTGGTGGTACATCGCACTCCAGAAAAGACACTGAAGTTCAATAGCATTGCTTAGTGCTATTCCATTTGTTCTATCGATATAGTTTTTATTCTTTTTCTTCTATGCTCCGCACGGTCTGCGAAAAGATCAAGAAAATGACACATAAATAAGTAAAGTAAATAAAAGAGCAGCAATAAAAGCATTCCTTGATGGACTCAGTTCAGTAAAGCTAGGTTTTAGTCAATTGTGTGTCTTTTTTGTTAACAACAACAACAAAAACATTACCTTTGATGGCATATAATTTTAATGTATAGCTACAATGAGCAAGTGTTTTTAGATGCTATGAAGAATCGGGATTTGTACTGATCAAAAGAGCTTTTTATATTTAGATTATTGTTCTAGTCTGGTGGTAGTAAAGACAGGAGGCAACTGGAAAATTATGTAAATTCTAATTGTTCTTGGTGTTAATTTTATGAATTTAAAACCTTTTGATTTGCTGTACGCCTTGGGATAAAAACCCCTTGTTTTTGTGAAAATTTCTTTTAGAATTAGAGAAAATTAAATTTTGAAAAATACATCTGCATTCTAGTAAGTATTTCATACATATAAGTTTATTGGATTTTTTTTCCATTCCCCCCCCCCCTTTTTCTCCAAGGGACATCTACAAGGGATTTCTACAGTGGATATTGTTCTTTGGTCAAATGTGGCATTTCAATAACCAGATTAGTGAAGTTAAGATGAGAATTCTGTTATGAAAGAAATGTTGAAATTCAAGCTTTCAGAAAAGAACAATGTGTGAAACAGAAGCCAGCCTATAATGAATATATGGAATGTTTATATACATGTGTTTGGCATATTATGCATTTTTAAAGGGTTGTCATAATCATATTACTAGAAATTTTAATGCATCAATTTATGATGTTAGCACTTTGTTTCTTTCTGTAAAAACACCCATACTGTTTTTTCCGTCATAATGTTTGAGTAAGTGATTACAGTGGAAGTACACATTACATTGAGATGAACGAGATGCATCTAACAGATATTTCTGTCATCTTTAAATCCAAAACATATTTTAGAATAATTGAGATAAAATAGATATCATAATTTAAATATCCTGCTGCTTCACAGAAAGGTCATGACATATTGTGAATCATGCCTATTGTATTGCCAGTCATCCAGTTACAGTGCAACCACTGAGAATCTAGATTAGACCAAATAAATGATTAATAATAATAGCATAGGAAAATATGTATTACAAAAATAGAAATGCTGCACTTGATATGTTGTAGGAGCTTTACCATGAAAATTGAAAGAGATGGTACACTTTCCTTTCTAGATGTTCTCCTGATTATATATTTTTATTTGAATGCTAGTTGAGTGAGCACTTTGCTTTTAAGAAAGAATGATTTTCTTGGCAAAGGATAGGTGTACTGTGGACTGTATTTGAGGAACATCTGTCCTTTTAAATATAAGGTCTTTCCCCTAGAGCTGTGCTGTATACTCTTTCCCATAGGAAGAGTTTTTCTACTGTTGATATATTTCTTGGGTACCTTAATCTCTATGCATCAGATGGCTATTCTATGGATAAGAATATCGTGTTTTCTGCAGAAATTTTCCTGTCCAACATTCTGGTCTCAACAGGACCAGCTTTAATGTCTGGCTTGGTTGCTCAGGGCTTTGTACAAGTGGGTCTGGAAAACCTCCACAGCTGGAGACTGCACAGCTTTTCTAGGCAGCCTGTCCCACGCACTTTTTGGGCTGTCCTCAAGGAGAAAAAGCTCTTCCTTATAGCCAGGGAGAACCTATCTTGTTCCATTTCATGACAGTTATTTCTTGTCTTCTCACAGTGCCCCAGTGTCTAGAGTCCATCTCTGTCTCCTCAATAGCCTCCCTGAGAGGCTGCTGTAAGGTGCCCCTGAAGAAATTCCTTCTCCAGGCTGAACCAGACCTGGTCCTTCAGCCTCTCCCACAAAGCAAGAACTACACCCCCCCACACACCTTCCCCCAATGTCTTGGTGGCTCTCTCCTGAACTTACTCCAGTATGGTGAAGTCTTTTTTGCACTGGGACCCTGAATACCACTGTATTCAGGAGCAGTTCTTGATGCTAGGGATGTACTCCTGCTGTGTACTGATGCTATTCTGGAGACTCCCTGCGGAAGCACTAGATGTAATTCTTCACATCCTGGAAACCAAAAGAGCTGCTGTGATCATGTGCTGGTGTGAATACCACATGGACTGAAGTCTCATGCAGTTGACATACAAAGTTCTTCATAGATGTAGGTTTAGCCTCTGAGTACCAACATATTGCTTTAGTATTTTTCTTCCCAGATGTTATTGTACAACTGAAATACTAGGATAATGAATTCTATTAATTAAGCATGTAAAACAGTATCTGTATGGGGGTTTTAGGTATGTTACATTCAAAATGTTTTCGTGAAGATTAAAAGACAAATTTTGCCTGCCTTGGCTCCCCAACTGTCTGTGGGTAGGTCTACATTGCAATCCAGGATGCCTAGTTCCTTGCAGATATGATTGATCAAGTTATTATTAGCCCACCTAGGTCAACTTCTGGTATGGCAAGAGTTACCTCAGCTATGCAAAGGGCATAGCCCCTACCGTATCGAGATTCAGTACATGGATATCCAAATCTTTAAGACTAAAATATGGCTACATGTGCTGTGCTCTGAGGTACAGGATGGGCAGTTTTAAATCCCTGCATGAGATAAGTGTAAGAATGGCATGTGGCTTCATTAAAAAAATTTAGATCATTTGTCAGTATCCCCCAAGCACTGTTTTAACAAAGATGGATTTCTGAGAGATATCTTATTCTTTACCCTCTTCCATTATACTCTGGGGACAGGATGTTCAGACTCATAGTCCCATTCACCACCCAGAGCAGTAGTGGCAAAATCCATCACAGCAACATTCGTTCTTTAGGACTCCCTGGCTTCAAATACCAGAACCGTCTCCCCCCATCAATTCTGGGATTGTCTCCTTCCCCTGTCTGGCCTGCAGCTGAAAAGAAGGAGGCAAAGAGGTGTAATAAGAGGTGCAGTCCCAACCGCTCCAGCAGTACGTGCAAGAGAGCAGCTGCCGTTGTATGATTGTTCTCCCTCAGAGAACCTGATCCAGTGAGTGAGTATAAATACTTTCAGAGTCTGTAGTAGATCAGAGGTCCCTTTTTGGCCACCTATCATCCTGCTGCCGGTGGTGGCCAAAGGCAGGTAATTAGGGACAATTTTAATAAACACGGAATTATTTGAAACCTTCTTTTATTAATCAGCAGGAATGCTTCAGGAATTTTCTGAACTGGACAGTACATCTAGACCATCATGTTTAATAGTCACTGAAAAAACCACCATCCTCTTTTTGTTTAATGTCTTTTAAAACACATTAATTCTTTTGTTTTCCACAACATCGACTGAAAATGAGCTCCACAATTTAATTATGTTTGTTTGATTTAGCTGCCTGTCCCCAGGTGTCTTCCTCCTCTACAGTTATTCAGAATTTCCTGCTGACATTAGCTATGCAGCTGGTGATCACGGAGAAGTAAAAGGCAGTTGTAGTGATAGTTAAAACTGAGCACTGGAAGTTATTGCATTTTACCAGTGGGGGAAAAAGAAACCACAAATCCCAAGAAATATTATTTCTGCTTATCTTAGAACACTGTAGGCACAAAACATTTAAACAGAGATTGTGAAAACCATTGCAGGTGACGGGGACTCTCTTCAATTCAGGATGTATTGTTTAACTAAAGCAATGAAGCAGTGCAGCCTGGAGATCTAACTGAGGCAGATCACTGTATTTTTTATGCTAAGCTTGAAATACATTCCACAGAATCAAAAGTTCAATTTCTGATAGTGCCAGTTTAACCTAGCAATTTAACTGAGGAAGAAAAAACTGAATAGCCTGCAGTTTACCATGTTACGGGTCTTTCAAATCAGACGTCTATGATTTCATATTTTATGTGGTCATAAAAAAGATCCCTTAGCTGTTCTTTGTTGCTGATGGAGTATAGTCTGCTCTCCTTGGAAAAATTTTCTCTCCTTTTAGCATTATGCAACATAGTTCACACAGCTCAACTGCTTCTCTCTAATTCCAAAAGGGGATGTAATTCTTCAGTTCCATATATTTGCAGTACATGAAAGATTTGTAGATCTTTGTGACACAAAAATATTTTAAATATAGGGTAATATATTTATAATAGATGTGTGAAAAAGTAAATGATTTCAAAATACCACCAGTAATTCGGGTTAGTGAACCATACTGTAATTTTGTCAAATGAGTAGTAATCTCAAAACCACAGTCTGAACTGACATTCCGTAATAGGATGACTGAATCTGGTAAGTTAAATGATAAGGTTTAATACCTGGGCATATGTACAGCTCCCTGATCTCGGATGCCATCTCCAGCAGAACTTTAAGGAGACGGAGGTCTATCCTCTCCAGAGCATCACTTGGAATTGAATACAACAAGAGTGCTTAACTGCTACTTTGTGTTATGGTAGCATTGTTCTGTACTGTTTCTTAGCCTCCATCATGTTCTTTAGAATGTGATGAGCAACTAACCCCAAAGCAGGACATAGAAATGTTGTCAACTCAGCTGTGAGTTTTAGTCTTACATGAAAAGAATATTTTCATGTCCCACAGCTTCAAGTCCTGTAGCTTCAAGTCACTGTGTTTTCTTGACACAAACTCAGACTTTGACCAGAGAAATATTCCCAAAGAAGCGATTTGTAAAAAAATAGTGTTTCATTAAAGAGTTTTCAATTCTGACTAAGTGGTTTTTCCTTAAAGCAAATATATTTCACCAAAATTCGCTAAACAGAAAGAAATCATACTATTCATATTGTCAAATTACAAAGAGCACGTATGTAGGCATGTAACATGCAGTAACTAAGATGGGCTTAGACAGAAAAGCACTTTACAAAACAAGCACCCCCTAATTTTTCTGTATGTACTGATTTATATGTGGCATTGATTTTATTCTGAGAAAAATATCCTTAGCTGTCCATAACATAAATTTCAACTCTCTAGTGAATATCTCATACTGGTAAGAAAATTTTTGTTTTCCACATAGATGCAGTGATATCCTTGTGTAAACAACGTCAAGATTTTACAAAGAATCCAAATAAATAATAGCCAGAAATTGACAGCTTGAGCACCAGTAAGTATTAACACCCTCCTTGCTAATTGCTGCCATCACAAATTAATGGAAGTCTTTTAAATCTCCTGACAGTAGTTACGTAACATTCTGTGGTTAAGGGAACTCAAGACAGTACATAACAGATGCCATCATTAATATGCAACTGCATATGCTTCCAGTGCACAAGTTTTTGTGAGCTTTTTTTTTTCTTTCCATCGTATTTTTTTTCTTCACTATTTGAAAGTAATTCTTTAAAACTCTTAGTTTCTGCATTTCCACCCAGGTGTTTTAAAATCAGCTGTTTTAACCCTTTGTCTTTTTCCATGAGGGAGCGTGTTTGGACAGTACTCCAGAGACATGTTAAGTATCTATTCCTGGTAGAACCAGAATTAATTATAAATTAACAGATTGTATATGATGAAAAAATTATCTTTTATTACCTCTTTTTTCCCTCTCTTTTTTCAAAGAAACTTAGAAAACAAAATAAAACATTGGGAAAGGTGCTCTGTTATCCCTGCTGAATTTCAGACTCTTACTTTGTCAGGGCTTACGACCTATATTGAACTTCTGAGTTCTGTTTCTTCATGGAATGCATTTTTTCTTCTTGCAAATCTTTAAACATTTCATTTTAAATACCAGCAACTGATACACTTATATGCGACCTGACTATACACACCAAAAGCCACCCAAAGCAATACATCTGTCTTTACTTTCATTCTAGTGCCAACACTTAGGTACGGCAATGGGAAGAGTGACCAATTTAAAAAGGTTAATAGAAAACTGTATATGAACAGGTTTTGTAACAGAACAGAACTGTTACAGGTTTTCTTCATTTTCCACTTCTTCCTTTCTTTATATACTTTTTTTGTCCTACCCCTCTCTTCATCTCTCCATCCCTTCTTTCCCTATGAATGAGAACATCTTCAACATTAGTTTGTGATGCTCTGCTTTCACTCCTCACCCTTAACTCTTTTCTTCTACTAACCAGGACAGCAAAGTCTAAAACAAGGCAGGCTAAAAGTACCTTCCTGACAAGGACGCACACACCATCTTTCTCACAGATCACAGCTTGGTCCCTTCTGTCCCTTTGTATCTCTCAACAGTCTCCAATAGGGAATTGATGTCACTTCTCCTGGTGAAAAACAGTTGATGTACATCTGCCTTAGGGACTTGGGGCTTATGTCTGAATCACTGATGGGCGTGTGACTGAGCATCAGTGAATTGGAGAGGACATCTCCGGGAAGATAACTGCACAGCAGCACACATGAAAGACTTCCTTGCACACAGTCACAGGTTCAGGGTCTCTCAAGTCAGCAGAGCTGCTCTGGTCTTTTCATCTGCCCTGAATGGTGAGGGAGACTACTTGAGTGGTGACTTAGATAGGTTAAAGTCACAATACAGAAATATGGCAGCCACTTCTTTCTTACTAAGAGAATAAAATTCTTATTGTTTGGTGATAAAGACCTCATTCAGCCAGGCCTCAGCCTGTGCTTTTGCTTGGAATTACTCTGTTCCAGGTGTGCAGGGCTTGTGTTTCTCTGTAATACCTCATGCAACTTAATCATTGGCGCAATTATCCAGCCTGTTGTAGTCTCTCTGCATTCTGACTCCTCCTTCCGCTGTCCTGCCAGTTCAGTGTCATCCACAAACCTGGTGAGTGTGAATTCAGTCCCATGATCAACATTTACAAAGACGCTTATAGGATCATAAAATCATAGAATCATTTAGGTTGGAAAAGACCTTTAAGATCATCAGGTCCAAAAAGTAGCACTGACAAGTCTACCACTAAACCGTGTCGCTAAGTGCCTGAAAATACCTCCAGATATGGCGACTCAACAACTTCTTTGGGCAGTTTGATCAGCTCTTGAGAACGCTTTAGGTGAAAAAAATGTTTTCTAATATCCAATCTGAAACTCCCCTGGTGAAAAATGAGGCCATTTTATCTTGTCCTATTGTTTGTTAATGGGGTGAAGAGACCAACACCCACCTCTCTACAGTCTCCTTTCCAGGTAGTTATAGAGAGCAGCAAGTCTCCTTTTCTCCAGGCTAAACAACCCCGGTTCCCTCAGCTGCTCCTTATAAGACTTGTGCTCTAGACCCTTTTCCAGCTTTGTTGCTCTTCTTTGGACACACTCCAGGACCTCAATATCTTTCTTGTAGCGAGGAGCACAAAACTTAACATGGTACTGAAGGTGTGGCATCACTTCCCTGGTCCTGCTGGCCACACTATTTCTGATACAGACCAGGATGCCACTGGCCTTCTTGGTCAGCTGGGCACCCTGCTGGCTCATATTCAGCCTGCTGTTGACCAGCACCCTCATGTCTTTTTCCACTAGGCAGTTTTCCAGCCATATTTCCCCAAGCCTGCAGCATTGCATGGGGTTGTTGTGACCCAAGTGCATGACCTGGTACTTGACCTTGTTAAAACTCATACCACTGACCTCGGCCCATTGATCCAGCCTGTCCAGATCCCTCTGTAGAGATTTCCTAACATCAAGCAGATCAACACCCATGCCCACCTTGGTGTTATCTGCAGACTTACTGAGGGTGCACACAATCCTCTTGTCCAGATCACTGATAAAGATACTAAACAGAACTGGCTCCAATACTGAGCTCTGGGGAACACCACTTGTGACCAGCCACCAACTGGACTTAAAACTCTTTGGGCCCAACCATCCAGCCAGTTTTTTACCCAGAGGAGAGTAAAACCATCCAAGCCATGAGCAGCCAGATTCTCCAGGAGAATCCTGTGGGAAATGGTGTCAAAGACTTTACTAAAATCTAGGAAGACAACATCCACAGCCTTTCCCTCATCCACCAAGTGGGTCACTTTGTCATAGAAGAAGTTCAGGTTCATCAAGCAGGACCTGCCTTTCATGAACCCATGTTGACTGGGTCTGATCACCTGGTTGTACTTCATGTGCCACATAGTGGCACTCAGGATGATCTGTTCTATGACCTTTTGTAAGAACCCGACAGAAAGACAAGATGACCCAAAGCTTGCTTCTGTTGCCAGTGTACCAATAACAAAGAATGTATGTCCTTGGTTCTCAAAACAACTGTACCCTCTGCCCTGAAAACTTGCCTGCCTTGCAAGGCCCAGAACTACTTATGCAGCAGAGGCAAGGGGGCTCATGCAGCAACCATGTCGGACAATGATTGGATGAGCACAGGTAGCTGTCACATTGATTGGTCAAACTATGAGTCAACAGGAACTATAAATTACTGTTATACCCTACTGCAATGGGAACCCCTCACCACCATCGACCCTCACCATTGCGAAGGCCTGAGAATCGTGGATCAATGGGATACCATTGACTCCAGAGGATTGTTGAGCCGTCGTGTGGACTGACCATGGTGGTGATATACTATTTCTTGCAGTTCTCCGAAATTCTGCTTCTCCTTTCCTCCTTTCGTATACCTCTGCTTTTCTCTATCGCCATTTAGCGTTCTTTTTAGGTAACAATAGTAAAACTATAGTAAAGAGCATCTGACCTCGTTTGTGTCTTAATCGCGCTCCCGGAATCATTTCTAACCCCCTCCCAGACCAAAAATCAGACTGGGACCTAACACATTTCCATGTACCAAAGTCATGGTTTAGTCCTTTTTCTCCAAAGGACAGCTATGTATGGTTAACCTAGCTAAGGCGGTGGATATATGGCTAGATTTCTACAGTTGGTATTTTTCTTTGGTCAAATGTGGAACTTTAATAGCCAGGTTGATCTACTAAGTGGGTCACTCAATAGTGTATGACCCAAGAGAAACTCCTGGGGAACTCCATATCTGATTTCTGCCAGTTGGACTTTGAGCCATCCACCACCACCCCTTGAGCTTGATAGTTTAGGTCAATTTCTACCCAAATAGTGGTCCATCTGTCCAGCAGAGAGTTTGACAGCTTGCCTGTGGGGATGTTATGGGAAACTATGTTAAAAGTCTTGCCAAAATCAAGGCAGATGGCATCCACATCTCAACCCTCATCCACCCAAAAAGTTGTTTCATCTGAGAAGGCAACTTGGCTGGTCAAGTACGATTTAAACTTGGTAAATATGTATCAGCTTCTCCCAGTCACCTTCCTGTCCTTCATGTTTCTGGGAGATCCTTTTCTGAGGACCTCTTCCTTAAATTTTCCAGGAACTGAAGTAAAGGTGACTGTCTGCCTTTTTTTCTCAGTGTTGGGCAAAGTATTCGCTCTTTTCAAATGATTTCAAGTGATGGCTTTTCAAAAATGATTGATAGGAATTATTTTGTCATCATGCCAGCCAACACTCTCAGCACCCTTGGATACATCCTGTCAGGTCTCATGAATTTGTCTATGTCTACTTTGTACAGAGAGACTGTAATTCAGCCCTCCTCTACCATCACTAGTTCACCATTTCCCTTTTTACTGTTCCTTGGTGAATGCAGCAATTACTGTCTGGGCCCCCGCTGTGACATTTGTGACTAACTTGCCAGCCCCACGTAACAGCAGGCCTACATCTTCCTTGTATTTTTGCTTCCTACTAACATATCTACAGATGACTTTCATGTTACTCTTAAAATCTCTTGCCAGTTTGAGCTGTGGCAGAGCTTCTGCTCTCCTTGCTGCACTGCTGCACACTGATGTAATATTTCTATATTTCCATTTTGAAGTGTCTACCCTTTTCCATCTCTCAGGTGCTTCTTTTCTGCATTGGTAGTGTACTGTTTACCCAGGCTGGTTTCTGGCTGCACTAGTCTTTTCATACTGAGGGGAAAGGACTGCCTTGTGCTTGGGCAAGGCTGTCTCTGAAAATCTGCCTGCACTCCTAAGCCTTATGCCCTCCAAGACAGACTTCCAGAAGATGCCTCCTCACTATTCCTCTTCTCAAGGTCTTTATTCGGTCCTTTTATTCCTCATCCTTAGGATCTTAAACTTCATAAGCTTGTGATCACTGCATTGCCAAAGCTTCCATTTTTACTCAAGTGTCTAAACAAATCTTCCTTGCATATAGCTGTTCTAGAAGAACACCACTCCTGTCTTTTTTTTTTGGAAGTTGTCCTCAGTGCATTCCATAAATCTGCATTGCTTGTGTACTGCTGTGTTGCTTCCCAGCAAATATCACTGTGAGAATCAGGGCCAGCAGGTTGGAAGCTTCTTTGAAGTTTATGAAGAAGGCTTCAACTACCTCTTCTTCCTGATCCAGTGATCTGTATCAAACAGCTACCACAAGGTCTCACTGGATGGTAGTTCCTCCCGTTTGGACCCAAAGGTGCTCTCCAGGGCAGAGCTAACCTCCATGCACTCAGACTGCTCTTCTACAGAGAGTTCTCTTTTACCCTTTCTGTCTTTCCAGAGTGCCTTGTACCTGTCCATCAAAGGAGTCCCATCACACCAGCTAACCCATCAATTTTCTTTAATTCCTAAAACATTGTAAATGTGGGACAGTAGGTATAATTCTATTTATTCTAGTCTGTTTCCAAGAGTGTAAGTATTGCTTGCAGATTCGAGATGATGTGCCATGTGCCCTTGGACTCTACAGGGAGTGTGGGAGCAACATCCATGATTCTGCTTCTCATGTGCTTTCAACCTGTATCCTTTTGCTTCCTGGCTTTGGAGAGTGCTCCCCGTGAAAACAAGTTTTAACCCTACCTTGTAAAGCTAGCCATTCGTTTGGGAAAGATTTCTGGGCATTAACCTTTCAAATGTTTTCAAAGAGCATCTCATGGTTATGGGGTCTGAAGACCTTCCTGCAACACTAGTCACGAAGCCAGGTGCTGTTTGTATAATATGCCTTGCATATTATATTATATTGTATAATACGCATTGTTTGTATAATATAGCCTTGCCTTGCACTGGCAGGGTCGACAGAAGACAACTTGAGCTCCTATCCCCTTTGCTTTAGCCCTTGGAACTCTGTAGTTCCGCTTGATCTTTGTGGCTCATTCTTTGCAGTGTCATTGGCTTCCACATGGAGGAAGAGGAACAGTAATAGTATCTAATCTCAAGGAGCTTTGGCAATGTCTCTGTGATACCCTGTATTTGATCAGCAGGTGCGTGCCTCAGACTCCTGTAAAAAGGAGTGTCCTGCTGCTGATATTCACCACTTCTTCTCCCTGATGGGTGTGACCTGTAGAGCAGGAGCTTCTAGTACAGTTATCCCTTGCAGGGGATACTGTTTGTGCTTCCTGTTTTCTACCTGATCTCCCTGCCTGTTCTTCATCCTAATTTTTCTAGAAGAAAAATCCCATTTCCCTATGCAACTGAGTGGCAAGCACCTGTCCTCCAGCCTCTGCTGCTTAGAGAAAATGGTGGATTTGAGGGAAAGGGATGATGATTATGCAATGGAAATAATCTAAAAACAAAGGAGTACTTTGCCAGCCTCTCTAAAACAGTTTCTTAGCTTCTCTCAGACAAAATGTTATTGTCTGTTTTGTAAGCCTGCTGGAGATGACCCACAGCCTTGATGGATGGCTGTTGTTCCAGGCCAAAAGCATGACTATGGCTAATCTATCTTCTTGCCTTGCTTGCTCCTCTGTGGGTCATGTGTTGCCCCTGTGAGCATCTCTCCAAACAGAGATTCTAACTTGGAGCTCAGAGAGGAGGGGGCCCATTTTTTTCCAAGTTAATGCTCATTCTAGATTAACATGAAAGATTTGGCATTTTGAAATGAAGTCATGCATGCAGTCAGGAAGAAATGACAGGTGTGATAGAGACAGACGTGGTGTATTTGGAATATTTTTTTTTGAGATAATGTTATAAGCAAGTCTTAATAATCCTTTATCAAAACTCTTCTACATCACCTACAATTGCTTTAGACAACATTACAGAACTCTATCATCTATTTGCTATGAAATCATTTAAGTTGCCAAAATAAATAATCAGAGGTTAAGGAGTTCTAAAATTAAGATTGCCAAGTCAGGTTTAATTCATTGCTTTTCCATACTCTTTGCAATATTTTTTTTTACATGTCACTTCATTGTACCTTGCTAACACTATTATAATATGAGAAGCTGACTCCTTACAGAAACATTTATTTTCTCCAAATGTTTCAAACCCCTTTAATAAATGCTATAAAATTGTGTTATAACACTTGTGGCAATGACAGTTAAGCAGATAAAGTTTACAAAACTCCAAAATAGTATTGTAATTATGCATTTAATTGAGTTCAGTAATCCTAGAACTGTAAAGCAATCCAGTTTCTAAGAAAAACATAAATCATCAAATATGGCTCCTCTGTTAACTTTCATACCTTCTATGTACTAATACAGGTGTTCATCTGTTTCATTTAGAGCACCTGCTTTAGCTTCCTAAAAAAATGTCTGTTTTCCGAATGCTGTCAATGAGTTGTTCAGAAAACAATTCAAAATTGATAAATTAGGAATATACTTCTTACAAATGACCACTGAGATGGTCTAAACCAAAGCGCATATACAATTAATTGTATGAGTAACCATGAAAAGAAATAGATCTATATGGAAATAAATTAATTATGTGCATTGTGGTGTATTTAAAATGGAAATGCTGCTTTTATCCCACACTTTGAACTTGCTAAAAACCCTGAGAACTCACTTTATTTTCCAAAATGGTGCCTCAAACATAAGGGAAAGAGACATAAAAGAGCTATCCCATGGATTCTTTACTTTTGTTCTCTATATTGATTTTTTCTTATTAAGATATTATGCTGATGCAGCTTCTAAGTGAACTAAAAAATAGCATGTTCTCTTAAAAAAAAAAAAAAAGACAAACCATCATTTTTCTTCAAAAAATACCTACTTCATGTACTTCATGCCAGGAATCCATCAGAAAAGCATACCACCTGGAAGGATGTTTCTTTCATAAACTTGCAACCAAGTTTAATCCAATTGCAAACTTCCCAAATAATTTAATAAAGTGTTTGCATTGGGGTCATAAACTCATAGTTGTGGAATTAATTTGTAAAACTTCTAATTTGTAAAACTTGGTGTTACCGTAGATGCCATTCAAAGCTCCCAAGAAGTTGTTAGATGGTTGAAGAGAAGTAGAAGTATGCTACAAAGCAGGGGTTTTGCCTTTGAATATAGAATAAATAAACATTGAAATAATGCAAATGATAGCTTAAGAGTTTTTAATTTCTACGGTGAATTAAAAGATAATAATGACATAGAAGCAAAATTTTCTCTGCATAGACTATGACAACTTTACAGGTTAATTGCAGAGTGTTGTCCTGAGAAATCTGACAAAAACAAAAGCTTATAATACTGCACAATAACGGGTATTTTTCAATACATTCTGGTGCAGCCTGCAGATTGCTTCATGTTGATTCTGCTGGTTCTACTTTCAGAGTATAAGCTCTTTGGAACAACGTATCGCTCTTATGTATTTATTAAATGCCCTGGAAGCAAACTATTCAGCTAACCAAGACCTGCAACTTCAAACTCCCTGTTTCTGAAGTCGAGTGTCATGAAATCACATCTTATGCTTCAGTCTACAAATGATACATCAAAGTAATCCTTCTCACTTCTGTGTAGCTATCTTGGCTTCCTTGAGGAGTGAGGAGATGGAAAAGATACAACATTCAAGCAACAAGAGGCATACAATATTTTTGATGGCCGTTAGTTTTCTATTTTCTCAGGTCCATCTCCCCACCTCCTTTTCCTGTGCACATGTACCACACCACGCACACTTTGAGCACAGACACAGATGCCACTGGTCAGCTTCTAGCCTATGGCAACAGCAACTGAGAGCAGCATGAGTTTCACTTCACTTTACAACAGCACAGCTTTGTTTATTTTAGCTTTGAAGCAAAGGATACCTGTGTAGCCAAAAGTTTGTGTCTGCCTATACATTTAAATGTGTCCGTATTTTGCAGGAAGATTGTGTTTTATGTCATTTTTTTAAGAATTTGAATTGAACAATAGCTTTGGGAAGACCTAGTCTTCCCAAATGTATGTGACATCATGTATGCAGTCACATTGAAACCTCATCTACACTGCTTCTTAATCCCAATTGCAATATTCTTGCTGTGCCTGCCTTTTTTTATGTTGGAGCAGATTGACAATCATAAAATATATCTGTGCAGGTGACAAATTATCCAGCTGATACCACTGAATGTGTCTCACTTGTGACCTAAATCTAGACATAACTTGCCTCCAGCTTGAAAAGCTTGTGCATTAACCCACTGTGCCACCTAACCACCCTCTACCTCCGGCAAGCTAATGAATGATTCAGTGGTTTTCATGGCTTCAGTTCAACACTCTATTTCTGCAGCTGGAGACACAGTTTTAAAATACTGCAAGTGAAACACATTCACAAAAGCTATTGCTCATTAATGCGATTTGTTTGCTGTGTTGTCTCCACAATGGCTTTTTTCCCATAATCTATTCATTTTCAGTTTCCTATTGTTCTGATGCTGCAGTAATAATAAAATGTTCTATAGAAACTAAGAGGTAACTTATTATTTCAGCATGGTCTTGACCTCCGTGGAGGAAATATCTACGGGCTCTTCAAGCACTAACTACCTATAAATAAATCATTTCCCTTAACAAAATGCAGAGGGAAAAAATTAATTCAGATATTAAATTTAACCTGTTCCGTATAACCCTGATATAATCTTTCCTGTAGATGGTACTACGGAAATACTTGGATCATTTTATTAACTATGCAACACGGAAAATAATTTAGGCATTCCATCCATCCATCCAACCAGACATACCATTATAAAGAGAAATTTTGTTTTTACTGCAAATCAAATACACGGAACGGAGAAGAACATCTGGTGCTGAAAAGAAAGGGCATTTGAAATGTAGTCTATTGGAAATAATCAGTGCTTTCCTAAAGTCAGAGTGCATTTCCAGTTGATAAGGACCTGGGCTCCTGGGTTGATCTGGGGTTCCTCCCAGCCTTACCTTCCTGTCCTTGCTCAGTGCTGTCTTAAAAAGAAAAAAAGGAATATGAAATTAAATGAAGTAATTATGCTGAATGTTATTTAAAAGTAGCAGGCACTGCACATGAGGCCACAAAGATTTTTTCTTTCATTTATTTAAAATGCAATTGTGCAGATATAAGTAAAGTGCTTAAGGCCATTACCTGTTTTACTCTCATTGATTTTCAAAGGCGTGATGGGGTCTAAACTCATTAGAAGCTTTTGGAACTCTTGCTTAAAATCTTCTGTGATGATATAGCCCAGAAAATTAGAGCAAATTTTATTACCATACAAAATGGATGTGCAGCACAACCATTGAAGGTTTAGCCTATCAAAAGCAAAGGAACAAACACCTCAAAATTCCACATTAACTCCCAAAATAATATGATGCTCCCCTTAGGGAGAAAATTCAGTTTTCAGAAAGTTCAGTACTAATTTATATAAAATACATCACTTTGACACTGACCACATGCCCAACTCTGTGTTTGTTCCATAATAGGTTTGAGGCTATTACCCCCCCCCCTTTTTTTTTCAGATCAGTGTACAGAAACCAATGTTTATCATAATGTCTACCATCATAGGTTTATAAAATCACTCCAAAAAGTTTGTTTATCCAGATTCTTAATGTCAAAAACCCACCATGACAGCTTTAGCTTTAAGGTATTACCCAGCCTGATGAAAGTTAACAACATTGTTTTCAAAATGGAGCCTTCCATGAGTATTATTCAGCTTAAATGTCAAGAATAGATCACCTGTTTTAACAAACGTGAAGAAACTTTGGAAACTTCTGAAGCATCCAAAACTATTGCATAGCTCATTCATCAAAAGACACAGAATACCTCAGTCCCAGCTCATCACACAATACTACTCTATTCTGAGAGATGCCAGAAGTCTGATATCCACCAGCCATGTTAAAATTACATTTTACTCTGGTCTTCTTTGCTAGGAGTACTCTTCACTTTAGACAGAGGAATGGCACCCTACAGAATTTATACAGAAATTAAAAAGAAAAGGAATAGAAATGTTTAATTTGTTTCTATTATTTTCCTATTATTAACCTTAGAAAGGGAGTCCTTTTCTTCCTGTAGAATAGCTGTATTTATATATTGTTGTAATATATTGGTTGTTCCCTACAATTCTCCAATGAATAAATTGTTACAAATGCTGTTGTCAGGCCATTCACATTTTCTCAGTATGCAGCAGGTTTTACATACACAGAATGTTTAATTAATTTTCTGATTAATGAGCTTTTTTTATTATGCTACTGCCATTTGGCAGCTGTTTTGACAAAACTGCCTTCCTCATTACAGAATTTCTACTTGTGAAAGGAAGTCAACCATAGAAAATGGGCTTATTGAATTATCCAGCTCACCAATTATATAGTATAAAATTATTCATCCTGATATAATTTGATCAGGAAAAATCATTTATCTTTAGTAACTGTGTTAAATTAGATATTATTCTGCTGGATAGGTGCAATTTTGCAAGTGTCTGTACTTAGAGAACTCTTTTTAATTTACTTGAACACTAAGTTAGTACCTATTTTCTGATTTCATTTTGTTACCAAAAAGGTTAGTTTCTGCCTACTCGCTCCACCGAGCCCAATTGATTCAAAGCTTGAAAAGCAGCACTTAGCCATTTTAGAGCAAAATGCCAGATCGATACATATCATTGGCAATAAAGTTTTGAAAGATCTGTTATAAATGTATTTCAATCTGTTTATAAATCAATTAATTCAAAATCAGTCTTGCAGCTTCAACATTTTTTAGTTTAGTGCTTTGCATGTACTTTGACAGTATTGCAGCAATGTTGCAAACAACATTGACATTGAAATTTTAAGTCCTTTTCTATTCAACCTAACAAATTTAAAATTAACCTCACTTTCAATATATTTGCATCTTGTCATTACCCTACATAATGTCTCTTATTAAAAGTCAACGTCTAATGCATTTGAAAAGAAATGTTGTTATAGATATATTTTTAAAAAAACTGTAACAGATTGTTGTGGAATACAGTGAACAGTTGGTTAAAAATAAATATCTATTATTGATTAACTTGAAAAATTTTATAATTTGCCTTACACTCCAGGACCATTTTTTCAGTGTAAAACAACCCTGAAATTCTTGCTGAACAGTTCAGCTACTGTATATTTTGGGTACAGTCATCTGACTGTAAGTCATCTCAAGGTGTCCTCCAAATATTTCACTAGGCTCTGCAAATCTTTCAAAGCATAAGTGAGTTCTTTATCACCTTCGTACAGCTGGATAAGCAATGGCATAATGACTGTATCAGTGTGCACAGACATAGGTCTGACACCTCTTCCTTCGATCTAATTACAGTTTTACAGCGCTTTTCTTTCCTGTCCTCCATGACTTCACACTGCCTTTTCAATGTCATGCCAATTCTTCTCTGATCTCGTCTAAGCCCAATCTGTGCCTTGACATCACAAGGTTTATCATATTATGAACAAGGATAAGCACTTTGCTACTTGTCAGACCTTACCGACCGTTCTCAATCAACAGAGATGACAGAGAGAAGAGTCACAAGCAGGCTGTACTACACCATGAAGCCACGTTTATCTGGAGGATAACCCTATGCCCCTTTCCCTTTGGCTTCACTCCTGTTAGTGTTTGATTTATCAAAAGTATGTCAGTGGGTGCTGGAAATACCTGAGCTGGTGGTGCTGTGGTTCTACAGTGACTGTTATATGCCTGGACTTCGGTTCAGCTGGTGCCAGGGTCAGCTGCATCTTAGGTATCCTTGGTACATATAACTGAGTTTCTGGAGCCTACTGATAATGAGATAATTATCACTCTTGATAGCTGTAGGTCTGTATTAAAGCACCTCTTGTAGGATCAGATTATCCTTCATATTGGGATGATCAATAATGGTCTGTTAATTGAAAAATACTCCTGTTCTGCCTACATGCTCTTGCATTAGCACTGGTGCTGAGGTGAGAGTCATTTGTTTCTGCATCCTGTCCGTTGAGTCACTCTCCTTTTGAAGCTACCTGGGTTACAGATCTGCTAAAAAGTAGGTCAGAACACACACCACGGTTTTCACTGTGAGTAATTGAGACGTGCAAGACTATGCACCATCTGGTCTTTCTCTCATTGTTATCCACAATGTTTTGGTTGGTGGTTTTTTGGTTTGTTTTTTTCCACCCCGATACCCCCAAATGCAGTATGCTCAGTTTTACCAGAGACATCTTTGGATCCTGGCAGTGTTTCCCTGAAGAGATGATATTTTTTAAAATTTATCAAGAGTACTGCATTAATCCATGGTCTTGAATACCCCAGTAAGCAGTTCATAAAGGTTATTATCATCAGTGCTGGCCATGTCTAGTCTCAGAACTTAGAAGTTATCTTCCAGGACAAGCAGTCACGACTCCTTTTCTGGGGATATCCACATTTATGTTGCTGTCAGCAGCTGTTTTGCTATGGTTCATGCAGCCTTGTACCCCACATTTACTTGCTGCTTGCTCATCTGCTGTACATTCAGAGAGGTTAAAGCCCCTTAGCATTGCTCGAGACTGACTCAATAGCAAGCTGCAGGACGAACAGCCGCTCATCTCAGTATCTGCACAAGTAGGGTGCAGGGTCCATCTACCTAGGTAGCTGTAGGAGGTCAGGCCAGGGGCATCTGAAGGATTTTGTAGGCCCTGAGAAGGGTGCTGCTGTAGAACAGGAAATAGCAAACTATTTTTTTTTTAGTTATGTTTTTCTTTGTGGTTATGTTTTTCTTTGTGACATATGCTGCATATTTTAACAAGAGACACATTTATTTGACTAATTAAGAAAGATACCTTCTTGATAACTTCCTAGGGAAGTTGCAAATCACATCTGAAAACTCTGGTTCTTGAAGTATATCAAACTCATAGCCATCAGAGACAAATAATTTAGTGTTATTTATATCACGGAGATGCATAACTCATTTTTAGTCAGCTTCAGCTTAAAAAAGGTCTAGTTCAATGCTGCAGTTTATTACCATCATATTTAAGAAAGTTTGTAAGACAATTTTAGTGATAAGAAATGTAGAATCTAGGTTGTCAGTCTTTATCCTTGAAGCTAGGCTTCAAGAAAGCCTTTCGGCTTCTAGAAAGTAGTGTTTTAAGTGATTACATCCAGGATTGAATTTTTCCTTTTCTAGGTCACTGTAGTAAAAGCAGGCAATTTTTCTCTACAGCTCTGTTATTTCCATTGCATTCCTGCCTGAACTGTTTCATAAATTTGCTGCTTCTTAAACTATCAGTCAGTGGTAAGATAACAGGTAAGTATGAGTCGACTTTGAACAGCAGTTTTACTAGAAGATGCCTCAAATATATTTAGGTGACTACTTCATTGTTTCCATGTTTCTCATGTAAATGTCATTATGACATTATGACAAATTATGATTTTTTTGCTTTGCCTTGAATGCAGTTTCTTTGAAATGCTTTTTCATCTTGTATTTCCAGCTTCAAAGATTTAATGTTGTTAACAGCTTTATACAGGTCTGTACCTTTGTTTCTCATAATCTTGCTTGTTTCTTTAGAACAGAATAAGCTTTCTTTCTAGAGAATAAAAGCAGTACTTTTGTTTCTTGTGGTTTATCCATTTTGCTTTTAAGGGTATGAGAGAAAAAATTTATAGGCAGAGGTAATATTTAATTAGACAACTGGTATAGTTGGAAAAACTAAACAAAATTCCTTTCTTGTGTAAACCCAAAGCATTTGCTTTTTTCTTTTCAAGTAGGGTAATAAACTATATGGAAATCTTATCAGATAGGTATGAAGGAGACTCTTCATTAGTATTTTGATTTTCTTGACATGTACATTGAATTAGTTGAGTAACTGAGTAACTTCCACTGCACTGTGATTTTGTGACCATATTATCTCCATGGGGTACGAGACCTTGAATAAAAATCTCATAACCACAAAAATTCCTGGCAGAACTATTTATTATGTAATTGTTGGTTGGTTCCAAATCAATCAAGACCACGCGGCCAGCGGCAGCGGTGAGTGCTTTAAATTCGAGCTAGAGGGGGCTTCCCGGAGAAGCCGAGGGAAGGCGGAGAGGCCCGAAAGGACTCGGGAATCGCGCGAGGGGCG
>JAOXJK010000012.1:100935464-100960841 GCA_025774025.1 Xenus cinereus | reverse complement strand
CCCGCCCCACCCCCACAATTCTACAAAGAGTAGTAAAAAGTACATCTGTAATAGGTGTCAGTTATGCCACCAGTTATGCCAATCACTGAATGGGAATCTAGACAAGGAACGTGGGTATATCCCTAAACTTTCCTTTAAAACCTGAAGCATCCTTTAAATATCTATTCTAAATTACAATTTTGGATATTCCTTTAAATTGGTATGTCAGAAAGACTTCCTCAGTTATTATTATACATGTTTAAGGATAAAGGGAAACACCTCCAAACTAAAATACTCAATGGTATATTCAGCTAGTTTTCATTACAACTTGATTTCTTTTGCGATTAAAAAATTCAAAGCTGCCCATGAGAAACAAAAAGTATTTTGATTTCTGCTTTTAGTATTCTAAATGAGTAATTCCTTGCAAAAAAATATTTAGTCACTCTCATGTTGAGATTCTTCAGATTTAGTCATTCTTTAGTCTGCCATTTTCCATGATCTTCTATACATCTCTCATTTTCTTTCCTTTCTTCCCTTCATTATTCCTGGGGCAATGATAGGGGGAAGTGATGGCTGACTACTTGGTCTGATGAGTAGACCTCATTCTGAGAAATCGAAATATTTCATAGTTTTAGAGAACAGGATATTTGCATTTTCTTCCGTACTGAGAGGTATCTTGCATAGTACGTTTTAGTTCCCAAGGGAATAAGGTGTTCCTGGTATCTAGGTATCTCTACAATAGACCTAAATCTAGAAACTCCTGTCAGCACTCACTTTATGGTCTAGTACTTCAATCTGTATTCTATCTGTCTTCACGAATCATTCTCAGTGGCGCCGGTGGGAATGTCATTTCAGCACAAAAGCTGAAGGAGACAGCACTATGAGCTCAGTCTAATACTCACTGAAGTTGGTCAGAAGCATCATAGTGACCTCGTGGTGCAGCACTAGGCAAAATCAGCTGTCCCCCACTGCAGTGTTTGTATTTTATAAAAGAAGGCCTTCTATAAACAAATATATAAAGCACTGGTAATACCTATTCTGGTCTTGTACATTTATAATAGGCTTCATTTAAAAATTAATTTTTTATGATTGACCCAGTGCTGTTTGACCACTATATTTATGCAGTATAATTGCACTTACTGTAAATTGAAAAGAACAATTGTTATTGCTCAGTGTCTCTCCTGTGGCTGCAGTTCTGGTCCATGTTTTCTATAATCAAAGCATCTAAAAGCCCACTACAGTTCTGTGCCGTTCTGTGCTATTGGCTGGCTTTAAAATCCATTACCACGGCAAGAGTATTTACTAGTTTTCAAACATTTAAGACTTACTAGAACTGGTAGGGATGATAAATTTCTTTTTCTTCCTTTTGATGTGTGTTAAATAATGAATATTGATGGTTATATACCTGTGTAAGGCTTGCAAGCATTCATTCTTCTTGTTTTAATAGCTGTTGTTGCACACATGAAAATGTAATTCCTGCATATGCATGGAATGAGTCTGCAAAGTGTCTTCTCATCATTGTTGGAAAAAGAACCATGCTGGCAGGAAAGTTTGTGTCAGTTCTTCTTTCATTTTGTCCATTTTTGCTGCACAAGACTCATCTCTCAAGTAACACTGGGGGATTAGTCCGTATACTGGCATTAAAGGTATGGGTCTCTGGTTACATGATACGACTGCGTAAGCAGTCGACTGCATATATTGCACAATATAGGCAAACTTAAATGAGCTTAGATGAATGGCAGGAGAGGGCTATGTCTCTACTAGCAGCAAACCACTGGAGTACAGCACCACTGTCCCCTGCTACTGACAAGGCCACCAGCAGGAGAGGACATTTAACCCATCAGCAGTAGGTGGAACAAACTGTTCTGGAGCAAGAGAAGAAGTGATGCAACTATGCTTCTTTGTGATATATAGGAGCAGCAGAACAGGAGTGTAAAATTAAGATATTATCTGTTTTAATTTTCATGATATGCACAGAATTTAACAGATCTGTAAGCTATGGCTTGCAGCTGTGAATGAGGGGTCCCTGAGCTGAAAACGGCTTTTGGAAGCATTTTTTCTACACAAGGAACTCTAGCTGCTGTTTTTCAAAGGCCAAATATACTGTTGGAGTCAATTCTCTGTTCCTGATCTTGTTTATTTTCTCCATGTTTATTATTAAGTCTTGTGTCTTAAGGACCAAAGGCAAAGGGGAGGTGTAAATGCACAGAACATTACTAAAGAAAAGAACAAATAAAAGGTTCTTTGGGGGTTTGGGGGCGACAATTCACCTTACTGAGATACCAAATTAGCTAGATCATAAGGTATGGGTTTTTGGGGGTGACAATTCACCTTACTGAGATACCAAATTAGCTAGATCATAAGGTATATTTAACAAAATAGTTTAATTTAAGAAGGAAGGAGCATATTCCTTTCTTATTCTTAGTATTACTGCTGTCTGCTGATTGGTCAAATTTGATTATTGCTGTCCCAAGAGTGACTTGGAGAGGTATTATTGTAGGTGACCCTGACTTATTTCCTGCAAAGAGGGACAGTTTCTTCTAACTCCATGGACCTTTTGTGCAAAAGAACATTCAGACCCAGTAACACTTTAAAGAAGAGCAGCAGGAAAATTTCAATGCAGAAGTTAATGCAGACTCTTTTTGAAAGACACAAGTTCTGTTGCTGTGCTGGTGTGTATTGTTATCTTTGAGCTGTTATGAAGAATGTATTCTTACACAAACAAGCCAAAAACCAGGCTCCTATATTTTATACCACTATATATAATGTATAATTGTGTATAATTACAGAACATCTTTATAATTATACTATTGTCTGAATATATACAGATCTCCTTCTATACACCTCCTGAATATATTTCATGTTCTAGAAGCTTTCATTTTGCAACCTGTAGAATACACAACTCATAAGCACGTAATGAAATGTAGTTTATGTGAGCAGAATAAAAATGTTTGTTCTATATTTGAATGTATAATCATACATAGAGCACCATATACCAGACACCAGCACCATGAGTTGTGTTTAAATTTTAGATCGCCACATATGATGTCGAATTATACTACAGCTCAGTTTATACAGAACTTCCAAGTGATGAATGTGTACTGCGAGCTAACCTTCCCAACCTGAAACAAAGTCCACTGAAGTGGGCACCAGTGACATTTAAGTGTCTTTCAATAATAGAACAAAATGATTCTGAGATACCATGCACTCAGGGTAATTTTGGTCATGGGTTGATTTTTTTTTGCAGTCACCCAATATTTCTTGTACAAATTCATCAAAAAAATAAATCATAAATGTTAGCTCATTTCTCTTGTACAGCAAATATTAAATTTTTCATTATTATTTACTTCTACAGAGGAATGCAAGGGAATAAGACAAAATATATATGACTTGCTCAAAGTTGCCATGAAATTATCTTACAAAATAGAGGTGAAAACAGCTTGTTGTGAGTACTTAAAGACTCAAGGTTTTATCGTTATTCCAGACATCTGCATCCCTTTGTCTTGTCTCTTTTGCAAGACCACAAAGTTCAACTTCTAGACCGCACTGCACTTTATGTTGAAAAAGTAGTCAAAGAAATGCCCTTACATTCAGACCTGCCACATCTATTTGCCCTGGGGGAAGGGAAGGGCAAATATGTGTTTTTTTCTGTAATTAGAGCACTGGGTCATCTACCCACTGCCACACTTTAATATTTTGTTGTTGTTCTGTCACTGACAGTATTACAAGAATATATCATAATCTGGGAAATGTGTTTCAGGTAGATGGCATGTATGTTTTTCTAGCTTGCAACTGATAATCGTTCTTTCTATGCTGCTTGTAGATGATTACCTAAAGCTTGTGAAATACACTGAACTACCCCTTGGCAAGGTTATTTTTAGTCAAGCTGATAATAGCACACACAAATTTTCTTTGATCTCTCATTTCTGAAGCAGTATGTTTTGTCAAGTAATAACAGCAAGGTCTGTGGGAGAGCAATGTTTAAAGTTCTAGTTCAAATATTGTTGTATACTTTTGAATGGGTAAAATGATTTTATAAGTCTGTACATCATTAATAACTTAATTAGAATTCATGATTTTGCCTCTGGTGTTCTATTCTCGAAGTGCCTTTAAATTACGTATAGGTCTGAATGGTCAGATACACTTTAAAACTAAATTAGAACAAATAGAATTTCCCTTTGTCCTCTGGATATATGCCTAAAATATGTGGATTAGTCATATTAGATTCATATTCTGCATCAAGATGGCATGATCACCAGTCAAGACCTCTAGCTATGGAACCTAGCCAGTGCATGTGAGCAATACAAAAAGCCCTAACATCATCCATCTACTTGTTGTATGAAATGAATAGGGAAATGAAAGATAGAGCTATAGAGAGAAAATACATCATAGCTTACATATATTTTGAAACCAGTTTAACTCTCGGCAGGCATGGATAAAAGGAATTCGTAAGGTTAAAGAAGGTAAACTCTGGAGATGTTATGCAGAATTTTATGGAAATATTTGACTTGCATTATGTGAGATGTTATTTAGGTCAGTAAATTAATTCTTTCACACCACTAAAAATTATTTTCAACAACTGAATTAATTCCTCTAATTAGATCTTACCTGATGTCCACAGTTGCTATGATAACCCAGTGTTAAGAAAAAGCTTTTTTCATGCCATCCATATTCACTAGGTCTCCTTACTACAAGTAAATGAGAAGCAACTCTGTAGAAGATACTGAATTTACATTAATACATACCCAGTATCTGAAGGAAAATCAGGCTCTATCACACTGCATTATTTTGGATGACACATAGTCAATATCATAAAGCTTTCATTTAAATCAGATACTAAGTACGAATCTGGAAAGTAATAAGACTTCAGGTTTAGAATCTTTTTTATTTAAACAAATGTCTTATTTATTCAAACTGCAAAATCCATAAAGTTACATTACAGAATTTATCTTTGTCCTAGATAGCATTGTGAGGATCCTCTATGAGATGTTCATTGTGCTAAAATGAAATAAGTACACTCTTTAATGTTCAATATGACTGAAATACAAAAAAGCCTGTTAATGAAATAGTGATAAGAAAAAATTAAAATAAGTATTAAATATTGTTCCAAAAATAAACATGGAAATTCAGAATAGCAGCTAATGTTCTGAATGAACATGCTTTAATATTAAAAATCATTAGTGAAATTAAATTAGGAATGACAGTTTTCTACCTTGCTGAAGAATAATTTATGTAAGCTCAGCAGAGACATTTTGAACTAAAAAGTATCAGTGAAGTATGGAATTGCAAACAAAGTGCCAGAGCATTTTTGCAAAAGCAACAAGGTTGATAGCTTGTTGTTGTAATTAAGGGCACCTGGGTAATTATTTCTATTAGAAAAACTCCCTGTTAGAAAACTTTCAATTGCCAGAGCTTGTGTTTATATGAAATATAAATCTATTTTTATAGCAACTGTATACAGTTTTCTTTCTTCCATTCTTTTTTTTGCCCATTTCCTTTTTAATTTTATTTTTTTTCCAATAAGAAATTCTAGAGTTTAAGTATTTCTCTTAAGTTTGGATGAAAGAAATGAATGTAGAAACTCTGCTGAAAAAGATCCCCTCAAGTACCCCATTCTGACACTGTGCTATTGACTGACTTCTCTAAATTATATCGCTTTTTTTTTTGTTTTAGATGTTCTTGGCTTACACATCTAATATTGTAGTTTGTTTCTCCTTCCCTGTAAGCAAGCCATATCCTTCCTGTCTCTTCCTTTGGTTAAAGTGCAGTGATGGTGCAAGAAGAAGTAAATGTCCTGAAATGATGCACTGTTTAATTTTTCATGCTTTTCTTTCTAATTGAAATGCAAAAGATTTCTTTTTTTTTTCCCTACTGGAAAAAGACAGTATATAACACGTTAATCATTTGGGCTATTACTCTTTCTCCTACTACCCTTTTCTTAGGGGAAAAAAAAAATAAATCACTGTAATATTTGATATAAGATTTGAACACTTTTCATTGATGACTGTGATATTCCAAAATATATAATGCTCATCACAGATAAATAATTCCAGACTGTAAGAATTCTTCAGTACTCACTCATGTGAATAATAGCTAAATGTTATCAATAGCCTTTGTAGTAGATCACAAGCAGTGAAACCATTTTAGTGGCGCCAAACACTTGAAGAGAGAGGAAAGATACCTTTTTCCTCAAGACAAAGCGATTCTTTGCTGCTCTAGTTCCACAGTGAGGATTTTCTCATAATGGCAAAGAGTCCAAACCAAATTTTTTTCATTTGATGTCTGGCTAGATTTGAGACTCTTTGCTGAGAATGCTTTTAGCACTGTTTAAACAAAGGGTCAGAACATCTACAAATATAAGTACATTGTTTAAGACAATTACAAATAGTAATAATAATACAGCATAATAATATTTTATGCTCTAAATTTTAAATCAGTCAGAGACCCATGTGATCAGAGGTATGGTGAGACTCCAACATGTCTCTTAAATATTTTATTTCAACCATTGTTTCAGTGTAAGAGTAGACCTGATGGATTTAGCTTTGCCACTCTTGTTAAAACTACTCTGCAGTAGAACTAAAAAATCAATAAAAGTGACTGTCAGGATTTAACCATCAGCTATGACCATGCATCCACTTGCTCATTTCTCCTCCTCCCCAGTGGGATGGGGAGAAGAATTGGAAAAATAAAGAAAACTCATAGGTTGAGATAAAGACAGTTTAATACGCAAAGCAAAAGCCCCACGTGCAAGCAAATCAAGGAATAAATTCACCACTTCCCATTGGCAGGCAGGTATTCAGCCATCTCCAGGAAAGCAGGGCTCCGTCATGCATGATGGTTACTTGGGAAGACAAATGGCATAACTCAAAATGTCTCCCCTTCTTCTTGCTCCAGCTTTATATACTGAGCATGACGTCATATAGAATGGAATATCCCTTTGATTGCAGTCAGCTGTCCTGGCTGTGTCTCCTCTATTGCCAATGAAAATTAAAAAATTGTGAAGCATGAAGTGGAAAGCAAGCTTCAACCTATGAATGGTTGAATGTGTTTTTTAGGGCCTTCTAAGATGTTACACAATATCACTTAGCCAATGGTTTAAAAAAAAATAAATCAGGATGCTGTTATTGCCAAAAAATAATTTATTAACCTTATTTAAGATTAACTTACATTAATAAATTTCATTTGTTAGTCATTGGTGAGAACAATTCTGTGAATGAGCATTCTGTAAAATAACATTATACAATGAATATGAAAAACAGACTTATTGAGAAACTGGGTTAGCATGTTTATGGCAAGATAAAAGGTTTTGTAGCTAGAGATAGCACAGGCATCACATTCATCCACCTTCGACAGCCAAAGAAAGGTATTCAGACACTCATTTGTTGATTGATTTGTTGCTTGGAGTAAGATTCAAGCTAACACCCTGGATTCACTAGAAAAATGTCTTCTCTCTCTCTCCTTTCCATCAAGGAGAAGTTCTCCTAGGTTTTTTCTTATCTGGAAGTGTAAGAGTGGACTGAGGCAAGGAGAAAATATGCTAGGCTGCTGCAAACAACTTTCAGTGTAATATTCAAACAGACAAATACAAAGCATGTATGTATCACATCCCTTGAGCTGCTGTGAGACGGTTAAGCAGGTGCTATGTAAATATTAATTATTTTAATTCCACAGATCTTTAAAAATTCATCAGAGACAATAAACAGGTTGGATTCATATTTCTGACGAAAAATGCAGAAGTGTAGGATTTTCTCTGAGCATTATGAGGAAATATTAAATACAAGAAATTTGAGGAAGTAGCTGTGAATTTATTATGATTGTTAATATGGAAAAAATATCAGAAAAAAATTAATAAAAGTGATAATATGAGACAGGAAGGATGTCAGCCACTTGTGTTACAGGTAATTTTTCCACTGGGTCGAAAATTTTGTTCTGTAGGTATTTTGTAGAATAATCCAGTAAAATAACTTTTCATAAAATGACAATGTTTGAAAGATTTTTGTCATATTTTGGTCGTATCTGTGCTTCTGCATTCTTAACTTTGATACTTTTTGCACTTTTATCTTTAAATGGAGTTGTGTCTTTAACAGACCACCTGTAAAGTACATTAAATTAAAGACTCTCGTGAAGCCTTTTAGTGAATGACAGCAGTAGTCGTAGTGCAGTCTTCTGCCAGAAACCTACCATCACCAGTTTATCATTACCTTTCATTCAAGTTACATACTCTGCTGTTTTTTTTGCTAAAAACAGACACGACAGTCAGGGCTCAGAACTAACAATAATTTGTATCCTAGGCTGTTCCTGGTAAAGCGTTTCCATTGTGGGCATCAGACAGCCATCACACTATATTATATTTACTAGGAGAAGAGAAAAATTATAAAGAAAGTTTGCATTTCTTACTCAATTATCCTAATAAAGAAAATGAGCTTGATTTATAGCAAATAAGGGGTCTTGTAAAACAGAAGAGTCCAAGTAACATTTTCTTGCAGCTCTGTGGGCACAACTGAGACTGGTGTCATGTCTTGTGTTTTCTTTCTTTGTTTAAATTTTTCACTGCTAGGAAGGATTTTCATCCTGGAGCAAGGCTTGAATATAAAGCATTCTCATATAAAAAGCAATTTATGTGAGGTCATAATCTCTCCCCAAGCATAGCCTGTATTTCTGGTATGTGTTCTGTAGAGATTTGCTAGAGCGGAGTATGACCCCTAGATCAAAAGTACTGGAAGACTGATAACAAAAAGCACAGCCTCAGAGACATGCTGCTTGTTGCAGTCTTCTCTCTCCTACGAAGGACCACTACATCTGCCATTATGAATCCAATATAGATTGCAAAGATTGAACAAGAAAGTGCAAATAAACAGTAAATAACTCTGTTGTTTCCACTGCCACCAGACGGTTTTGGGTGTTTGTGCCCTGGATCTCTTAGTCATTGAAACGTAAAAGTTTTCTTGTTTGTTATTAAAACACTCTACTAAGAGTACTATTCAGGACTTGGGACAAGTGGCTTTCCTAGAAATCTGTTGTAGATGCCCTTTTTGGGGGGTTAAAACAATTACTTTGGGCAAGTAATTTCTCTCTTCCTCTCCTCCCAAAATCTGTGCTGGGGATTATGTTTCCCCCTTGTATAGTACGAGACTGAATGCTGAGGTGACAAATGCCACATAAGATCCTCCACAGAATAAAAAATTTGAGAGCACTGTTCATACATCTAATTTTGGTTTCTATGTCCTTTTCAGCATTTAGAACAAACACTTAGACTCTTGAATATGGATTTGGGGAACCCCACAGTACAGGGTTCTCCCTCCAATACTCTTGGTGTCCTCAAACAGAACAGAATTTCAAAAACAATGGGAGAAATACAGCTAGAAAAGGAAAATCTTTCTGCCTTTCTCTCTCAAAAGTATTTGATATTAAGTGACTTGTAAATTTTTTTCTTTGTCTTTTTCAACTTTTCACTTGTTCATGGGAAATATTTTCTTGATTTATTTTTGGTATGCAATTTTGCAAGTAGGAGAGAGAAAATGCATTTGTGTGCATGATAATGAGGAATACCTATGTAACACCAATACAGACTTAGTCTCCAAACTATTAATTTATAATGCTTCACCATTTAAAACATATTATATATTATCCTGTTTTCCTTCGTAACCTTTAAATAAATACTTTTAATGCTTTAGCTAAATAATGAAAAGAACTTCACAGAAGGACATTTACTACAGGATACAGCAAGATATGACATTTCACTTATTTTTTTCTTTATGGAGAAAGGGCCTGAATAATGGAGAAAGTAATGCAACCCATACACTTCCTCCCCCCTACCTCCAGTTTAATAATCCAAAGGTAAACTGCCTAAATATTTAATCACCTATGCCTTCTACAGAGTAAATAGAGAAATGTTCTTGTACCAAAAAAGCACATCATTTACCTTAGGCATATGTCTTAGAATGATATAACACTCATAGAGTCTGCAGTCTTTCCATAGTCTCTCTAGTCTCTATAGTCTTTCTGTTGACTATAGGAAGCCTAGGGTATCATTTTGGACAGAACAGAGCATGACAGCTTAAATGAATAGTGCCCTGGATGTATAATGGCGTAATTACATTTCTCCTTAAAACAAACTGTTGTGGAGAGACATCCTGTATTCCATGTCATAATGCACTCTTTTGAGACTTTGTGGGTCATGAAACTATTGTGTTCATGCAAAATTTGCAGAGTAGACTCTCCATTGTGGCAGTTAAAGAATGGTTTTTCTCAGCTTTTCCTTTCATGGAGAGCTTCACAATACTGCTAAATAAAAAAGCATCTCTTGATTCTGTAGGAAATTTATTAGGATCTATGCAAAGCTTTAAGTGGTGGAGGATGATGCATCATATGTTGGGTTTTGAAAGTGTCCTTTACAGAAATAGCAGCAGTACACGTTCCTCCATACTTTAATTTAGCTAATGTGTCATTTAGAGAAAAAGTATAATTGGAAGACTGAGAAAAACATAGGACTTTGAACAGATGTTATCTGTAGGACTTATTTCCTAGGTGCTTTTTGATAGTTTTTTAGCAAACACATTTTTTACAATATCATTAAAAAAGCTGCTTTGTACTCTAGAGGGCCTTCACCAAAGCCTGGAAATAAAATACACTTCTGTTCTAAGAGTATCACATCCATCTCCAATTTGTTATTATTATATTATTGTTGTGTTATTCACTACGTGGGTTTCAGATTCTGAAAATATACAAACTAGAGATCTGTCAAAGACCTGGTTTTTGGTTGGGGTGTTTGGTTTTTTTTTACAACATAATGCAGAATGTCCCTTTTTCTGCATGACCTGGGGAAGACTAGAACACAATGGAAAAAATAACAGGCAATCATGAAATGAAACTCTAGGACATACCATACAGACCTTACATCAAACCGCTAAGTAGCCTGAAGCTCTGTTTGGGTCACAATTACAAGAGGAAGAAAACCTGGCAGGGATTCAAAGCACACAAGCTTTCTTGCGTTAATTCCCTGTGTGGACAAGTGCTACTGCACAGTCAAAATCATAGAATCATAGAATTGTCTAGGTTGGAAGGATCTTTCAGATTACCGAGTCCAACCCTCAATCACAAAACCATCACTAAACCATGTCGCTAAGCACTACGTCTACCCTTCTTTTCAATACCTCCAGAATCTCAATGTCTTGAGAAAAATGAAGCAGCTTATCTCATCTTTCAAAAGTCTAAGTTACCATTACACTCAACAGTGTCATAGGAAGCCCATGCAGTTAGGTGAAGCACACTGGAGCTGTAAGAAGATGGCAAATGCTATGTGAGGTTATATTACTCTGTGTGGATGCATTTGAAAACTACTCATCCATAGGAACTGTGAAGCAAATAAAATTATCAGCGCCATTCCATACAATCTCTGAAGTGTCCCAATTAAAAAAAAAATCCTTGTATGTCAATAAATTAATTTTTAAAGTTTATTATTTGAAGACATATTCTATATTTTTGTTGGTTTTGGACAAGAAGTGTCATGACGCTGAGGTGACTTTTTCCTCCTGAAGTCTAGTTTCTTGAACTTCTTGTCAAAGATAAGGCTGCCAAAATTTTGTAATGGGAGAAGTTTGCATTTTTGCTCCGTACCTCTGGCAATAATGAATAACTTTAGTTGTTTCATATTTTGTTTTTAAAGATTTCTCAGGCAGACACTGAATCTGAAAGACAGTTAAATAGTTTGAATTATGTGGACCAAAATAAATGAAAATTGATTCTTATAGTGGAAAATGTCTCTCAGTTCCAGTGACAAAGGATGACATTTGTGTTACTGAAGAGATGAAGGAATATTATGGGAAAAAAAAAAACCTAAACCCTCTAGAATTCTATCTTCTTTTAGTTTAGAAGAATATAAATGAGAATTATAGCATGATTTTTTTCCCCATTTATCCAGTTTAGACTTAATTGCAGGACTGATGCTAGTAACATAACATATAGTTGCAGTTCTATATGGGGCTATCTGTAGCAGGCAAATCCAGCTGTTAATGGATAACTTAGTGTAGTTTCCTTGGAGTTTCAGGTAAAGAATAAAAAAACCCAAACTATTTGCAAGTGTGATTGAGATACTTGACTGAAATCAACTCAAAATCTAACGTAAAGCTTGTGGAAGCAAATATCCATGTTGGTTTTTAACGAATTAATTCATACCGTTTCACAGACCTTTTACACTTAAGTAACTGTGCGTACTAATGGAAGAACATCCCATTTTGCATCTGGATTTTTAAATGAGTATTAAGGTATGGGCACTACAAACATTTATACACTCTTCCATTCAGAAAATAAATGTGAGATGCTGTTTTTTTTTTTTCTTATTAGAGCTAAGTAACTCATTGTGATATCATTGTTAAGTGGGGCTTTGTGGTAAACTCCATGTTGGTATATCAGAAAAAAAGGGGCTAAGAAATTTAAATCATGATGAGAACACATTTCATAGAATCATAAAATCATAGAATCATGGAATCATAACATCATAGAATGATGTTATGGACCTCAAGGATCATCCAACCTCTCTTGGCAAAAACATGGTCTAGACAAGATGGCCCAACATCTTAAAAATGTCCAATGATGGGAAATAAGCCACTCTGGGGGGGACTATTCCAATGGCTGCTTGTTCTCACTGTGAAAATTTTTCCTCTTGTGTCTAATTGGAATCTTCCCAGGAGTACCTTGGCCCATTACCCCTTGTCTTTCCCGTGTGATTCTTTGTTAAAAGGGAGTCTCCATCTTCTCTGTAGTCACTCTTTAAATACTGGAACATGGTGATAAAGTCTCCCCTAAGCCTTCTTTTCTCAAGACTGAACAAACCCAGTTCTCTCAGCCTTTCCTTATATGGCAGGTTTCTCAGTCCTTTGATCATCTGGGTGGCCCAAGAGAAGAGAAGAGAGGAGAGTATGATCTCAGAAAAATGCATGTTCTCCAATATTATATAACCTAGTGGTGTACATTTTGTATTTTGATCACTGTTAACTCAGTATACTCAGCTTAAGTAGAACTCACAGGAAATGGACAATTTATTTTGTCTTTTGTGAAATGAATAAATGTCTGGTTTATGAGAACTTCTGAGGAATGAGAAATCGTGGACTATAATGTCCAAATACAACAGAATTTTTTTTAAATTCACCAAGCTTCAATGGATCAAAACTGTAAAACCACTGGAGCTAGAGCAGAAGTCAGGGCTCCATAGAAATAAGCTTCAAGGTGTTATTTTTTAAAAAGAAACCCTTCTTTCCAAAGATGAGGCAACTTAACACAATATGCATTTGATTCAGCATCTTCATTGGTTCAATTTAAGAAATGAGAATTTGTTTCTTTAAAGACATCATTAATCTGTTTTGTGTAAAATCTGTTTCTGAAAATAGCCTGTGATCAATTTGTTTTAATTAAGAGTTTTACTGAACTTGGTGATATTACTCTTCACAGTAAATTTAGCTGTAACCATTTTCACAGTCAAATCTTATTTGAAAGGAGTGTAGATAAGGAGTTTGCATGATTGAATCTTTAAGCCAGAATTGCATTTGGTAACATTAAAAGGTAGATGTTTCAGACCTGTACTTTTTGAGATATTCTGTCAATCATGTGTACTCTGCAGTATGAATAGGCTTAAAATGGACAGGAATTAGGACCAGGGGTCCAAAAGAAAAGACTCCACTGCAGTCCTGAAGATGTGGAGGGAGATGACTAGGAATCAAAACTAGAGAGCGTCAGGGGAGCAAAACCAGAGCATGAATATAGGGGAAATCAGCAAAAAAAAAAAAAAAAATTAAATTGCTTGACTTTCTTCATTCTTTATTATGAAGGAAATCCTAAAAGCCTCATTTTAAAATCAGTTGTCTCCATTTCTATCATTGAAGAATTGCATCAATAGCAACTGGAATTTTTGCCTAGAGAAAATAAGAGAACATCCATTGTGGCTTTTAGTCAAATAAATAATTTCAATTTTACACAATGTTCACTTACTCTGGAAAAAAATACAACACAAAACTTTCTACAAAATGCTTCCTGTGATTCTGTTAGGGAAAAATAGTAGTCTTTTCATCTTTCTCTCCTCTTCGGTAAAACTTTTCCTGGTGACCTAAGTTTTTCCCTCTGGTTTTTAATATACAGTTTCAGTGTTCTTTTTAAAATGTTCATTTCTCTTTGTCATTATTCCTTTTCTTCTTGTTCTTCCTACAGATTTCGTTTTATTACCATTTGACTGTTCACACTGTTCCCGTTCTCCTGATCCTCTGTTATTTTCTTTGGCCATTACATGTTTCTAAAGCAGAGTTCAGCTGTACAGAGACACAGTCAGTGCCACAAATGTGTATAGAGTAGGAACTAGATAGAGCTTTAGCTTTCTCTTGATCTCTTGTGCACACAGAAATATTCTTACTGCTTCACTAGACCCAGAAACTTTCCATATTTTGTGTGTACATCCTACTTTTCTGAAGTCTGAAGACTTAAATTTGGTGCTTGAACAATTGTGCTGCATTTCTAGCTGAGGAGAGCCAGAAATGCAGTCCAGTGAAAAATAAGCAATGCCTTAGCTCGGTCACGGCACAACAGAAAATATTGCCGAGTGTTCTGACATATACAGACAGTCTTGTTTGCTGAGGTGTTGTGAGCAGGCTCTCCCTACTTGTCTATCACTGAAAATACTAATTCATGGCAGTACTATTTGGGCTCTACCACTGTTGGACACTTTTTTATCTGTTTTTAGCTTTGCCAGATATTCCCTGACCTAACACAAAGATTTCAAATTTCATGAAACCACTTAGGCAATTTGAAATGTTTCTTCCCTATTGCTTCAAGCAGACACAAAAAGTAACATAATGGATAATCCTATAGGTAATATCAGGATCCTGTCCCCGTGTCAGTCTACTATAATGCAGTCTCAGGGTCCTTAGCTCTTTTCTGCTGTGATAGGAGTTTCCTCATTAAAAGAGAAGATGTTGCAAACTCTCTTCTCTTTACTCTTCAGACATCACTTGCACCCTTTTTACAGCAGACTCTGTCTTTGTAAAAGTGATTCATGGAATTACATAGATCATCTCCAATCTAAGTCTAATATCTGTTCCGTGTGACTTCAATTCATTCAAATTTCAAACGCCTATTGATTCCAGTGGGGCAGAAGTTCATCTTTTCTGCAAAGGAACAGTTTATTTTGTCAATGCAGTCAAAATGAATGAATTACTTTAATGAAAAAGAATTCATCTTTCCAGTGTGTCACATACAACAAGGAGTTTTATTTTATTGTTGCAAAATCTCATACAGTCTTGGGAAAAACAGGTGAGTTGGGGGGTTCATTGCTTGTTTTTGTCAATAACAAGGACAATAAATCTTATACAGTGATAGGAAGCTCTAAAATATTGTTATTGAACCGATTATTACTGATGTTGCTTACAAAAAGCAAGTGTGGCAATGCTGCTATTATTATTGCAGAGGAGCAGTTTCATCACCAAAGGATATCATTGCTTTTAATGGATAATTACCTCTAACTACATTCTGTGAAAGATTGGACTGCAGGAAATATGCAACTCTTCAAATCAATTTTATATGCTTGACTCAGCAAGGTAAAAAATCAATGGCTAATGTATGATTTGAAGATACTAATAAATAAACGTACTAACTGTTAGCAGGTTAAGATACTTTAATCAACCCACACCATTCTTGCTAATTCCTTTTCCATTTAAGGCATGCTTGCACTTTGCAATGAACAGGCTATGCAGTTTAGCATTGGTTACGTATACAGGAAGGATAACTGTCTGTATTCTTGGGAATGTGTGGAATCATTCATAAGACAACAGGAGCTTCTTTAACCACTGTTTTATACAGTAAGAGTCACAGAAAATACAGACAAGCAGGTCTACAATTTCTGGAGAATAAGGAAAACGGTGTGTAGGGCCTTTCATATATCTGACTTGGAGAACAGGTCAGGGAGTGAGGAAATATAGGCAGGGAATCTGAGAGTAAAGATATTTTCCGTGACCTTATGGAAGTCACACAACACCTCTGTGTTGTGACAATTGCATCTGCACTAATTAAAGTCTCTTAGATGGCATTTGCTTGTTTTGTATTTTTATTTTTTTTAATTATATCTTTGCACCTGAAGTGACTGGACTTCAGTAAGGTTTTAAAGGTTTCATTTCAGGAATTTCATTTGTATTCATGACACAAGTTGATTGACACATTTTCCTAAGTATGTACTATTTTGCAGTGCAAGATACAATAACGTATATATTTTTTAACTTGAACTTTGAAATCAGGAGATAGTCTTACATTTCTAATGTGTAATCTAACTTTATACTAATGATTTAACACTTCCTTTATTGTCTGGATCCCAAAGCAGAAAAAGGTGTAGCAAAAGGGCACACCTATGTCCAATCAGCACACACTTGTGTTTGGTAAGCACACACCTGTGTCAGATAAGCAAAAGCATTAGAAGTACCACATCTGGCAGCTCTATGAGTAATATGATTTGTGTGATCTCTATGATAAGCTAAAGTTGAGCTATAAATGGAATTTAAAATGTGCAGTGAGTATTTCTGAGAAAAATCATGGAGCATAAACGACCACCATCCCCAAATTTTATTTCAGGAAAATATCGCAAGCTATAATTGATGCACTAATTAAGGAATACAGTCAGAGAATTTGGTTGGTGAAGAGGATAAAAGAGAGAAAGAGAAGTGGAAACTGGAAAAAATTAATTCCAGAAAACAGGGAACGAAAGCCAAGATGCTACAGATATATTTGATGAGAAAGCTGTTTTTCAGACACAAATTCTTTTTACAAAAATAAAACATACAGAATACTGACAAAGCAAAGACAGGTGAGAGACAAAAAGGAGCATTTTGAAAGACAGCAGTGTAGGGTAAGTAAAATAACTCAGTCAACTCCCCAGTGCAGGCTAGATTTGAAGGAGAGAGTTGACTTGCCAAAAGAGCAGCTCCGTATTTGTGTACTGGAGTAGTGCTTTTTTCATTTCTTTCTTTTGTAGGAATGTTTTAGTTACACAGTCATTAATTTATTTTACCAAAGTAAATGGTAAGACTGGGATGGGGACTTCTTTGAAATTTGCGTTGCTTAAACTCAATTCAAAGCAATATAACATACTTGAAAAAGTTTAGTGGGATTAGTAGATCCACACAAGTGATGAAGACAAACTCAGTGAGGTCTGTGGCACACAGGAAGTCTGGCATTCTGTGGCGCATGGGAAGTTTGGCATTCTTCATTGCTGAGATTTGTTTCCTAAGCTACAGAAAGAAAAGTAAAAACTATACAAAGGAAAGGCTTGTTAGTTATTCCCTAGAATGTTCTTCCAAAGCAGGAAAAAACTCATTGGTCATGGGCATTTTCCAGTCTCCTCTGTGAAGAGGAAAGCAATATACAGACAAGATGAATGCTACAGAATAATGTTAGTTCTTCCTTACGCTTCAGTTACTTAATTGTGTTTCTTAATGCGGGAGGTTTTCAGACCACTTCACAAGGTGGAGAAATACTGCAAGATATGTAAAGGCCCGTGTCTTCCATTAATCAGAAAGGCTAAAGGAATGAGCTCAGCATTATGATAGTGATGAAAAATCATTTGTCACATTCTCACACACACAGACACACATAGACAGACACATGCACACACACAAATAAAAGCACATTAAAAATTAAGGCACTATGATGCTTGATGGGTTGGTTCTACTGGCTCCCCTTCTGCAGTTATCTTTGATCTGAACTTCTGTTTTATTTAAGTGACACAACTGAAATTAATTGGAGAGCTTTTGATCTCATTAATACTAGTAATTTCTATAGACTGAGCCATATTCATAAATAAAAAAGCAACACTTACAGTGAAATTGTATTAATATTTTTTTAAGTCATTTCTTAGGGAAACAGTAGTCTCTGTGAATCAGGTTGCTGGCCAAAAACATTTTGTGTTTAGTGTCTAGTTATTCAAGAAAGCTGAGTAAGAGCTGGGACAGTCCATGACAACTGGCTTGAGAAGCACTTCAAAGACTTTGAACTTAGTAGGTCTTTCATTCTGTTGCTGGTAAAATTGTTTAGTTATTTTAAGCCAGTGTCTGGAAATCGACCTTTGCATGCACGGAAGAAAGCCGCCTTCTTTCCCAAGCGTTTTGCTCAGAAGTTGCTAGTCTATCAACATTCTATTGCTTCCCTGCTTCTTTTTCTGTACGGGTACCATGTTTATAAGCAGCTGGTTTTACATAAAACATCAGGAAGTACACTTTGTAGCCATGAAATTTAATTCTATGTTAAATCAATTATAAGTTTCTTTCCTGACTAAATTTACCACGTCTCAGGAGTTATATGTACAGCAACTCATTCTGAGTGGATTTCAAGGTTTCAGTATGCAGTTCTGTCAGGTCTAATGGATCAGGATCTTTTTTTTCTGTTTGAGTCTGTGTGACGTACTATTTCTGAGCCTCAAGCTCATTCAAATTTCAAATTCGGAGTAATTGTTCAACGGTTCATATTATTGAACACTCACAAAATGGAATATATTCCCTTATTTTGATGATGAATTCTGGATGAATTCACAAATAGTTTGCAAATGGCATTAGATTTACACACAGGTGGAATCCTGACTTGAACCTATTGGATTCTGTGACTGATATTGCCATTAGATTTAATCACTAGGAAATGCATTTTGATTGTGGTCATATATATTGTGATTCAGTAAAGCAAGTGTTAGTTCCTTGACTAATCTACAAAAATACTTGGATACTTATTCTAATGCTTTACACATAAGTGCTTACGTTTTCCTGTTTGAAAATATCAAAATAAAACTGATAATATCTTAAATTAAAAGAAATATATAGCATGCTATATAGGTTACATATTTGCAATGCATCACATAACCTGCATCCTCTGTCAGAGGAAACAAATATTGTTGTGTTGTAATTTAATGTTTTTGCTATGAGACAGAGCAGGAGGCTTTGAGAACTGTGTTTTGCTTTTGTCTCAAAGGCCAAATTTATTCTGTCAAGATATTTAGCTTCATCAAAACCTTCTGATGAATTTTGTATTAATATGCAAGGGGAGTTCCACAAGAGTTATGGCCTGTCATATTTTCAACAATGCCCTACATAATGGCTTCAATATGCCTGTCATAAGCTCATCTTGTCCTGCAATATCTACAATTATGCAGAACTCAGCCCTTTTAAATAATTAGATAAATGTGTATTTTTGACAGGAGCTGGTTCTAACTTTCAAAAGTAACTACTATAACACATAATCTCTAGTGACTGTCTTCTACATGTGTATATCTTGCTCCCCTTTTTATATGCTTTTATTTTTAATTGTAATATCATATATTTGTTGTAGGTAGCATGCTATGCAGTTACATATTTTGTTATATTGTATACGCATTGTAGACTTACGGAGAAGCCCAAAAATCTTCCTGCAGGAATTTATGACACCATTCCTTTTAATTTCAACAGAAATTGAAGCATCCCTTTGTTAAGAAGACTTCTGTAGATGAATGCTAGGAGATACGGCAAGATGCAGCGCTGCTCTGGAGCAGTGTGCTTTGGTACAAGAATAGTAAAGCTACATCAGCATCAGCTGGCATTCTGCTAACATGCTGAATTGGCATTTATAAAGTAGGTTTTACTCCAGGTAGAACTCAAAATTTGTTGGGTACTAAGGAGATTCCAATGTCCAGCTGACCATATTCACAGGTACTTTAGCTGTCATCATGAAGAGCAGAGGCCAGAATCATTATGAAGTAATCATCCTTATTAGCACTGCCTAGTGCAAAGTATGTGTTTGAATCATGCAAGTTAACACTATGGATTTAATTTTATAAGGTTGAGTCTCACTGCAAGTTCATTTGCCTTATAATCATGTAGGTATAATGACTGTAACGGTATTGACATGACATGGAATATTTTATCCCTTCTATTTTGGTACAGCACTAGAGGAAGGAGATTTATGAATACCATGGTGGAGAAAATGTCTAGAAAATGTTTCCCAAATACTTTGGACTGGTATTGGCTATCTAAAGAGCATGCCACTGCTTCATTAAACACGCATATGTTATTCTCAGCATTGTAGTTGAGTTCCAGCCTTTTATGAACAAGTAGGCCCGTACATTTGTATTTGTTTTTTGATGTTCATAATGAGTATCATTTAGATTGTGCAGTGGGATTTATGTCATCAAACTTAGACTAGATATTAAGAAGAAATTTTTTACTTTCAGGGTGCTTAGACTCTGAACAGATTGCTCAGAAAAGTTGTGGATGCCCGAACCCCTGAAGTGATCAAGGCCAGGTTGGATGGGGTTTTGAGAAACCTGGTCTAGTGGAACTGTCCCCTGCCCATGGTATGGGGGTTGGAACTAGGTGATCTTCAAGGTCCCTTCCACTTCTAATCATTCTATGATAGCATATGAGATAGTCATTTAGTCTCCCTTTAAAATCACACGACTTACTTGAAAGATATGATTCATCTCATCCTGAGCCAGATATCTGAGACAGGTCAGATTATTAACTTCTCTCCACCGATTTAAAAGGAAGTCTAGGTAACTAATTCAGGCGTAGATACCACTGACGGAAACATTGAAAGTGAGGTGGTATGTCACTAAGAGTCTTTCAGTGTGGACAGCACTGAAATCTTTTGGAGGGTAAATTATATATTATTTTTAAAACCAATACTAGTGCTCTGTCTTCTTTAAAAAAACACATTCAATGACTTACCTCTGTCTCTTGACATTTGTCTTTCATTTGGTTGTGGATTCCAGAGGGCTTTACTTCTTTAACAAAAAACTACAGTACTATGAATGTTTGAACTTTTCTTATAATTCTGCCCCATCTTCCCAATCTACTATGCAGTTAAAGAAAGTTCAAGTTCTGTTTTTTTTTTTAACTATTGCATTCCTTATAATGTTTTAAGTGTTTGTAGTTAAAATGCATCATTGTGAAACATTTTAATTGACTTCTAATAAATATATTTATTTATTCAATGCAATATGAGAGGTTAGATAGTGGACACCACAGCTATTGAGAAGAACAACTAAGTTATGTAGGATTTTTGCTTTTGTAGGAGGACAGGAAATAAGATAGTAGATTAAGTATGATTTGGAAGAGGAGGTCTTTTACCAAGAATTGTCCAGAGCTATAAAGAAGTAGAGATCTCTGCTTTTCCATATGAAAATCCAAGAATGGAAGCAACCTGTTTATCTAACTTTTGATGAGCTGCAGGAAGTGTAGTTATTTAAGTTTTTAATATTAATTAATAATATCTCCAGACATATACTCTCCCTAGTGCCTCTGTCTCCCCTTGTGGAATAATTACTAAAGTGAACTTATATTAAGAATACAACATTGTTCACACAATAAGGAAAGGTATAAAATGGAAAAGTTTCCGGGGTGGAATACAGCTGCAGCTGGTATGCGAGGAATCCATTCCACTGTGGTTCCCTGAACAATATTGCTTGCAAAGCAGCACAGAGGGTGGAGTAGAGTGGAGATTCTGTGGCCAGGCTCTGTAAAAATACAGCAGAGATGGGAACAAGGTGGTCCTATGGAGCTGATAAGCTGCATACTTCCTACCCTTAGCCAACAGTCTGTCAGATTTTGACAAAATGCTGTCCTTTGTGTGAACTTTGCTCATTTCAATGTCATTATAATACTAAAACACACCTCCATCCCAAAGGCTACCTCCAAGGTGCAACCACTCCTCCTTGAGTCTGCACCCTGAATTTTTCATAAACTATACCTTTTTACGTGAGGCAAGAGAATTTTACACCAAGCATAATAAAGATATTTATGACTAGAGTCACTCAAACTCCATCTTGAAGGTAAAAAATAGTATAAAATGGCACAAGAAAGGGGAGATATTAGGGAAGACACCATGGTGAACAAGTCAAGGAGGACTCCATCGCAGACTGCCTTTGAATTCCAGGACAGGTCAACGGGCTGAGCCTTTCTTCCCCCAGGTAGGGACGCCTTTGGGTAAGACTTAGACTATACTGAGTGCTTCTTTGAGAAACTTGGAAATCTCTGTAGAGAGTTGCTTTTCTACATTTATAGCCAGGCTGTGTTCTCTATAACTTTGTCACGGGTTTTGTACTGTTAACAATACTTTGAATGTGCTTTGCAGACAATGTATTTGTCACCAGCAATCCATAAGAACCTGTATATCTCTTGCTTGAATAAGCTGCACCGTTTGAGTAGCTAGTCATTACGGTTTCTCATTGAACATGACCAAACCCTTGAGTATGGCCATGCTAGTTCATGAGTATGACTAGACTGAAGGTGCAGCCCACTATCAGTGTATCCAGAATTGTGATAGTTTAATGTATTGAATGCGACTGGACTGACAGTGGTGAATTGGCTATCACTCAGAATTTAAACTCAGCCGCACCTAGCCTCTCGCCTCAGTGAGGAGCATTAGAACACAAGGGAATTTATTTTCTGCCAAACTACTTTGCCTCTTGATACAACACCTTGAGCTAAGAGTTCTCATGTTGTGAAAGTAAAAGGGAAGACCAACGAAGAGAGGAAAATGAGACATACATTTACCAACTAGTCATGGGACATTGGTGCAAAAAATACTCAAGACCAATATAATATGGCTACTGCTTACAATAGCAGCAGATGGTGAACCCTTGGGAGCAGAGACATTAACATTATTTATCAGTTATTGATTTTGGAGAGAAAAGTTACAACTTCTCCCAATCATTAACATTCATTGTCTTCAGAGGCAAGCTGTAGCGGAATACTTATGTTAGAAGCACTGGGATATTTTTCCTGCTGTACAAATCAAGCCTTCCAACTATCTCATTAAGTTCACAGACATAATTTTAAAGCATCTATTATTTTGGTGTTTAAAATACTTGAACAGTTTGTTTAATATGTAGCTACCTTTCCTTATCAGTATCAGGAATTCTTTATCAGGCTCTTTTTTTTTTTTTCCTTTGACATCAAATATAACAGTATTAAAAGAAAATTATCTTGCTGAGATCATATGCTTCCATACCACATCAACAGGTGCACTCAGTAGACAGGCTGGTAATTTGCCTAAGGTGCATCTAAAAAAAGTATTTTTTCCTCCAAAAATGTTTGTCATAGCTTTCTGCAAATCCTCAAACTGGCAAATTCAGTGTGTTTAGAAATTGTCATGAATATGAGAAGTTTGGCTAATAGTGATGATAACAACAGACAAACTCTGCAAAGATTTGTTTAGTCTTGATGCTTGTGATGAGAAAACAGGGACATGTAAATCACGAGGGCACTAATTTCTTCAGCTTCAAACTTACAAATGAATGGCAATGTAAAACATGGAAATTTCAATTAAACAAGAATAAAGATAAATCATAGCTTCCCTGGAGCCTATTCTGCAAAGACTCTTGTGGTGAAAGGAAAATGATCTGATTTTCTGTACTTCTTGAATCCTCATTTATGCTCCTGTTGTAATATTGTTTTCTGATCAAGCACAGAAAAAAGATATTTTTTATGCAATCTTTGAAAATGCACAAATACAATACTTAATGGGTAATATAGGAAAATAGAATGCTGCATGAATATCTGTAGATGTTAAACTGGGTAAATTTTTGGGTAGTTTGAATTTTTCAGATTTCAGACTTCGAAGGGAAAACATTTTGCTAATTTGTGTGTGCAAAACCCAAAACTTATTTTTGTAGGAGCCCTTTTTGGAACTTATGATATATTATCTGAGTGATTGAAAATGACACCTGTTTCAAAACAGAACAGAAGATCTTTAAAAAAAAATAATGTTAAAGCTGACTTAGGAATATGACACTTTCTCTGTAAGATGGAGAACAAATTGTAATTTTAATACCAAAGAAGAAACATCTTATTGACTAGTCAATTTCCAGTGGACTCAGAGTAAGCATGGTCTTGCATATGTACATTCCCATGCTTGTGTAAGTAAGTCTGAGAAAGAGGCACATACAATTGGAGGTATACAATGTTTGTGGAATATTTCTAGAATTACTAAGAGTAGGTAGAAAAAGAGACACAAAGCATAATGGAGTGACAAAAAAAGCAAGGAGAATAGGAAAGGAAATAAAGATGAGATGTATATAGGTACTAGAAGTTTGAGAATAATAATGAAAGCAACAAAGAGATTGTAGTAGGACATAATCTTTCTAGAACTGTTTGTAAGGATGAAACATCTTGCAAAGGGAAATAACTGTTAAAGAGCCAGCACTATCATAGAATCATAGAATGGTTTGGGTTGGAAGGGACCTTAAAGATCATCTAGTTCCAACCCCCTGCCATGGGCAGGGACACCTTCCACTAGGGAAGGGGTTGATCAAAGCCCCATCCAACCTGGTCTTGAACATTTCCAGGAAGAAATGATGCTTCTCTAATTGTTGCCAAAGTTCAGTTCAAAGTAGGTGCATTTTTAGAGCCCGGCCTTCTTCCTGAGGGTACTGCATTTACTCTGTTTTGTCCTTTTCCCTCCCCTCCCAGATTCATATGCTTTTGTTTTCTCCTATGTCTGTGCAGAAGACCCATAACAGGGATTACAGCGGACAGTGAAACTTGCCATCTTTTTTGGGGCAGGGAAACTGAGAATAAGCTGGTGGGTAAACCCCTTGAGGTGTTGTGCTTGTGGGGATATATGTTCAGATGGTTATTTTAAATATATGTGACTGAAATGAAACAGTTCTCTTGTTTTACAAATAACATGGAAAAGGGAAAATTTGTTGTGTCCAGCAAGTGTCAGATGGCTGTCTTGCATGCAATGTTTTGAAAAAAGTTGATGCCTTTCTGAAGTGTGTTATTTATTTAAAATTTTTCAATTTATTTTGGGAATGTGGTAGTAACATAAACTCCCCCACCTCCAAGAGAGAACTGATGGACCCTTTTGGGGAAATCAGCCATACCTTCTCCAGGGCTGACCTGTAGGCATGTTCTCTATTTCCTCTTCCTGTCTGACAGCTGATGTCATCTCCTGAGGACTGCTGCTCTATTGTCTGTCTCCTTTGACTTTTATTTGCACAGCTATGTTTGGCTGTACTACTCTGTGGATTCGCTGAAGAATTTTACAGATGCTTTCTCTCAGCGCTACTGCTACCAAGCACACTATTGCACGAGTAGCTGCTGTGTCCTAACCAAGGCAAAAGTGGTTTGAGAAATCATGTAAGACTTAGTGCACAAGAATATATTGCAGTTATTTTGTTGTTGTTTTAGTACCACAAGCAAGCTCACTGTTTCCCTTAATGGGAGACAGATGCTTTACTTGACAAATCTTTATGTTGGGACATCAGTAACTGTTGTGCCCCTGCAAATTCTATTAGATTAGTAAAGATGTATCTAAGTATTCAACAATTTCCTGTTGTTTTAAGTAGATGATGAACATTTCTCAGAGGAAGTAAAAGAGGAAGAGGAATCTCCTCACAGGATACTT
>JAOXJK010000012.1:100922907-100935364 GCA_025774025.1 Xenus cinereus | reverse complement strand
ACATCACTTGCCCCTGTGGTCCCTTTAATCCTGACCCATAAGCTCTCTGTCAGGTCTTCATCCATCCCCAGGTGGAGCTCCACACACTCCAGCTGGTCGTTGACATAGAGGGCAGCATCCCCTCCCTGTCTTCCCATCCTGTCCTTCCTGAAGAGTCTGTAACCCTCCATTCCAACACTGCAGTCATAAGAGCCATCCCACCACGTCTTGGTAATGCCAATAAGATCATAGCCCTGGAGACTTGCACACATCTCTAACTCCTCTTGCTTGTTCCCCATGCTGCGTGCATTTGTGTAAAGGCACTTCAGCTGGGCGCCAAAACGGGGCTGACTTACTGGCTGGAATGTCTCCGTTTCCTTGTTACTCATCAGATCCTGGAACTTTTTGGAATATTTTTTTCCCCAGTATCTCACAGAGCACATCATGCAAATACATAATGACCTTCAAGGCACCTAAAGAGCCCAAGTAGGCCTCTCTGTCAGCCCTATCAGGTTCTTCATAGGCTGTGAGTTCCTGTAAAGGATCCTAGCAATTGCAATAGAAACCAGCCATTTCAATGAATTATTGTGTCTGGGTATCATTATTAAGGATCATCATTAGGGTTACAGACTATCTTGAAAGCGTGGAAATGGAGTTATAAAATAATGTGTCTTTTTTCTCTGCTCTCATGGTGTTTCTGTGGCTGCGGATGGAGATAAAAAGCTTTTGTTTCCCTTTGAGGAGCAAGTATTTGCACAGTCTAACATTTAAAAGCAGAAAAGATACCTCTTTCCTCAATGTGGTATGAAGAATGTGACATTCACAGTTATGGAGGTTATATGGTTATGTGGTCTTCAGTAGTACCTGTATGTCCTCTGTGGAAAATACTTAACAACTAAAAGTCTTCTCACTCTTTATTCAGAAAGATTTGCTGAGATGTTGTCCTTAGTAACTCCCACTGGGAGCTGGATAAAAGGTGTGTTGTTATTTCTGTTACTGCATTGTTTATGAGTCTGTATAAACATATTCCTTTCCTCTGTCGCCTTAGGTTGATTCTCTCTCAGAACCAGCTGTGGAAGATCCCACTAACGATTAGATTCTTGATTAGTAACCGTTTGCTGTTAGATGATAAGTCATGTTAGTTAATTACATTGTATGCATAATGGATTGTGACTTCAATATTTCTAAAGAATTTTAGCACACATTTAAAAAAACCTCTGAGTATTAGGAATTTGAACATAAAAAACTGGTCACAAATGTGTAGACGTCTTTCTCTTCCTGTACAGAAGCCTACCTGTAAAGTATCTATTTAAAGTTTTCTTTATTTCTATCTAAACTTCTAATTGTATAGAGGACCGTGGAGAAAAGAGGTTAGTTGGTTATGAGGGAGTCGAGTTTTATAGTCTGTAATATTTTTCCAGATCCGCAGTGTGACTTTTTTTCTCAAGATGTGCATTTCTATTAGTGTAAGTCTACATATAGATTTTAGAAAAGAAATCAAAACTTTATTATCTATGCGAAGATGACCTTTTTTATAACTGATCTGCTTAATCTCCCAGAATGGTTTGTCCCTGCACTTCAATTATTTATCCTTAATATTTTTGGGACTCTAAGGTTGAAATAGAAAATCAATTATCTCTCTTGTATGTTAAAAATAAAACCCAGAAGTAATTGATTCCTGGAACCCTAAAAAGTTGCATCTAACATTTTGCGGTATAATTGCTGTCTTGATCTTTCCCATCTTTCCTAGCAAAAGATTCATCAAAACTTAGGCCAAGAAAGGATCTTGGGATGGCTAATGATGGAACTGTACATTCTTAGAAATTATGTTTTCCTAGGAAATCCAGGATCAAATCAAGCACTCTGTGCTACTGTCAAAAAATCTGTAATGTTTTATCTGAGCATTTACAGTTACAGTTACATCTCTTATTTTTGCCCTATCAAGACCATACAGGCAGAGTAGAGTCCTGCAATAGTTCTATGTATACATTTATATACAAACAGAAAATCAGAAACACACGCCACATGCATGTCTGACAACACCTAGCAAGTCTCCCAACAGTGTTTTCTCTCCCAGTGGAACAGCCATGCTTGTTTATTACTTTTTCATAGGTCTCCTTTTCTAGACCTTTGTTCATATAGGGTAATTCCTCAATGCATCGCGCAGTCTGCTTCTCTGCTCCTGCAAGAATTTTGCCCTGTCATATACAGGTCACTTTTTGCCCTGTGTTATACAGGTGACTTGTATTCAGCTTGATTAATTTCAACTTTCACATCTTTCTTTGCCTTGATCTAACCAATTAACCAATTAATTTCTATTCTCTATTTGTACAAAAGACATTTCTCATGAAGGTAAACCAGACCAGGCATTGACTCTGGGCTTGCTGAATTTAGGGCACAGACATAGAATGATTGTGTCCCTCAGCTCAAAGGACACAGATGTGGGAGCAGTGAACAAACACTTTATATTTGCTTGCTTTTGCATTTGTGTACCTGATCCTTGCAGAGGAGTATGAGGTGTAACATACATCTATCTGTGCAGTAATACTGTGTGCCACAGAATTTAGAATCAATTACACACATATGGTGTTTCAAACACAAAGTAGCAATGAATCTCGGATTTGTTTGTTTAATGACTTTAACTGAAAGGAATTTCTCCTATTCAGTTATGACTCGGTGTGTGACCTAGCTTTTTTATTACCGTTTGATACTTCTACAAGACTATATCTCCAAATCAACAAAATAATTTAAATTCTTATGCCAACCACTAGTGTACTTATAAACTCTACCAATTTTGTCTACTGCGAATTTACTGAATACTCTTATTTTCATATTTGAGACTGTTTAGTCAATAGGCTCAGACATACAGGAGACTCTACAAAGCCACCAAAGATACATGTTCCTTTTATTTTGGCATACAGTGTTCTAATTGTTCATCCATGCCATCGTATTTAATCTATTTAGTGTAACCTATACTCTCTTGGAGGGGGGGGGAAGNNNGAAGAGGGGGGCTGGGAGGAAGAGGGGGTGGTGGGAAAGGAAAAATACCACTTCATTAATATGATATGAATTTAAATGTTCTATCTGAGTCTTTATAGAGCTCTACTACTTTTCTGTCTCCCAAATTGTGAAAAGATAACAAGTTATCTGTTACATTAATCCTTGTAAGTTTTTTAATAAAAAAAGGAAAGAGAAGGTCCAGTATTTTGCATGGTAGTCAGTATTCTTGTACACCTCCAGTTATTACCCTTCTTAGTATGCAAACTGAAGTTAAAAACAAATTATATTGAGATAACTTTATTGTAACAGTTACTCAAGAGGAACCAATCATAAATCTTAAAGCAATTAATCATGGTGTATCTTCCATATAATTACATGAGACTGAAGAACACAGAATTGACAGTTCACATGTTTTCAACATTATGTTCTTTCTGCATTATTGCCATATTCCATTAGATCAATAAATCTTCACTAATTCACAGTAAGGAAAACAGAGAAATCTCAACTATGGCAACAATGTTTACATCTATGTTTAAATACACATAAACATATAAATACATGTATACATGTAAGTGTATGTGTATATGTGTGTGTAGGTATGTATATATGTAAGTGCATAAAGAATAACTTCTGTTTCAAAATGAAATTTTTATGCAAAGTTTTTCATATTTATTTACAACTCTAGCATATATTCACAAATTAAATCCATAGTTCAATATTGAATTTGACTCTTTGGAATTACAGAATTGTCTTATTTTTTAATCCAAGTATTCAGAGTAATTGTGAAGTTCCATTACACACATTTTTGCTGGATGTAGGTGTCAGGATTTTGCCAGCTGGGATGCTGCAGGGAAGAGAAGGGGCCAGGGGCTGCCCCGTGTCAAACACAGCCAGTTCCAGACAATTCCAGTGGACTCACCACAGGACACATCTGAACCCCTCAGCAAAGATGTTGACATCTCTGGGAAAGTGTGTTTAGGAAAGGATAAAAAACCTGCTGTGCAGAATAGGAGTGAGGGGACTGAGAAAAAAAATAAGAGAGAAACAATCCTGGAGACACCAAAATGAAAGAAAAAGGGAGGAGGTGCTCCAGGTGCCAAAGCAGACTCCTTTGCAGCCTGTGAAGAAAACCATGCTGGAGCAGATATCCACAATGCAGCCCATGGGGAGGACCCCATGCTGGAGTGGGTGGATGTTCCCTGAAGGACTGCAGCCCATGGAGGACACATGCTAAAGTAGGAGAAAAGTGTGAGGAGGAACAAGTGGCAGAAAAGAAGAGTTACAGACTTACTGCAGCCCACCCATTCCCCATTCGCCTATTCTGCTTAGGGGGGAGGAAGTAGAAGAGTCAAGAAGGAAGAAATTGAGCTAGGGAATAAGAAGTGGTAGGGGGGAGGTCTTTTTACTTTTTGCCTTTTTTTCTCACCATTCTATTCTATTTTTAGTTGGCCATAAATTAAACTGATCATCCCCAAGTTGACTCTGTTTTGCCCATGATGGTAGTGTATGATAGTAGGGAATATTTTGTGAGCCTTTTAAAAGCATAAATTAAATTGCATTCTCTACTTCAAAGTGAATATTCAATATTTTGCTAAAATTGTGTTTTCAGGGACTCCACTGATAAACTTGTTTATTAGGTTTCTGTAGAGTAACTACAACAATGATAAAGGATCATTCTTCATATTTCTGACATATTTTCTTGAGAAAAGTCTGTCTTGATTCACTAGGATTCACTTTTAGAATAAAAGCCAAAATAATTAGTAGATTCTGTTAAATGAGGTATGGAAATAATCAACAATTGATCAAATCAAAGGAAATTAAATCAAGTATTTCACAATCTTTTTTCAGATGTAAAAGCTAGAGAACTAAAGCTTTCTATTTTCTTCCTATTTATCATTATCTACACAAATCTAACCAGCAGTAGCATTTATTTTAAGTACTATCATATAACTTTTGTCCTCTTAGAGTATTGGTATGGTCCCTTTCGCTTTTGAAACGTAATTTCCTCTGTATGTTAGACTTCTGTTGATGTTTTTTGTGCTCATTAAGTTGAAAGCTGTATGTGTTCAGACTGCAAGCAGTAATACACGTTTCCAAAAACCCGATAGTAACCAGTTGCATTACTTAATTATACTGTTTCCCACTAATTGTTTGCTAATATGTCTTGCTAAACATGATGGTGACCCAACTATTTTCTTATTTACTTTGAGACTTACCTCCAAATCCAATACATAGTATTCTTTGATAGGCATGACACCTTTCCATGCAATGAAGACATTGTAATTTAGTATCTGCAAAAAATGAAATTAAAAGTGTGATTCCTTCGGTAATTTTTTATGCCATTAGAATTCACTATCATTTGTATGAAATAAGAAAGACAGAAACATGTAAAACAGGGTTGAAATGAGGTTAATAATAGAAGCTACAATATTATCATATTTGTGATAAGAATTTTACCTTTTTTTTTTTTTGCAAGGGAGATGCACACAAGTGGTGTAACCTATGCAGACAGATTAATGAAGCAGGGATAAGACAGACCAATGCTTCAGAAGGTTCAGTAAGAACAGCTGGGAAACTACCTCAAATATGAGCATAAAACAGTGCTGTCTTTCCATTCGACCATGCCAGTTGACCCAGAGCTGCATAGAGGAGTTCTAACATTTGACCTCAAGAAAAGAAAAAAAAAAGAGGAGTTCATATCTTCACTGCAACTTAATTTCTTTAAGGACCTCTACAATGTTGCTCTTCTCCAGAGAATTCTTAATTCCTTTTTTTTTTTTTTTAAAATGTCCAATAATTTTATGGGAAATGGTTTTCTTAAGAAAAAACATGTTGACTCTTCCGCAAAAAAGCATATTCATTCAGGCGGTCAGCAATTCTATTTTCTGTCCAATTTCTGCAGAATGCAAATACAGAGATGAGGCTTCAGGTGCTCAGTTCTGTGGATCTTTCCCCAAATCCTTTTTATAAACAGGTTGCTATAACCTAGCCATCTGGGTCTGGTACTTGAAAAAAACACAAGCACCTGTATGCTACTGTTAATAGCTTGGCAGGATCATCTTCTTTTCTGAGTACCATATCATTCTTCATTTTGTTAGGTTTTCCTATACTCTTTCTCAAGACAAATCAGGATGGAACAGACCCTTTGACAAGTCTTTCATAAAGCAGCGTTTAGTTGCTGGGACTTCTTGAAAGTCACCATATTACCTGGAGGATGTGAGTGCAAAGAGTACATTTGGTGTTGATGGTGCTGTCTTACTGACCTTGAATATACCTTTTATATCAATGAGCCTATCGCAACCTTCCCATTAGCGATTAGCTTGCAGAAAGATTCATTAGTTGAAAATGTGCAAGTTGCATCTTCAAGTCTTCCAGGTGTGTTTGCTAAAATCCTGGCTTTTTTTACAAAACTGTTTGGGTTTTTTTTTTTTTGGGGGGGGGGCGGAGCGCACAGGGAGGAGCTAACATCAGCACCCCTTCCATGGCGAGGTATGATACTTTTCTCCACTTTCTCTTCAGTTTCCTCAGTCTTTGCTATCTGTGGACCCTGGCTAGATGCCAGGTGCCCATCATACTCTATTGCTCCCATCCTCAGCTGAACAGGGGAGAGAAAATATACCTAAAGTCTTGCGGGTCAAGATAAGGACAGGGAGAGATCACTCAGCAATTAACTCCAAGGTCAAAATAGACTTGATTTGGGGAAAATTATTTTATTACCAATAAAATCAAAGTAGAATAATGAGAAATAAACCCAAATCTTAAAAATACCTTCCCGCCACCCCTCCCTTCTTTCTGCCTTTAGCTTCACTCCTGATTTTGTATCTCTTACCCCCCATGATGCAGACAGATGGGGAATGGAGGCTGTGTTCAGTTCAACACATGGTGTCTCTGCCACTCCTTCCTCCTCAGGAGGACTTCTCATACTCTTTGCCTGATCCAATGTGGGATCTGTCCCTCAGGAGACAGTTCTCCATGAACTTCTCCAATGTGAGATCTTCCCACAGGCTGCAGTTCTTCACAAACTGCTCCAGCATGTGTCCCTTCAATGAGGTCACAAGTCTTGCCAGTAAACCTGCTCAAGCATGGGTTTCTCTGTCCACAGAGCCACAAGTCCTGCCAGGAGCTTCTCCAGTGTGAGCTTCCAACAGGGTCACAGCCTCCTTTGGGCATCTACGTGCTCTGGTATGGGGTCCTCCATGGGCTACAGGTGGATATCTGCTCCACTGTTAACCTCTATGGGTTGCAGGGCGACAGCCTGCCTCACCACGGTCTTCACCATGGGCTGCAGGGGAATATCTGCTCCAGTGCCTGGAGCACCCCTTCCCCCTCCTCCTTCACTAACCTTGGTGTCTGCAGAATTGCTGCTTTCACATGTTCTCAGTCCTCTCTCTGGCTGTAATTGCTGTTGAGCAGGGTTGGTTTTTTTCCTCCTTAAATTTGTTATCATGGAGGTGCTACCACTGTCACTGAGTGGCACTGGCCTTGGCCAGTGGTGGGTCTATCTTGAACCAGCTGGCATTAGCTCTATTGGGCATAGGAGAAGCTTCTAGCAGCTTCTTACAGAAGCCAATCCTGTAGCCACCCTGCTACCAAAACAGAATCACAGAATCTTCTAGGTTTGAAGGGACCTTAAAGATCATCTTGTCCAACCATCAACCTAATTCTGACAAAAATAAACACCCACACAACAAACAAAAAGAAACAGCATCACTAAACCATATCTCCCAGCACCACATCAACGCATCTTTTGAACACCTCCAGGGATGGTGCCTCAACCATCTCCCTGGGCAGCCCATTCCAATGTCTGATAACCCTTTCGGTGAAAAAAATTTTTCCTAACATCCAGCCTGAACCTCCCCTGGCACAACTTGAGGCTGTTTCCTCTAGTCCTGTTGCCTGTGACATGGGAGAACAGACCGACCCCCGCCTCTCTACACCCTCGTTTCAGGTAGTTGTAGAGAGCAATAAGGTCTCCCCACAGCCAACTTTTCTGTAGGCTGAATAACCCTAGTTAGAAAAATGACAGTAAATTGCTCTATGAGATGTGTAGCATTCACTTGGTGAGAATGAAAATCAACCCCAGTTAAATACTTACAACATATATTGAAATCGATGACTACCCATGCATAGAATAGAAAATCACTTTTGGCCCTGCCGTACTGGAAATACTGTGATGAGAGACCAGCTCTTCTGGTTGTTTCTTCTGATAGGTGCTTCTCAGTCTCATGAAATTCTCACAGCTGAAAATGGCCAGAGGTTGGGAGACTATGAAGCTACAGCAGGGGAAATAGCATCATATATAATTGTAATTCTTTTGCTCCTTGGGTTATCTGCTTAGAGCTATTGATACAGACAAAATACTGTGCAGGTGGACCACTGGCCTGAACAAGTTTGCTTACTGTTAACATTTAAAAGTCTCCCAAATAAGAGTTAATGAATAAATTGCAGTAGATGATCATTTTGTTGTCATACGTACCAGCTGCAACCCCTCAAATTAATTCTTGAGGCATGACAAAGGGATAGCAGCAGATCTAGTGCTTGGGGTGCACGAGCAGGACAGATTATTTCTATGGATTTATTCCTGTCTGCATTTTGCAGAGTAGAGCACTGGCTCTGCTGCTGGCAGTGCCAATATAATCATTGCTAATTGATACCAGCTACATGATTTTACCACTTACACCTGTACTATTGCACTTGGTATGTAGCTCACTTAAGTGTTTACAATGCACTAGAGCAAAGGATTAATAAGGTAATGTTAGCATTTTCTTCAGATGATCTGAGAACAGAAACCGTTACAGGTTTAAAGCAAAAACTGAAAAACATTAGTAACATATCTGAGACTTCTGAAGGCACGAAAGAGACACATGCTTCCCATAATTGCATTTTTCTGGAATTGCTGGGTTCAGCTGAATTATCTGTATGGAGTAAGAAATAAATTTAACAAGAGAAATATGTTTTAAAAAATCCAAATATGAAAGTTTTTAAGTATTAAAACCTAAATGTTAAAAGCATAATTCTTCCTCTGGGATCATTAGTCAGCAGCTCGCTGTGGTTGGAGCAGCTGACACTGACCTTCTCTATCCTTGGCCTTTTCCCTCTCCCTCTCTCTCTGTAAAGGGAAAACAACTTGTTTTCACTTATTTCTAGAGCTATATTCTGTCTAGAATCACACTGTTCTCAGAAGACAGAACTGCTTGTGATCAGTCTCCTATTGATTGTACCATCAGCCAGGCTACTGAAATCCCTTATGGATAAATTCTCGTAACCTACAAAACATGCAGGATTTGAATTTATAGAAAACAGAATAAGAGGAAGAGGAATGGCCCCATTTATACCATCTCAGAGGTGCCTACACTCAGGAGCCAAACAACAGAGCAGGACCTTCCCACGTCCCCTCTGCTCTCTGCCCTCTTGCCATCACACATCTCCTCCTACCCTGGCTACCACACAGCCTCATTAGGACCAAAACAGCCAAAAGCAACTGCTTGGTAGGATGAGGCCAGTTTCACCACAGTGACACTTCTTCAACAAACTTCCACACCTGTCACCTTAAAACTGAAGATCCTTAGATCTCCAGATCCTAAACAAGTTACAGTCTCTGGGTGTTCTACTGAGGTTCACGAATATAGCCAATAGCTTCTCTAAACCAGGCAGAAGCAGCAGACAATTTCTGCTGCCATCAATTTGAAACCAAAGGTCAGATTTCTTATCATCCTTTTTCTGATTAAGAAGTCTAATTTGTCATTGGTTTGCCCTGATGTTGCAAACTAATTCTTCTATTTCTGTACTTATGTGATTACATTAAAGTCAACAGAAACTTTGGAAATACTCGAGTAAGTTTATTTATTTGAGTAAGGGCCTGTACAATCACCCTCTGTTGAATTTGGCTCAAATCAAGGCCTACTATTCCCACACCAGTATGTAAACATGCAGCTCAAAATTGGAGAAAACCCCAGAAATTCCTAGTTGACCATACTATAGCATATCACATTTTAGAAATGATTTACAGTTCAGAATTTGTATGTAATTGAAAACAATGGGTACCGTGTGGATTCATATTTTACATATTTCATGTATACTTCATCCACATACAAACAGTTACAAACTTTACGCATGATATACATGTATTTAAATGTTAAATATCCCAAGTAGCAGTGATACAAAGGCGCAATTTATTTTTCAGTAGCTTTATTTTTTATTTTGTATGTCTTTATGATAGGTAACCCTCTAAGCAGTGAGGAAATTTTTCTCTAAAGATTGACGTTACAGCCTTTGGACTCTGTGTCAGGAGCACATAAGGTATCAGGTAAGCAGCCATTTGCTTCAAAATTTTATTTTTGCACATTTTATTTTTTTCACACATTAAATCAAAAGGTTTTAAGAAGCGATCACTGAGCGAAGGCTGACCGATATCTCTCACATAACCTGCCTGTTCCCAGTCCCCTATCTCCGTCGCAGTCACGAAGCTGCACAAGCACAAAGCGCTGGAGTGGGAACCAGTTGGCATAAAACAGAAAAAAAAAAAAAAGTCAGTGTTGCCATGATCACACTTGGGTTCCTACATGCTCAAACATTCGTGGAGTTTAGTCAGCCTGATGTTCATTGTTTCTATTTCTGCTTTGTGGTTGTGTCCTGGCACAAATAATTTCTATAGACAGAGATTCTGTTACTTCAGTCAGCAGAGAAGCACTGTTTGAATAATAAACAATTTTCTTTTTGTAGTTGGGAGCAGAATTATGGCGTTCTGTTCTGCTGGAATATTGGCTTAAAATAGTGAAAAATCACTACAGAATATTAAATAGTTATAAAAATAGGGTAAGTTCTTCTTACTCTGGCTCCTCAGTAATTGCTTCCTATATTCAGAAAATGCATGCAAGTCATCTTAATGTGCTTGATGAAAACCAACCATATGACTTAAAAACAATCACTTGGCACTAAAAAAAAAAAAAAAAAAAAAAAGTATCTGGTTCTCCTCAAGACAGGATAAACCCCCAAATATTCTGGTTCTAATATCAGCATCTCCCCAACCCCACAGCATCAGTTACTTGTACTTACTTGATTGCACTTACTTTCAAAAGTTTATTTTAATGAAGTCAATAGAAATTGTGGAGACAACAAAGCACTGAACAATGCACTAATATTACTGCAGCTTTGGTAATTATTTTTCCAGTAATATTGAGAAATTTTATTATGACTAACTGTAGTAAAATTGCTGCCTTCATGACCAAAAGAAAAAAATCCACCACGTAAGGCCATGTTCCACAAAGAGGAGTTTGCACATGGATCCCAGAGCGGAACCGTGGCAGAGCAAAACTCTAGAGGCACCAAGAAGAGAAGAAAGGGTGTATTTAAAACAACAGTTCAGGCTTTTCTCCACACCTTCAAAGGAAGAAAATACATTGCTTTTATTGACTAAAACACCACGTGGTCAGATTTGCTTTACTTAAATGTTCCCATAGATCTGGCTGGGGGTTGTGTCTGCACTTACCACCAAGTCACCAAAAGCTTCAGTCCTCCAGGTTCTCGTGAAGTGAAAGGTCAGCAGATATGGAGAACTGAAAGAGATCTGTGAACTTTCCCCTTGATGAGAAAATGCTAGAGTAATGGAATATTGCAAATAACTGTGGTTTGGCAAAATCTAAGAGTATGCTGTGATACACGCAAGCCAGAATGGGAAGTATCCAACATGAGATCATGATTAAAAAATACCAAACCCTAAGCAAAGCAATTTCTTAGCCAGTGTATCTTGTCAATGTCTCTGCGGGCTGAAAAACCTTTCTCTTTTACTGACAAAATAACTTGCAGTGAGAACAGGACTACCTAGTAAGCAAAAATCAGCTGTACTGCTCTAGGGATGATTTTGACAACATTTTCCTAGCTTTATTTTGAGTTGGGCATTAGGAAAACAACACCTATAAGGCCCTCTGTCCAGATCTCTAGCCTGTCCTCGCTGGTAGAGTCTTATAAACTCCAAGGTTACCCCACATCTTCTCCACGTAACTGCCCAGCCCACCGTGGACACAATTTGTGCACCCTCCAAGGAAAAGGCGAGAAACAGATCTTACTTGGTCTTGTCTTGCTGGTTATGGCTTACTGGGCTTTTTGGGAGGCACCTGGATGTTTTGATGAGCGATCCCTCATTTTTAAAAGCAAAGCACTCCCTTTCTCTCAAATCAAAGATACTATTTCTTCATCCTGGAGCTTTGTGTTGCTGTCTGAACATCAACATTGCACTCTGATGTGACTTGATTTAACTCTGCGCATGCCGAGTTACAGCGAGGGAGGTGGCCTCCATTTCCAGGGAAGGCCCGACTTCTCAGCTCTCCTGTAAATGCCTAATAACATATTTTTTTTTTTTCAAATGTGCTTTTACACACAGATCCTAAACTCATGCTTTTTCATATACCAGCTGATACAGTTACCTTATTAGTGCATTTTTAGTGTGAAAGGAACCAAAGTATTTTTTAAGTACTCTGAT
>JAOXJK010000012.1:100892801-100922807 GCA_025774025.1 Xenus cinereus | reverse complement strand
CCATGGCAGGGGGGTTGGAACTTGGTGATCTTTAAGGTCCCTTCCAACTCTAACCATTCTATGATTCTATGATTCTATGAACTTTCTTAGTAGAGCTACATCATTTACTGAAAACAGGTTTTATCCAAAATCTAACAATGTGAATTTATTTTTTTTTTCCTTCAGTCAGAAATAGTAATGCTATACAATGTTTGAGTTCTGGTGGATCAGAATTAAATAAGGTATAATCTTGTGGCAGACCAGGTGGCTTAGCAGATGTTCAGAGTATTGTGGAATGGGAAGGTTGGTTTGAAAGCAACATCATCTATCTTTCTCTCAGCTATTCACTTGGCCGGGAAAGCTCAGCCATGTTGGTATTGTGAAGGTGATACAGTTATGTGGCCTGACCTTGGCTCCTCTGCATGATGAGGGGTATAAGTAGAGGAGCAAGGGAAGTGACAGCTGCTGAAGGAACCAGTACCTCCTGCTGATCAGCTGATAAAGTAACATAGAAGGTACTTGCCTGCTGATTTTCTTGCTGTGTTTATTTTTCATAGTGGCTACAACAGACACATTTATTTGCTCCCACTGCAATGCAATGACATGTTTATATTAGCAGATGCAGAAAAATCTGAACTTGCACTGTCCATGCTATGCAAGCAGTGAAAATGAGGGATGGAAGGACTTGAGCTTTTTGCTGTTAGATGCAATAGTGTTTTGTTATATGTAATCATTCAGTATAGGCTTTACTCTCTAACTTTTCTTCTAAAGGAACATATGAAGTCTTTTTTTATACCCCACTCATTTATGTCTTTAATTTACAGCCGCACAGATGCATCACTTTGGAGTTAAAAATTGTCTAGTGCAGAAAGTCTATACCAAGAAAGAGTTTCTTAGGTGGGCTTTACAGAAAAATAAGAGTCAGTTTATGAGCAAATGATTGAGTGCAGACTCTTGAGGGACACTGCGCATCACAGGATTCCACTTAGACATTGAGCCATTGACTGGACGCAGCTGTACAACCAATTCCATATTCATGGTCTGTCCATCAAACCCATATCTCTCCAATTCAGTGGCAAGAATGTTGTGGAGGGCTGTATCAAAGTCCTTAGAGATCACAGAACAGTAGAAGTTGGAAGGGACCTTCAGAAATCATCTAGTCCAACTCCCTGCCGAAGCACGTTCACCTAGAGCAGGTTAGGGAGGAATGCATCCAGAGTATCTCCAGATACTGGAATACCTCCAGAGGAGGAGACTTCACAAGTCCAGGTAAATGACATCTGTAGCTCTTCCCTTGTTCACTGATACAGTCACCCCATTGCAGAAGGCCACTAGAATAGTCAGGCACGATCTTCATCTGGTGAAGCTGTGTTGGCTGACTCTAATCACCTCCCTGTGTTCCATACATTTTAAGATATGTGTTAAGATATTTCCAGGAGGATCTGTTCCAAGATCTTACTGGGTACAGAGGTGAGGCTGACTGGTTGGTAGTTCCCAGGGTCAATGAGTATGAATAATGATTATGAATAACAGAATTTCAAACCATAGTATGCTACCATGCTGCTGTCTCCTTAATTCAAGGCATCATGGCTGACATAATATGTGGCAGGCACATGCACACACAAATTACAAATACGTGATAATTAAGATATGTAAGTATATGCAGGGTAGATTTGCTTCCACACCAGGAACCTCTTCCTGCTCTAGAAGGCTTAGCACAGGTGATTTGTCATTAACAAATGACCTATCAGCAAGTTCCATTACTAAGCTAATTGATGCTTCAACAACTGTTCATTACATAAAAGCTGACAAGAGAAAGTCTTTAGAAAAGTTAGCATGAATAGATCAGCCAGCTGCATCTACCAGGAGGGGCATGAAGATCAGCAGAGAAATCTCACTCTATAGAAAAATTTAAGAAAGATTGTTTATTTAAAAGAAATCACCCTCCTGCAATCTGTTACTTTTAAATGGCAGAGAGAAAGATAATGTTAATATAACAACTGCCAGAACTATAACATTAGTATTTATTTCATTGCCTCCCTTTATACCTCTTTTCATATCTCAGTACCACATAGCCTCTGGGGAACTTTTGTTTTGTTTAAACTTTTTAAGTGTGTTTACTGTTATAGTATATCTATTCAGTATAGATGTCAACAAATTTAGTTTTTCTAATAACTCTTTTAGAACTATGGGAAGACTTCAGTCTTTCAAAGAATTAGTGGAGTCAAAGAAGGAAAGAAAGAAGAAAGAGAAATATGAATGAAAAAGATAAGCCTTGCTGGAGATCTCCGCTTACTTCACCGCTCATTCAGAATCAATCTGATTTCTCTGAAAACTTTATTCCCAGCCCATCTAGAGACATCTTAGCGTGTTTCTTGTGGCTGGTGAAGAAACAAAACCCTTTTATAGAGTTTTAATTTCTTTATGACCTACATTTTAATGAGATGAGGCCATATCGGTGCAAAACACGTAGAGATGGCTTTGCTTCTGACACTAGATCATCTTCACTCATAAAAATGTCCTAATACGGTACCTAGGACAAAATGAGGCATTGAGAAAATGTGTACCTTGCTCTAACTGAATACAAAGGCCAAAACTTCACTAGCATTTAAGAATTTGTACTGCCTAATAGCTTGAATAGTTGTCATATTAGTGCAAAAATGAATTTTAGTCTAGCATTCCTCTGCAGTCATGTAGATAAGCAAGTCAGGTGTAGGTCATGTAAGAACCATGGCTGAGGAATCTGTGCCATGCAATGGGCTGTAGCATAGATTTTAATAATTAATGTGTAATCTGCCATGTCAGAACGTAAAAAAACCAAAGCAAAACACCTCAGAAAAAGCTTTCAGACATTTTGTTATAAATTATTTATGTTTTTAATCATAATTTATCGCCATTTTATAGGTAATACTTTTTTTGTTTTAGTCTCCCCTTTATTTGCAATGGTTCCTAAAGAAAAAAAGAATAAATCATTATTAAACACTTTAGCATTCTGTGTTTGCTTGTTAGCTTTTATTCTGAAATTTCTGAGCTTGAAGCTGTTTTCTGGCTTCAAGCAAAATACTGTAACAGAGCAGAACTGTTTATCGTATTACTGTCAGTGTCCACCAGGCCCCAGGGTTTCATTTTATAAATTGAGTCTGGCTTACTGTAGTAATTCTCAGAAAGGAAATTAGAATTTATTCTTAACGCAAGGAAAATAAAAGAAACTAAACCTGTACTGCTATGAAAATAAGGAATATTAGGCAAATATTTTTATGTAAAGTAGCACTGTAGTCAAATTTAATTATACCAACCTTTCAAAATGGAAAGAAGTAATATATTTGTTATTTTTACTTGTGAGATCTTGCTCTAGACAAATGATTCATCTCACTATTGAATCACGAGTTGCACTGATGCCTAAGGTGTTATATCTCAAAAAAAAAAAAATCTATTATACCTATACTAGAGAAATCTGTATAAGAGAAACTCAGGTACTGAATTTTACTTTTTTTCATTGAAAGACCTTATATTCTGAAAACTGAGTTGATACAATTGAAATGGTAAATTTATGACTTAGATGATCCCCTCAAAAGCACAAATGCTTGTGTTGATTATAGTGCAATGACTGAAGTTGTGTTTTTTAGAATCAGGACAAAAGCCAACGACAGCAATATCTGTATTGTGTTCTGAATTGGTGAAAATGAGGCAGTATCCCTTAAAACTCATATCCTTGTGCACCAAGCAATAAAAACCTAGACTGAAAAAATATTGCTATTATTAGATAGGTTTTGGCAATGCAGTTATATCTCATTGATGTTTGTAGTTATAGTAGACTATAATATTGTAGTTTAGACCTGGTTTTAAAGCTTTAATCCACTGTACATTCAACTGATGCAGTTGTAAATCCCTTTTTAAGCTCATCAGCTGTCTCATCTTCACAGTCCCCATTTATAATGCGTCTCCATTATAAAATTACGGATAGCAACACTATTCTTGTCTATTTTGACCAAATATTAAATACAGACAAGGGGAGTAAATGGAGAATAAGACATCAGCTTTGAAACTCATAAGAAAAGTATGGAAAAGTAAGGCCAGCAAGTTGTGCTAAGTGCCTGAACTGGATCCTACTACAGTTTCTTTCAGACAGTCCCATGGTCCCGTGGACCATCCTGTCTGGTGCAGCCCATACTGAGTTAAACTGGCTGCCTTAGAGCATGAGAATCTGAGGAAGTTTATACAGCTCTCCCTAACAGTCAGCTAGCATCTCTTTCCCACAACTGCTCCTTCTAATTTTGAAAATGTCTGTCTCTCACATTAATCCCGCTGAAAAAGGTTGCATTTTTTTCCATCAGTGTAAATGTCCAGATAGCATAGAAACATTTTCATTTTGTTCTTTTCCAACACTTGCTCATATACTATTAGTAAAATAAATGTGAATTTGCTTTGCCTTTCACTGATATAGCTGTGGAGTGCCCAAGCTATTCTGACAGGTCGATAGATATTCTGATCCCCATGATGAAGATGGCCCATCTCTTCATTGATCCATTCAACCTCAAACAAGAATGTCAAAACCACTACAGAAGCCTTTTGTTCATGTTGGTCTTTCACAAACTTCGAGTAGCCATCATATCTATGGCCCCTTCCGCAATAGGCTTCAGGCATGTCCGTTTCTGTGAAAATTCATCAAAGATCAAGAGTTTTTTCATCTCTGATAAGCATCCCTTAGCAAAGAGCTGTCTCATTCGGCCAACTTCTACTCCTCTGCAGTCCCAGAAATCACATTTTCCAGGTGTCAGTGACATCAGTAGGCATTACAAAAACACTAAAGGGTCAGTTGTGACTGATTTGATCAGTAATTACGCAGGTAAAATGAGATACATTCTTTATTGGTAGAAGGATAGAATATTTTGCATCAGAAGTTTTATGGTTAACTAAAGAAGTAGCTTTTCAATGCATTTTCATATTGTCAAGGTGTTTCAAAACATGTATTAAGACAGCTGACAGTGAGAATATAGTACTATTCCAGTCAGTTTAATGGTTTTTGATTCTGTCATTTCAAGCAACCACTCTCTCACTCAACTTTCTAGATTATTGCATCACCTTTTCAATGTAATCCAGCCTGTACTCCTTGCAAGATGTTACTTGAGAATCACTGAAATCTTTTCTTGTGGTTTTGTTGCTACAGATAGTCTACAGGTAGGCCTTCTGCTACAAATTGCATGGGAAGACACTGCTGACATAATAAAGCAGTCTTAACATCACAGTAGTCCTCTTTATTTGGGAATTTACAATATATATAACTAAATCCCATGGATATCAAAGTAAATTCAGTAACTAAGTATTTTCAAAACTCTCAGTGGCATTTATACAACTTGGCATTTAATCATGCTGGGCACGTATCATTCTTATATATGAATAACTGATGTTTGTTGCTGATTCCCTCCAGAAATGAAATGTGCAAAAATGTATACAATATATATTTGGAGATGATAATTTTTCCATTTTAAGGTGAACCTGAAGTTTCCCTGATTACCCAGAGGAAAAATTCACCAATTACTTAGTCACTTAGTCTCACTCTGTGACTATCCTAACTTGGATTGATGTAGATCTTTCAGTTTTTCCCTGGGAAACAGACGTTTCATCATTTTTGAGAGAATAGAGTAAATAATAGACCTTATGTGATATAAAGATGAAAGGCACCTGGCTGTGAAAAAGGTTTATAAAAAAATTCAGGATTGTCTAAACTGGTTCATTTGGCTTTTTTGAAAGAAGCAACATGAAACTGCAGCAGCATGAGCAGAAATACTGAGAACTTCAAATACAGGAGAAGTTAACAGCAAAACGTCCTTTCAGAAAATCAGACAGGGGTTGTGATATGTAGAAATTTGATAGAGGAGTAACAAAAACAGATGCCTGGGACTGAGCTGATAACTATATTCAGGAGTGTGGATCACAACATTGAGAAGTGGACTAGTGCAGTAACAGAGTGTAAAGAGTGGAAAACATCACTGGTTTTGACTGTAAATAAAAGGATTAACCAAAAAGGAAAAATATCAGAAAACTACAATAAAACCAACAATAAAAACAATAAAAGGTAACCTGAAGTGAAAACTAGGCTCTTCTAAATTTTTTTTTTTTCAGGAATATAAGAAAGATCTATTAAAACAGAGAATGAAGTTCAGTAAAATATGGCATTATACTGTTCAAGGCTGATCATGACATTTTAGCTGATTTCTTGCTATGATTATGAAGAAAAACAATTGTTGTTAATGCATGGAAGCCATTTTAAATAAAGGCAAATATCCTCTGCAACAATCTTTCTCACCCAGAGTGTTATTATTGTAGTATCTCTCCTCTCTCCAACTCATTTTCAATAAATATATTGTGTTCCAGTTACTAGATCTATGTTCTGTCTTTCTTCATTGTGTTTCTTACAATCTTAGTTTGAATTTAGCTTGAAAAAATACACTTACTGATTACTCTTACACCAGATTTTTACCTCCTTGTTGAAATAAAATGGTGCTTTACTAAGTGAAAAACATCAAATTAAATCTGAAATAAATTAACAAGCAAAAGGAAAACTGAATATGAGTAAAATAAGCAGACTTTTTAAACCTTTGAATTTAACGTGTACACAATTTATTGCGAGTTTCATTCTGCCCATCTTCAAGCGCTTTGGCTTGAAGTACTTTGAATACTTTGAAGTATTGACTTCAAAGTCAATATTTTCAAGTATGGATATATGGAAAGTTATGTTTTATCAATAATTAATACCAGTTGAACAATCTGATCATTATTTATAGACACAAGCAGTTTAGACTTTATTAGTGTAAAGCTTGAGGTGTTGTGTTTCCATCTGCCTTCAAGTGTAGCACAGCTACTTTGATGTTCCTTTTACATTTGACATTGTTTTCAATTTACATATCTTGCAGACCATCCCAGAAAATCAGTCAGATGATTGACATATCCACATCTAAAGCAATAGCGTGGCTTTAATGTTTTAGCCCAAAGTGGGCTTTTATTTCCCTTCACGTTATTTTGGTTTACTGCACTGATGGTGGCACTTCTGAACTATAAGTAGAGGAGGCAATTTTGCAATGTATTTCATAGTTTCTGATAAACTTAGAAGTCTTACAAAGGGTTAAATTGTCCCCATCTGCCATTAATTTTATAATTATTTTTTCTTTTCAATTGTTAGATCACAGATTAGTTTGTCAGCTATACTACAACTGTCTGAGTTGTAAGAACAGTCATTTAAAAAAGCTGCAAATCACTCAGTCCTTGGGTTTTTCTGCTCTCGTGCAAAAATAACATCTCCCACAACATTTATTAAGGGCCAAAGTGCTTGCTGCCTGTGAGAGTTGCTTTATCCTAGTCTGTATAATAAAAGGATCATCCGTTATGGTAAGTAAACTGTAAAATATTCCACATCATTAAGTCCTAAGTAATGAAGCAAAAATCTTCCCTTTTTATATATTAAAAAAAAAGATTTCTGGTGGTTTACAAGAAATGTGTGAAGTGCAAGTATTTCTGCTTCTAGTGGCTACTGCCACATTGGCAGTCAATCAGGTGGACATAAGAGTGTATCATGTCAGTATAAGTAATGTCTTGCTGTAATGACACCCTGCCAGAAAGGTTGGAGATTTATTGCAGATTCTGTTATTTAGTGAATCACCTGTGAGAATAAACTATTAATACTCCTATTCTTACTTTATAGCTCCCTTTAGTTTCTCCATGTAAAAAAACCAACCACGAAAAACTTCCCAGAAATAGCTGCTGCTAGTGCGTTGCACATACTACATGCACACAATACCCAAATACCCCCCTCCACTTCAGAGCTAGCTATAGTAATGATTTTATTTTAGGGGTGATATCACTCGTGATCCAGGATTGGCTCAGTAGGGGAAAAATATAGAAGAAAATTTGCCATAAGAAAGAATTCACATAAATAATAAAACCTCTGCTTACACTGGGTTGTTTCTTCTCTAGTGAAATAACAATAAGTCTTTTCGCTGTTTTCCACTAAGAAGTACATATATGATTTTATAGAAGCATAACTGTCCTGGCACTAAATTCTCAGGAGATGGTACTTGTTGAGAATCTTTGAGAGTGTCTGTTTGTGAACCAGTGGTGCTTTTCAGCTAATAGTTAGCTAGCTAGCTAGCTATTTATCTAAGTTACTCTGAGAGTTTCTTCAGGCGATCGGTGCTTTCCACTCTGACCTTTTATCAACAAAATGGAATATGACAGTTTGTCTCTGATATTCTATGTAACTGGAAGAGATTAAAGGAACTTTAAAAAGACATGTTTTGTTTGCTTATAATATTCTTTATTCAAAATGTGCAGCCAAATAGCTGTTATCAACATTCTATGATTTTAAACAAGAAAATCATTTTTTCTTTCAAATAAGATTTCAATTTTATTTTAGTTTAGTTTAGTCTCTTTCCAAAAAATTTTTTTTCCTGGGTTGCAGGGAATCTGACCTATGAAGAAGCTGGAGCACCCATGCCAGACTTGGTCCTCCCTCTCAGATATAGAGAAAATGGAGACGTGCATAGCATGAGGATCTGTGAATAACAGCAGGTCCTCTGAAAATGGGAACAGATTATCAGTTCTGTTACATGCATGGACTCTGGACTGGTATATTTAGGAATAGTAACTATACTAAACTATAAGACCAGATAGGAAGAGTTAGGGCTAAGAATTAAAGGCCCTAAGAATTCTTTTATGATTTGGTAAGTCTTTGGAAAACAGACGTATAAGGCTAGGAAATAGTAGCCAACTATCCCAGGGTTCCTTCACAGTTCTGAAATTGGGCATTTTATAAAAGAAATCAGCTCTGGGGTTCTTGAAGAATCCTATCTATCAAAATGAGAGAGTGATACCTAAAAGTACAAGGAGAACAAAGAAGTGAGGAGGTGAGATCCTGAGACCCTTGGAAGTGCTGAAATATGACCACTCTTGGAGTCTGAGAAAGCAGAGCTTGAGAAGGAAACCTAAAACTGTAAGACATGTAAATCTGGAGGGCTAAGGTATTTCAACTGTTGAACACTTCTGCAAGTGAAGCACAACAGAAAACACATGAAGGTGAGGTGGTGGTTTGACCCGAATCTAGACTGGGTATGCCACGTGCAAGAAATTGTCAGTGAATTTTACCTCAGTGTAGGAGGTTGATGCAGAAACCTATTCAACATAAATTGCCATGAGATTGCAAACGGGGTGCTTTCTGAATCTGAATCTGAATTTAGAGGTAAGTAGTTGAACAGCAGTAGAAACAGGTGTTGGGGTTTGGCACGCCAATAAAACTTATCTGTATTTAAAGTCTAAGCAGGCCAATGACCCTGAATCCAGTTTCCTGAATGAATATGATTAAATCAGCATTAGTTCAAGCCTGCCACATTTGTACAGTGCCTGGTAGGATAGATACTTGGCTTCTGAGAACATCCACTGCAATTAATAAAAATGAACATGCTAAATTAATTGCCTTTTCCATATGTGAAAACCATCTGCTATTTCTGTTAGTCAATTGAAGTGCTTGAATTTAATTATATAGGTAAAATAAACTATGCAAAGACTAAAGGAAGCTGATATAGTAATTGTAATTTGACTACAAGTCTCTTAAATGTATTTGGTTTAGCTAAAATACACATAAAATTAATGTGTTTCTTGTATAAAAATAAATACTGTTATGATAACAGCAAAAAACTGAAGGTTCTGGTCCTCACTGTTCAGTTTTTGACTGAATACAGAATGGAAGAAATTTCTCACTCAAATTGTCCCTCACCTGACATAAAATTGGGAATGGCACTGTTCCAAGCATTTGTCTTGCTATCCCTGTCAGTGTCTGGTTTTGATCTGACATTACCTGGCTTTCTTATTTTCTGTTTTTATCAATGTCATCAAGTATTGAAGGAACTTGTGCTAGTGACCTAACAGTACCAGCTCAAGAGTGTTTCTTGATGGCAATAGTTGATAACTGTGGAAAAACAAGAAAGTTAGAAGCTTCCAAAATATTCTACAAAGGATGGATAATGAAACTACCTATGTCACAGTGAGCATGTTCAGAATCAGTTGAGGCTGTTCATCCCTATATATTACATTGCTGCAATATGGACTTAAACTCACAAGTGAAATCCAGAAAGTCTCTTGAAGATGAAATATCTCTGTCCTAAGTTCCCAATGGTTAGGAATAAATGTTATAAAGATTATCAGAAATTAACAGAAGAATAAATATTTTGTAATTTTTCATACACGTGAACTGCTCTGATTTCTAGGTAGAAGTCATAGTTACTCAGTAGAGAGCAAGAGAAAACAGGTCAGAATTGCAGGCTCTTAGAGTATATTTATGCTGTATTTCTCATTTTGATCAAGACTAGTCTTTTTGAACCAAAACTCTCAATTTTCCCCCTGCTTTGATTTACACAATGGATCTGTTTGGATTGCACAGACTGTTTTCTTTCTGGATGAAACCAGACTGGAAGACATAGTGCAGAACCACACTCAGAGGCCACTAGTAGGCATTCAGTTGACTGGACCACTCTACATCCTGTCTGACTTTAATCCTCCTGCAATGCTCACAGTGTAGATATACTTACAGTAGAGGAAATATCCACTTACAGTAGAGGAATATCTACTTACAGTAGAGGAAATATCCACTATTTTACTCTACAAATGTAGAAGCACTAGCTTCCATGAAGACAAGGCAAGAAATTCTTATTAGCTACTTCAAGGAACAGCTAGAAAGAAAAAGATGTGGGTCTAGAGCTATCTGTCCTGTGGGTATTGAATAGGAAGGTGGCATTACTGTTTAGGTGTTCAGACAGCCAGAATGCACCTGGGATTATACAAATTCCACCAAGGTACATAAATTGTTCTAAGAAGAGAAATGCCTAAAAAGTCCCGACAGGGGAATTTTATATATCTTAAAGCAAGTTCCTCAAACATATCACTGAACTGGGGCCTACAAAATGTGCCATAAATTTTTAAAGTTTATTTATTTTTTCATAGTCCTCCCTCATCAAACATCTAAAGAATGTAGGATATCTTCTGGTCCTCCCCTTGAAGTCAGTGTGGTTCCACACTGTTCTGTTGGGAATACTTATGTGCCACCACCTTGCCCACAGTAGATGGGTTTCCGATACATAGGAGAAAGGGCAGCTTAGATGTCCATGCACTGAGATGCAGAAATTTGATAATGATGAGATTTTGTATATATTAATGCTGGGAAAAATGAAGCACTGAATTATCCTTTACAATCAAGAAAAATGTTGCATTGTGATACATGGTACGGTAACAGGAAACAGCAACTTGTCAGGAGGAGAAAATCTTGTTAATATAAAATGAGAAAAATTATGCTGTACCTAAATCAACTACCTACATAATACATTAGCTTCTGTTATAAAAACTTAATAAACAGTAAAGGTAGAGATGTTTCCAGTTAAAAGCTTTGATAAAGCCCTAATGGTTTTTGTGGAACCAAAACCCCAAACGAATTGCATTAAACTTTTGTTAAAGAATAAGACTGAGTACAAATGCACAAATCACCCTGTTAGCCCAAGCTGAAGTTTTAACTACTAGAAGAAACCCCTTCAGGTCTGAATAAATGATACATTTTCTGAAAGATAGTTTTTATTTTTAACATTTCAAAGCTACAGCAAAACAGAAAGAAAATCTCTTAAGATATGAAGAAAGCTATTCCTAATTTAGATGTACAAAAGTGTTGTGGGATATCTTTTCAGTTTTATGTTCTGAACACAAATAGAGATACACACAATACTTAATTTGGTGGACATACTGTTAATACATTAATAAATTGTAACTATGTATGCATGTGCAATAATTATGACCTTAGTTTGCTTCAAAGCAAAGGGGATAGGTTTCCTTCCTTCCTTCCTTCCTTCTTTCCTCCCTTCCTTCTTTCCTTCCTTCCTTCCTTCCTTCCTTCCTTTCTTTCTTTCTTTCTTTCTTTCTTTCTTTCTTTCTTTCTTTCTTTCTTTCTTTCTCACTGGCACACGAGGCAAATAAGTTGGTTTAAAATGGGAGAAAACATGAAATCAAGTATCAATGTAAACTGGAATACAAACATCTTCAATTATGGCTGAGAAGCTGATTTACAGGATTAAACCTTGGTTCCAGACTCTGGTCCTCCTCCTGCATTATTAACAACCTTACTATTAATTCCATGAGGAGGGCATATGTGTTTATTAATATAATTTGTAGATGCCATTAATCATAAATTGCAAATCCAAGCACAACCTATAACTGAATTTTGTGCCTCAAACCCATGACAACTGCAAAAGTTAAATTGTGTGCTTTCATATGAATGTGCACTTATCCTAAGCATATGCATTCTTTCAACTTCAATTCACTTGTTTTATAGGCATTAATGCAATCGTTGAAATCTTCATACTTAGGTTCTGCACTGATAGAAATAATAGACTAATAACCCCTCTTAACATTAGTAATTTCTATGAGCTAATGATCCCTTTCCTTGGAGGAAATCATCTTTTACAAAGTTCTGTCACGGTCTTGAGCGATTACAACTTCAGATCAGGCTGTTAAACACTAATGGATTTACCAATTGCTACACTATTTATTTTTTTTAAACTGCTTCTGTAACCCCGCTGCCTTCCTCTCATCCTGGATATTCCTAACAAGCTGCTGGATGAAGGTGTGTAATTTTTAAAACATGTCAGTAAATAGTGGAACAGCAACATTTTCTGTTTGCAGTATGGCCCTTCAGGATGCTTCTGTCTCCAGTCAAGATAAGTCCCATTAGCAACAGCCTAATTATGAAATAATGGAACAGTGTTCAGTACCTTTGGCAGTGGACTATTGGTTTGCCTCCTTTTTTTTGTTGTTTTGTTTTGTTTTGTTTTGTTTTATTTTTCCCTTCTGAATTTGTTAAGGACTTTCTGCAAAGGAAAACTAACAGTCCCACTTATTTGTGCCAAGGACCCGATAATAAACCCTCAAAATTTAGACTCTTCAGGGATAATAACACCTACCATGAGTCAAAAATGCATAGAATTTAAGATAGCTCCATGTCACTCCACTGCTCTGTTAATGGTAAATCTGGGACAAGATACCAGCCGTACTATTGAATTTACAGCGATTTTTCAGTAAAATATTTTTTCTCTCTTTCTGCATGTACATATTTGTCTGTTTGTTGATTTATTTAAGTAGTTTCCATTCTTATAGTTGAGCTGTTAGGAGACTTGTAAATACAAAAAAAAAAGAAGAGAAGAAGAAAACAAATAGCTAAGGAAGCTTCACATTAGGGTCTTTGCTCATTTGTTTTAAGACATAATAGGTACACAAATAACACAAATAAAGGTAACTGAAACTTAAGGACAACTCCAGAGACATTTGTTAGCACTTCTGGTAAAGCACAGTCAGAACATGTATCTAAGTTGCCCTGTGTGGCTTTTGACCCATCTTGGGAATTAAATCTTCTAGGCTGAGCTTTGTCTGGTGTTTTTCTATAGGATTCAGGCCCCTTTTTTGGATCTCTTTCTCGGCTTGGTTCCTCTTTGTCCTCACTAGCCTTTCTATGCTATGTGCCCTTTCCTGCTTTTTTATTTTCACCCCGGTGGGACTCCTTGGTAAGAGGTGTGCTCAAATATTGCATATGCTTGCTGTATTTGAACTGCTTAACTTTATTGACATACTTTAAACCAGGCAATATAGACACTGAGCAATACGTGTGTAGAAGGATCATTTTATAGAAGATTGCACTGCCTGTAAGGTAGTGCTGGATATCTTTAGCGATGTTTGTAACAAGTTTTCAGGCAAGTATAGATGGACCTCCAGGGTCTCAGGTGGTCTAAGGTTCTATGCCACAGGCTTAATATCAAACTTGTGTTTCATGTGGATTTTTGCTGGATTTGCAAAACAAAACAAAGCAAACAAACAAAAATCACATCAAAAAAAAGCCATAAATCATAGAGTTCTTCAATGCTGCAAAGAAAACATAAATCTCTGGAAAAATGTGGAAAAATATCCATAGCAGATAATGCATATCAATTAGAGTAAACGAAAAATAATGTTTTTCTTATTTCCTCACCATTAGAAAACAGAATCCTGAACAACCATAAAATCCAAGAGCTGAGCATAAGCACTCCAGTATGATAGCTCACACCATTTTGTGTGAGATATAAAACTGGTTTTTTGGAGCATTTGCATGCAGAGACAGTGAATTAGTTCTATTACACTAAAACATCCCTTTTTTATTCTTTTGCTGCATACACTACAGCATACATAAGAAAAAAATGTATCTCCTTCCCATCTCACAAAATTTCTGAACACAGGTACAAGCCAACACGTTAATTATAGACTTATAAAATTGGTATTATTCTTTTTTTTCTGATATAGATTCTTTTTTAATTGCCACAAGTTGCCATAAATTGCTCATTAAACTTCAAGCAATGCAATGTAATGCTTGCTACCATTTATAGGCAATGCTCTCCAAAGTATAATTAGAGGGAGTATTATGACACAGAACAATGGAGACAATTATTTCTGAAGTTTATTAATGCTAATTAGCATATGGCATCTAAGACAGCTGCTGATGCTTCATTGCTAAATACTGAGGGACTAATTAGTGTTTGATGTTAATTAGCTTCTTCTGCATGTGCATTGTGCTTAGACACATATACACTGTCACCACTGGTCTATTAAAAATCTGGCCTAAGCCTTCTTGCAGTGGCAAGATATGGCATTTAGGAGATTTTGCAGACTGTACGGTACAGCTCTCTACTGTGCCCTTAATAGTCGCTATATGAGCTCTAACAAGCAAAACTCACAAATTCTCATTGCAGTACATAACCAAATGTATTTTTAACGTATATGAATAGTCTACACATTGTTTAAAAATGACAGTTTCTTGCATTTTTATTGATAGAAATAGCTGCCTCAGATATTAAAAAATCACATATAATGAACTGAGGAAGAGGGAAACAACAGAATTTCACATGTTTACACAATGCTATCTGCTAGATATCTGAGTGTAGATAATCTGTTTTTTTTCTTTTCCTTTATTACATTTTTTTTTCCCCCTACAGAGATCCCTGTTCTCTGTACATTTTCAAACATGTCTGTCTTCAAAAATTCCAAAACTCCAACTTCCAAAAACATTTTTGGAAGTTGGAATGCTATTTTAAAAAACAAAACAGTGAAGTTGTCTTATATCTAGCTAGCAAGAAGGAAATTAGCATATCTTCTTTCTTTGTTAACAGGTTATTTTTGCTTTACACATAAGGTTATTATTTAAAATCAGATTGTTTTTAGGGCATACTAGCGTTACAGTGAGAATTCCCTATGTCAATCATAAAGCATTCTTTTTTTAGTAGTCAATAAGAATTGGCTTTAGTGTGGTCATATTCCTATATGATTAAGGAATCCTCACTTCCTTAAACAGTAGGAAAGGGGCATAAAAGCTAAGATCACAGAGGTGAAAAACAAGCCAAGAAAAGCAAAGTTTGCTAGTTAAGTCTTTTATTGTGGATCAAGGTTGCCCTATATTTCAATGTGACAGCAAGCACCTTGGTTGAAACCTGGAACAGAGAGCAGTGGTGATGAAGGACAGGAGCTCAGAAACTGAGCACCTACCACATAAGGGGCTAAAAAAGAAATCAAAAGAATAAGGAAAAAACAAAAAAACAAAAGCAAAAAAAAAAAATTATAGCATAGGACCTCAGCAAAAATATGAGGAAGATGTAAGGGGGACTCATGGAGACGAGCACTGGAGAGTTTGAAAATTATGAATATTGAAGCTTATTGTCATCCTCAACTTTATCTTGAGCTAGGTCCACTTCCTAGTCCACTTTCTAGCCCTAGACAAATACCTTTGATTTTTTAAATCAATTTAACACTACAGCTGCCTTGTCAGAAATAAAATGAGTCTTTTATTTTCTTAACTTTGTAGGGAGAAGTTTCACAGCAGCAGCAAGTTCCTTGGTTATGCAAGGATAGTTAATAGTAGCTCATTACACAGAAAAGATCTCCTTCAAACAGGTTGGGTCTAAAGAGATACTTAAAAGTTTTCAGATAAAGAAACCTGGTTAAGAAAGTGTATATTAAATATTGATGAGGCCTGTGCTTTGTGTAAAATCCAAAGCCTCTCAGATTTGTTGAATCCACAGGATAAAAAAGGTAACATTTTAGGAGATTTCTGATCCATAACTGGAAAATCAGTTTTGCTATTTCAGATGAGTAACCGTGTCTTTGATAAAACATGAATTTTTGACTGAAATTCAAAAGAAATAAAAATAGCATCCAAGGGGAAGCCTAGAAATGATGGACAAGCCTATTGAAATGATTGGAATAGCAAAATATCAATAAAAACAAAATGTGACCTCTTCCAAAAAGACTGGTGAAATTCAAATTGAAAAATCTGGCAAAAAAAACCCAAACCAGGGAATAAATAGAATGGAATGGCTGTAACAAACAAAGATAATGTGAATGGGAAACATGCAAGAAATGCGGTAAATCAGCTCTGCATCTAAACAGTACAGATAAAAAGGACTTAGCAGTACCTGTTTTTTCATGTATTCTTATACTAATTCCTCCCAGGAAAAATAGACAATGCTGTAGTATAAGATAAATGGGCTGTTAGTCCAAAGCAAAAGTAGTGTATTTGTTTTCAGTTGGACTCTGGTGTATACAATAATATGTTGTCATAAACAGTAATAACTAGTCTGAAAGCATTAAAGGGATAACATTTTGGGGGTTTTATGGAGTAAGTACATCCCCACAGAAAAATTGTAACTGGGCAGATAAATAGCGAACTGCAAAGGATAAAATTCATAACAGTCCTAGGGAAAAAGAGCCCTGTTTATTAGGTAATCATATCATACTTTAAGACTAACCAAAAGTTGGGCTCCTGATACAAGCAAAAGCCTAGACTAATGTAGAAATATCCTCCATGAAGTGGAGAAGCTCTCAATGGACGTTTGAGCAGAGCTACAATATCCATACTGTGCCCAGTCGAGTCTTTAGGAAAGGAAAGCCTGTGTAGGGAAGGATTTTTCTGGCTTCTTTTAAATGGTACCTGACACCAGTGACTTTCTATCTGATGTGTGGCTGCTTGTGCCACCAGATCAGAGGGATGGGTGATCACTCCCATTGGACAAGTCTAATTTTTCTGGGATCATCATAATTCATAAAGGCAGCAAATAGGGAGAGGGAATTAGAGTGTACCTCTGCCATGAAGTGATAAGGGTATTCAGAAAGAAAGAGATACTATTTTCTCTCCTTGCTCCAGTGAGTATGTTTACATATTTTTTATAAAACAAGAAAAAATACTTGTAACTTTCATGTTCATTGAAGAAAATGTCAACATAATCTCCAAGGATCCTGAAAGAGTCAGAAAACATAAGGCGCATATAAAAAGCCAAATACTTCTCACTTGTCTTCCTAAATTTTCAAGTCAGTATCCTAATTTTGGATGACCTCACAGGTGTCTTTTAATATCTCTGGTTTCTTTCAGCCTAGAGAAAAGATGGCTGAGGATGGACATGACAGAAATGACATGACAAAATCATGAAGTCAGTGGAGGAGGTGCATAGGAATCAACTATTCACTGTCCTTTTTGGCACAAAAGGTGGCAAGTGAATGAAGTTAGAGAGAGACAAGATTGGGTTCTTTATGCAAAGTGTAAATGAGTAAATTAGATGGCGTGGATCATTCAAAGTAATATAAAGGAACAGCTTTCTACTGCTCTCCTCAGAATGATACCTCTGTTGTCACCTTGTTTTCTCAAACCAAAGTGCTTGTGAACAAGGGATAACAAATTAAAAATCTCAAGCAACACTTTGTTTTGTGAGAATGCTTATTTTGTTTTATTGTTGAAACTTGAATTATAATTAAATTTATAATTAAAAATATTATTTTTAATTATAATTTTGTTATTTCTAGTGTTGAGAGTCAAGCCTCACAACAGTTTCAAGTATTTGAAAAATGAACTAGTATGATTTATCTCATTTTGAGTAAAACAAATAAACAAACTAGCAAACTCAAACTGTTCTCAAAACTATTACAGTCTTTGGGTTTTTTTATTTAAGTATTTGTTTACCCGTTGTCTTGTTTGCAGGTTTCAAACATTTGCCAGAAATTAAATCTAACATTCTAAAACTGCCCATAAACTTTTTAGTTTATTTTGGTACTCTGTAGACAGCTTCACATGACAATCAGTGATGTTTTTCATAATCTGGAGACTACAGTGAATGACTGGTGAACAATTGGGAAACTGCAGCTCAACAACTGATCTACACGGCATTTTGCATTCTTTAACTTTTAAAAATTATGCCCATCTCTTCTAAAATTATGCTGCATTTATACCTATGTTGTATGAAAGTTACTATCATACAGAAAAATGCTACAGAATTTAAAACGGAAATAAATAGTTATGTGCTACCAGATCTACTAAGGAACATATTTTTAAGACTCTGAATATCTCTTACTATAGTCTAGCACATTTTTTCTGGCCATTTTTCCCTAGAAAAGAGATATGAAAGCCAGGTTACCACTTGGTTTTCCTGTCAGTACTGACAAAAACTGTCCCACTGAATTATAAAATACTATGGAAATGTGGACAAAAGAAGGGCTGTCCTGGTGATGATTTAATTTAATTCAATTCAGTGGAAACAGCTCTTAAAATCACAGCCCATTCCTAAACTACCCTGACTGCAGCTAGAATCACTATTTCAGAGACTGGGGACCTGAGTGGGGACAAATGGTCTGCTTGGGATTACATTCACAAATCATTCTTGTGTGAACCTAATCTTTGCTCCTGGATTTATTTTGCCAATAATCTCATAGCCATTCTGGATTTGGAAAGCTTTGTGTAGCTCCAAAATGTCAAAGTAAGAAAATACTCATCTTTGACATCCCATTTTGCTTTGTTTATGTGAACACTGTCACTTGGGCCCATGTATACAGTATGCAATTATTAGACCAAATCTAATATATTGTTACATACAGTAATTGATGTCTACCTATGCATAAAATTAGATTTTGTTGATACGTTTCAGGCAAAAAGTGCTGAAGACTAACGATAGCACTTTTGGGGTATATACACTGGCAATGCCATCAACAAACTGGCAGAACTGTAAAGAGGAATACCCTGAGCTTCAGGATTACAGCTACTCTGACTATATTTGAAAACAGAGGGAAGCTTCAAGGGAACAAAAGAGCATTGGCATCTGTGAACTAGTTCTGCAGAGTACTTTATAGGCAGCTTCTCATATACCTTTGCAACTAGAAATACCTAGAAAATGGAAAAAGAAACATAAACCAAGATCTTAGGGGTGTTAACATGTCCAAGAAAATATCATGTGTAAGTAAAGGGCTTGTAAAACAAAAGATTTCAAATTCAAGATTAATTTCTAAAATGTGCATTTAACACCTGCATCTTGTGGTGGGTTTTGTTTTTTTTTTAATGGGGAAGATTTTTTTTTTGTTCTATGCGTCTGGAAAAAGAATACTTTTATTGAAAACTAAGGCATGGCTTTAAAAACCTGAGGGAAGAAACAACAATTCTATTTTGTAGTAAATAATTCTTATTTTTCTATCTATCTTATTATTTGATTAAATTAATTGAGTTGTATATGTGGAGAACATGAGGTGACGTCCATGTGGTGACTGGCAGTGGAAAATAGATAACAAAATATCAGGCACTTAGCCTGGTTCCATAACCATTAACTCACTTTCCCCAGGATTTACTTAGCAGCTTCACATTGACAGTTCTTAAAAAAAACCATCATAACAAAAAAAAATTGTTGCAGTTTATGGGAAGAAAGAATTGTTAGAAAAATCCTATATACAAGATGGTAGAGTGATTTTCACAAACAATAAAGATCATGGTTTCTAAACTTTTTGCTGGTGTAGTCCTAGGTTTTATCCTATGTTTAATATGATCAGGCCAAGGTGTAAATCAAGACCAATGAGTTTGAAATATCTTTTGGATTTTTCCTTCATCCCGTATGTGTCATCCTGTCCATCTGACTGAAACTTCTACTCTGTAAAATACTGAGAAATACTGGGAAATAAAATGTTCTCTTACTCTGTCATTCAGCTCAATCACAAATTGCTACCTCTTCTTTTGTGTCTTCATCTTATACCTTTTTCTCTGTCTTTTTCTCTACTACTTTTATCCCTAACAGTTGTCATCCTTGCCACTTTTCTCTGTCCTCTTTTATCTTCTAATGCTGACTTGTTCTTCCATCTAAAGTAAGAAAACAGAGCTCAGGGAGGATTGCTTACAGCAGCTGCAGATTCTGCTAACTATAGCATAGCAGTCAGAAGGCCAGTGAAAGCTAAAGCTGTGGGAAAGAAGATAGAAGCAAAAAGTTCAGGGAACAGTAAATTAAAGTGAGCACTAAAGGGATGGCAATTTACAGGGGAAGAGGAAGAATACTTTTAATATTAAGTCTCTAGCAAACAGTAGATAGGGTTCTTTTTTGCTGGTGGGACATCAGCAGGGAAGAAAAGGGGTTTAGAGATTGTCTTGTCTCTTTCCTGCACATTTAGTTACAGTTACAGGAGAATCCCTGATTCTCCTTAGGGGAGCATAAAAATGGGACTACCAGAGAACAATATTAGTACAGGCTGCATTATTACAATTTTTAGCAGCAACTTTGCTGAAGTTCTCTGTGGCACAAATATAAGTTGTAAATGAAGACTGACAGGCTGAAATGCAGTACAATCATAACACTCTGGAACAGGAAAACAAATCTAATTTCAGGATTTTTTCCTTATCCAGTTTTCAGTCACACAGAAGATCACTCTAAGTAAAGAACTAGAAAATGTATTATGTAAATTTTAACTTTTAAGTCATTACTGCTCCTTCCTCATCCTGATACCAATGTTACTGGAGGGGAAAGAAGTATCTGGAATAGAATATTTAATAGAATATTAAATATAATATAATGCCAGAATAGTTTGTAGAGCATGGTACATGCCTGGAAAGCCAATTCATGCTCATCCCAAAAGGCATTGTTGGACAACTGTTCTTAAATTAGCTTGACTTAAAAAGAGTGTCCACATCAGTAAGATAAGCAGTAGAGCTAACCCATTTGTCATTCACATCATAGAAATACAAATATATACAAAATAACTTTGATATTGCCTGGAGAACATTGCGTTCTCTCTATAGATGTTATGTTTTGAGTGCAGATGCATTTCACAGTTGCAAATAGAGTAGTTATAATTAACTTTAGTGAAGCTGGTTTGGTACAGGAGGTTTAAATAATCTGTAATTGTAGATATTTTTTAGCACAGTGCGGTCTAGAGGGCAAGGGGAAAACATCCCCTGCTCTCAAATTCATCTTTATTCACTAATAAAGGACAATGAAGAGGTGTTATCTGATTATATTTGTTTTTTCACTAAAGAATAGGTAAATTATTACTGTGCTCTCCCAAAAGCTAGAGAAGGAAATACAGTTCACTACGCAAGCACTGAAAGGACCCATTAATCATTACATCTTATAATAGATCCAAATTCCCCATTATAATAATATTTTTTTCTTACAGTTTTACTCAGATTATGCCCTACAGCTGTAAATAATGAGTTTCAAATCAACTATCTCAACAACAAATCTAATTGCAGAAATACCTATATTTGCCAAGAGTGGTAAATGGTAAAAATGCCTGCAACTGACCTTAAAAAGAAATATATATTTTAGCATCAATAAAAAAAGTGAAAGATTTTAAAGATACAGTGGTCAACTGAATCAGCAACAGCATAAACCACATACGGAATACACTGGCATTCAGCTCTTCAAAGATTTATATTTCCCAGGCAGCCAGTAGTCTGGATTGTTCTGCATATTAAAGGTTGGTTGTAATTTTGTCTTAAAGTCTTCCTTTTTAAAGTTTTTATTTGTTTGAGGTTTTATTGTTGCTTTTTTTTTGTTTTGTTTTTACCTTAGTTTGGAGTAACAAATGAGAAAATAATAAGGTAGGAGGCATGCATTCACCACAAACTTATATCGAGCAAGACTTATTTATTGTACAGTGAGAGTAGGAAACTGTGAAAAGAAGGTTAATTGGCTACTAATCAGAAGTGCAAATGAATAATAAGGGAAAATAGTTCTTTGGGGAGAACATGAAATATTTCTTTCATCTTCCCAGCATGCACATTCCCATCTCGTTCCCATTTTCATTAACTCCATGCTGCATCTATCTGAATTCTCTTCCCAAAGGACATGCTGTTGTCACGTGCTTTGATGACCAGTATCTGGTGAGCTTAATGTTCTTAGGCAGGCTCATTACTATAGTGTCTGGTACAAAATTATCCATCTTCTCATTTTATAATTAACAGAATTGAGGGTAAAATCTTGTATTACATTGCTCAGAATTTCTTAGTAACAAAAAAACCAAAAAAAAACCAGAATGGAGATATTTTCCTCTACGCCAGAGGAAATGGACTTGACTTGAATTGTTTCGGGGCAACAGGAAAACAATCTGGAACTGTCTATGTTTCAGTTTTAGGTTTGAAGGGTACCGACTATCCTGCCAAGGATGCAGTATAGATGTGTGATTTCTTCCTAAATTTCCTTCATTAATTTGAACTTCTTAAAATGAGAAAAAATAATGTTGTGATCATAGATGTATTTAGAACTTTGTATAAGTCAATACAACAAAAAGGCAACAATAACAATATTCCAAACTTAGGAATTTCATATTTGAAAGAAGAAAAAGAGAACGATCAGATAATGCAGAATAAAAAGAATGACTATAATTTCACCATTTTTGAACATTTTATAGACAATAATATTAATGCATCATTTTTATAACAGTCTCTAAATTGCCTCAAAGAAACAATAAGTAAACATGGTAGCACTTAGATAGACGAGCATAACACTTATAACACTTTTGGGGGGAAAAAGGAAAAAGAGTACAATAATCTACCAAATGAGTTAGCGATATATCTTCATTACAAAATACAGCTATACTTTTCTCTGTTTTGAAAATTAAAATTATTTTGCCATGATATTACCAGAAGCAAGCCATATATTTAGAGAGTAAATACAAAGAATTAATTGGAAATACCTTTTGCTTTGCCAAAACACTGAGAAGCCAATAAGAATGTATGAGGAAATAATGAGATAGCTGGGGCTATTAAGCCTGCAGAAGGGAAACCTCAGGATGATATGAGGTAACAAAGTCAGACGCTTTTAAATATTGCTTGGTGGCAGAAAAAGAGTCAGTAGGCACAAATCAAAACACAAAATTCCACCTGAACTCAAGAAAACACTTTTAACCTCGAGGATGATCAAACAATGCAGCAGGTTTCTGAGTCTCTGATTCTGCTTGGATACATTTAAAAGCCAAGTATTAACAGATGAAATAGGCTTTACTGCAATTCCAGACAATGTTAGAGAACAAAGAGGCAGAAGAAGGATTAATAACTGAAGAAAATTAACAGTCGATGAGGAAAGGTGTGCTGCTGGACCTTGTACTAAGAAAGAAAGACTATTTGGGAATGTAAAGGCTGGAGGTAGCTTTAGATGCAGTGGCCATGAGAGGGTGAAGTTCAGGATCCTGTGTGGAAGAAGCAGGACAAAAAGTAGAATTACAGCCCTGGACCTCAGAACAGTTAAATTTGGCCTCTTCAATGACCTACTTGGTGGAATCCCAATGGTTAGGGCTCTAGAAGGTAGAGGGGTCCAAGAGAGTTGGTTAATATTCAAGCACCACTTACACCAAGCTCAAGATCTGTGTATCCCTATGAGTAACAAATAAAGCAAAAGAGGCAGGAGACCTGGACAGATGAGTAAGGAGCTTCTGGAAAAACTCAGATAAAAGAAGGAAGTTTACAAAATGTGAAAAAAGGGACTGGCCACTTGGAAGGCTGTCAGAGTATGCAGAAATGCAATGAGGAAGGCTAAGGCCCACTTGGAACTAAATCTGGCAAGGGATGTCAAGGACAATAAAAAGGGTTTCTTCAACCATGGAAGTAACAAAAGGAAGACCAGGAAAAACATGGGCCCACTGCTCAATAAAGTGGGTACCCTGGTGACTGAGGATGCAGAAGGCAGAGTTACTGAATGCCTTCTTTGCTTCAGTCTTTACTGCTAAGGCTGGCCCTCAGGACCCCCAGACCCTGAAGGTAGGAGGGAGAACCTGGAGAAAAGAAGGTTGAGGAGGATTGGGTTAGAGATCCTTTAGGCAAATTTGACACCCACAAATACACGGGTCCTGGTGGGATTCACCCAGGAGTGCTGAGGGAGCTGGCAGATATTGCAAAGCCACTCTCCATCATCTTTGAAAGGTCATGGAAAACAGGAGAGGTGCCTGAGAACTGGAGGAAAGCCAATGTCACTCCAGTCTTCAAAAAGGGCAAGAAGGAGAACCCGGGAAACTATAGGCCAGTCAGCCTCACCTCCATCCCTGGAAAGGTGAAACAGGTCATTCTGGATGTCATCTCTAAGTATGTAGAGGAAAAGAAAGTTATTGAGAGTGAATCCATAGTCATCCTGGATTCACAAAGGGGAAGTCATGCTTGACCAATCCCATAGCCTTTTATGATGAACTGACTGGCTTGAGAGGATGAGGGGAAAGCATTTGACGTTGTCTACCTTGACTTCAGCAAGGCTTTTGACACTGGCTCCCATAAGATCCTCGTAGATAATCTTAGGAAGTGTGGGTTAGATGAGTGGACAGTAAGGTGGAGCCACTGGAGGGGAGCCTCTCTTCCTCCGCATTTAAACCATTGAATACAGTTGTTCACTGACTGAAATAATTCAGAAAGAGCACTTTTGTGATAGTTTATAAGCAAGCATATTTTCTGAGAAGTTTGGTATGCAACACAAAAAAATGGTGCAACTTTTGTTGTTCTTTTTGTCATGCCCTGTAGTTTCAGGAGAAATCGAATGTAACTGAAGTGGATGAAACACCACCGTATGGATACCACAATGGAGGAAATTAAAATAGAGATTGCTTGTGACTGAGACAGTCCATCAGGCACCAGGTGTGAAACTTCAAATGTTGTGCAAAAATCTGCAGTATTCCCTAAGAAAGCCATTCTTTTGACGTTGACTTTAAATGTTTCCTTATGTGTGCAGTTATTTGCAGCTCTAAACACAAGGTTTGTTTGGGTGTGGGACAACTAAATTGCTATCGGGGGACTTTTAAATAGAATACTTCTTAAAAATAATAGAGTCCTGATGCTGTGGTGTAGGGTTTGAACAGCTGGAGGAAGATGGCCTTTGGATTGACCTTGAGAGACCTTGATGGAGAAGATATAAATGGAACAAAGATGTGTTGCAAGAAGATAAAGAGGAACTCTGAGGAGAAAGTAAACATGTATCAGGATGTTAAGCGAGACACTTTTGGCCAATCAGAAGCGCATGGCTGAATGCGTGAGAAATCCATATAACCAATGATGAAGAAAAACACTTCACATGTTTGTCGTGTGAACAGCACTAACTCTTTATAAACAAGGCACTTGCTACAATAAAGGGTCTTCTGTTTTACCAACATCAGGAGTCCATGTTGCTTGTACCTCTGACAAATGGTGACCCCGACATGATTGGGGCAAGACACTACACTGCTGGGAGAAGCTCCAGCCGAATGAAAGCACTACTACAGCAGGACTGCTAGAGTGGAGAAAGCCGGGTCAATCACCTTGTTTTCAAGACAGGTGAGCCGTTGGATAGCATAAGAAATGGGGGCGCAAATGTCCACGGAAGAAAAGGCTATATGTACAATATTGCTTAAGAACTTGCAATCTAAAGGGATAAAATATGATGAATACAAGATAAAATTAACGTTGAAATGGCTGAAAGCTAAAGGGGAAAAAGCAGATTCAGTAACTGCCTTTGACATAGACATGTGTCAGAGAGCGGGAGAAAAAATTTGGGAGGCAGCCTCTCGCGGAGATGCCACTGCCGCTGAAATAATGACTACTTGGTGGCTAATTCTTGAGACATTGAAAGAGAAGCAAGCAGCAGGTAAGGCATTAGGCGCTGCCACTGCAGTCCTAAATACGACTCTGGCAGCCCCTCTTGATAAGGGAGACTCTACTGAACAGATGGAAACACGTTTGATTGACTTTACGGAGACAAAAGAGGAGCCCCATCAAAAGGCGAGTGCTCCCTTGCCTTCTTTTGATGAACCGGCTAGTAGGGCAGAAGAGCTGGACTGGCCTCCACCTCTAAACTTGGGAACTTCTTACAACCCCATAGGGTGTTGGCGAGAGGTTCACAGGCAATTTTCACAGATTCACCAAGGGGAAATCATGTCTGACTAACCTGATAGCCTTCTACAATGCCGTGACTGGATGCATAGGTGAGGGGAGGGTGGTGGATGGTGTCTACCTTGACTTCAGCAAGGCTTTTGGCTCCCATAGCATCCTCATAGGTGAGCTTAGGAAGTGTGGGTTAGATGAATGGACAGTGAGGTGGATTGAATACTGGCTGAAAGACAGAGCTCAAAGGGTCGTGATCAGTGGCACAGAATCTAGTAACAAGTGGAGGTTCGTAACAAGTGGTGTTGCCCAGGGATCAGTACTGGGTCCAGTCCTCTTCAATAGTTTCATCAATGACCTGGATGAAGGAATGGAATGTACCCTCAGAAAGTTTGCTGATGACACAAACCTGGGAAGGGTGGCTGACACACCAGAAGGCTCTGCCACCATACAGTGAGACCTGGGCAGGCCAGAGAGTTGGGCAGAGAGGAACCTGGCGGAATTCAACAAGGGCAAGTGTAGGGTGCTGCACCTGGGGAGGAATAAACCCATGCACCAGTACAGGTTGGGGGCTGAGCTGCTAGAGAGCAGCTGTGAGGAGAAAGACCTGGAAGTCCTGGTGGACAACAGGATGACCATGAGCCAGCAATGTGCCCTTGTGGCCAAGAAAGCCAATGGTATCCTGCGGTGCATCAGGAAGAATGTGACCAGCAGGTCAAGGGAGGTCATCCTGCCCCTCTACTCTGCCCTGGTGTGGCCCCATCTGGAGTACTGCGTCCAGTTCTAGGCTCCGCAGTTTAAGAAGGACAGGCAACTGCTGGAGGGGGTACAGCAAAGGACCACAAAGATTATCAGGGGCCTGAAGCATCTCTCTTATGAGGAAACACTGAGGGACTTGGGTCTTTTCAGTCTGGAGAAGGGAACACTGAATTGGGATCTGATCAATACCAATAAATGCTTAAAGGGTGGGTGTCAAGAGGAAGGGGCCAGTCTTTTTTTAGTGGTGCTCAGTGACAGGAAAAGAGGTAACGTGCACAAGCTTGAACATAGGAAGTTCCATCTAAACATGAGGAGGAACTTTACTTTGAAGGTGGCAGAGTATGGGAGCAGGCTACCCAGAGAGGTGGTGGAGTCTCCTTCTCTGGAGACATTCAAAACCTGCCTGGACATATTCTTGTGCAACCTGCTCTAGGAGGACCTGCTTTGGCAGGACTAGATGATCTCCAGAGGTCCCTTCCAACCCCATAGCATTCTGTGATTCTGTGATCTTTTCAGATATGTATAATTTGTATTTTGACTTCTAGTTTAAATATTAGAAGACTCATTATCTCACCCTCTTTCTTTAACAAATTTTCTTTTTTAATGACATAGAGCAATAGGGTTTTGTTTCTATTTTAATGTTGGGTTTTCTTTTGTTGAGCTGTTACAGAGCAGACCACACGCAACTCCTATCCCTTCTTTACTTAATCTTTTTAAAGTTCTGTCTCTTGATACAATCAAACTTCTAAGAAGACTACGGATTCCTGACTCTCCTGTGTTTTTTCAAATTATTTCTGTCCCTAGGGGACAAATGTCTAGCTTTTCAACCACCCTAGTTATTTTAATTAAAAAATTCTAGATATTTCTACAGTGAACCCACAATAAAATCTTCTGTATTTTATATCCAGTTTCCTGGATTTGGTCTTTGCTTTAATATCAACATTCAATGCCTTGGGATGCTTACATGCTGTCTTCTAATTTATTTGGTGAGCTTTCACCACTACCTTGCTAGCTTTAAATTCCTTCAGTTCTGCAATTATAGTTTTTCATGTGAGGCTAGTCCTGGGGTGGTTTCTTTCTATATATGTATGAAAATATTATGTTAAGTTTTGCACCCTAGTGGTTTTGGCTGCAACTAATATCACTTATTCTAGACCTTTTAGAGACCAATTGCATTCACATATTAAGGACACACACATCCTATTTCACAGCTGGTAGTGGAGAGGACAAAACAGAATCTTCAGTTCAAGGATACAAAAAAGAAGGATATCTTAAAAAACTGCCCCAGGGATCTTGTTACACAGACCAGACCATGGGTGATGTCTGTAGAAATTTCGTTCTGGTCTGACTTTGGTCATTAAAGAAACATCTAAAGCACTGCCTAGTCTAAATTAGACAGTAAGAAAGGTTATCTAGAAGTTTAGAGAAAAATCTGAGCTGTTAAAATGAACTTGGGAGAATCTTCCAGCAGAGTGCGTGTGTGATTAAATCTGTGCTGCAAAGCCTGAGTAAAAGCAGTAGAATTGCTACCCTCCCCTTTACCCCCCTGGGAAGGACCACTTGGTGTGGAAGGAGGAAGATCAAAACACCTTGCAGAGACGTTATAAGACTGGGGCAGGAACCTCAAAAGGAAAGATGAAACATGGAACCGAAAGGTGATGAGAGCACTGAGTATTAAAGTAAGGCCGAAGATTTTTGTGAGAACATGTGACTCAGTAAGTGTCAAAGCAGAATTTCCTCCCCTTCCCTCTCACCTAGGAAGATGTAAAGAAAGGTAATGTAAGACAGATGAGAGAATTTGCTTCGGCAGGTTTTTTTTGTTTGGTTGTTTTTGTTTGGTTGTTTGGGGTTTTTTTTGTGAATCCAGTTATGCCAGATTGGACAACAGGCAAATGGCAGTGATTTTGTGACCTTTCTTCCCCTTTCATATAGTCAACACTCTTGTTTGGTGTAAATTATATGTAACTTGAAAATAAACACTTATATAAAACTGGAAAATAAATATAACATCACAGCTGTATGGCAATAGATGAAAGTAAATAGCCACGCTGTGAATTCTTTTCAGTGTAGTACTTATTAATTGGCCACTCAAAAATATCCAGTTTCCAGTTACTAAACCCTGTTACACAAGAAATTTCCTCCAAATATGACAGTGCATTTCTATTCCTCATAACAATAATTTCCAAAACAATGAGAGCTTACCTTAAATGTCCCAAATGAACTGTCAGTACTGTCATTTCAGACCACTCCTTCCCATCAGTCTCTGTGACAGTGTAGACACATACAGCTTATGAAAGCATCATGTGAGACTCATGAAAGAGAAGTTCCAGACCATCCAGCATCCCTTCCCAGCCAGGATTCCCAGGAGGGACAGGATAAGTTCCCATATGTGGGGCTTTTGGGGTTTGAGGTTGGTCGGGGGGGGGTGTGTGGTCATTTTTAGTACATTAAGCACAGACAGTGATATATATTTGTGACCAGTACCTAAAGGTGATGTGGCAAAACTGAAAATCCTGTACGAAGACTTAAGCTCCAGGTTGATAAGATACTCCTTTTGCTACAAAGAGAAATGAAGATCATCAGTAAACGACATGATTATTTGTTCAGTTCTGCTACAGCCAAACTACAAACATCAGCAATACAATTTTTCACTTTTATGAAAGACTAAGAATCTTTATAAGTTGTGCTTAAGTGCCTATATGGTACCAAAACATCATTGTTGATGTGGAGATAGGAATAAGCCCTCCTTGAGTTCTCTAGCCATCTATTTTTCTCCTGTTTAGTTTGTGTATATGTTTAGTGTTTTTCTCCTGTTTAGTGTTGACTTAAGGTGTCAGAGGTTGCTATTTTCTACAAAGAAAATGGAAGAAATAGTTAAGGGGCAGGGGGAGGGGGGGAAGTAATGGGTGAGCATTTACATTCAGTATTTTATTCATGGATTCACGGATTTGACAGAGTCGGAAGGGACCTCTAGAGATCGTCTAGTCCAGCTGCCCTGCTAAACAGGATTGCCTAGAGCACATTACTCAGGACTGCATCCAGGCGGGTCTTGAAAATCTCCAGAGAAGGGGACTCCACAACCTCCCTGGGCAGCC
>JAOXJK010000012.1:100831953-100876739 GCA_025774025.1 Xenus cinereus | reverse complement strand
TTCCCTGGAGACATTCAAGGTGAGGCTCAACAAGGCCCTGGGCAACCTGGTCTAGTTGGGGGTGTCCCTGCTGACTGTGGGGAGGCCGGACTAGCTGACCTTTGGAGGTCCCTTCGAGCCTGGACCATTCTATGATTCTATGATTATTATACTGTTAGAAAATTCTGAAATACTCTATATTCTTTATAAATAGCTTATTTTCATTCTTGCAAACATTTTGCAATTTTTTTTCCTTTTTTTTTTTGCTACTTGACCTCTTATGAAAAACTTCTAGAATATTTCATATGTGTGATATCAAATAAACACTGTTACAAGAAAGTATTTCATAAAAATTTGTAGTGTTTTAATGGAGCTTTTTATTTCTACTGAGAATTCCATTAATGAACTTTAAAATTTTGTTGAACACCTAATGTTGCAGTGGAATATGCATGAGCTTTTTTTGTGTTTTTTATTTTTGTTAAACTAACATTGTTTATTCTTGGATTGTATTTGTGCTTTGAGAATCACTGTACTGCCTACAGTAGAAAACTGAATGTGCATAGGACTATTCTCTAGTGTGAGAATTTTTTTACGATGAGAATGGTGAGACACTGGAACATGTTGCTGTTGAACTAGATGATCTTTGAATGTCCCTTTCAATCCGAACCATTCTATGATTCTATATGATTCTATGATCCTATGTACACACCCGGGAAGAAATGCCTTGAAGCTCCTTCAGTTCTGCCAAAGGTCCCTGCAGATCTGACCAAGGGCACAGTGTCTACAATTATATCAAGTAGTATCCATGAATTCTCTCTGCTACTGCTTTGTAACCATATCAGATCGCATGTGTTGACTACAAAAACATTGCATTAGAGTTAAGTGTTACCACCAAATCTTCTGCCTTATGCTGCACCCAACAGATGAAATTCCACAAAAGCCACATGGTAATCCCCATTTCTGCAGAGTTAAGTTTCTTTTCAAAAGTGAGCTGAGAGGGAAATATTTTATTACTTTAGCATGTAGCTACATTACATTAACATTGGAGTAAACTGAATCACCTTTGTCTTTTCCTTTATTCCCATCCCTTGCAATTAAATTTAAACCTGTTTACATTCTTGTAAATAAGAGTAAATTGGAAGTCTATAGGATTTAGGGAAAAAAAAAAAAAAAAAAAACGATGAAGCTTTGAGTAATAAGGAGTGTAGGTAAGTATATTGCAAAGCAGCTGAGAGCTGCTTTGGACATATTTTTATACAAACTTTAAAAGTAGGATAATTTAGAAGTACCATTTGCAGTTTTTATACATCATGATGTCTGAGCTTATTCTGACTTCTAACCATGAATTAGATTTTCAAGATGTCTTGAAGGTAAACTTATAAGCAAATGCAGGAAGGAAAAAAATTCTAAAAGAAAACTCTCTTTTGAAGTTACTTTGCAATCACTTCACTCGAAGATCAAATGGTTAAAGAAAGAGAACATAAAACTGATCATGATAGGGATGGCATTAAAGAAAATTATTGTAACAAAGGCCTGACTGAGGACTTTGAGGCCAACAAAAGTATTTATAGCAGGAATTCTGGAAAGCTGGATGGTTAATGGACAGTTGCTGTAAATTAAATACACCAACAGTACTAGTTTTGCCTGTATTCTAGAGAATAAACGACAGAACTTTTTCTGCTATCTTTTCAGAAAACAAACAAACAAAAAAAAAAAACCAAAACCAAAACCAAAACCAAAACAAAACAAAAAAACCTGAACTGCTGCAGAGAATTTGTTCCTTCTCTCACATTTTCAGGCTTCTATTCCTTTATTGCAATAATTGACTAGAATTTAAAATAACAAATTCCATATCTGTTCTCTCACAATGACAAAAATAGGCTCAAAGAAACCACACATAAGACAATGTTTCATATTTCTTTGCATTAAGAAATGCTCCCTTTTTCTCATAAAGATGAAGACAGTTACAGCAAATATTCCAAAGGAATTTATGGAAAGTGCTAGCTTTCTCCTCTGCTTGAAACAACTTCAGATGTGCAAGATTCAAGTTTGTACTTCTGCAATAAAACAATCTGAAAGGGCAAAAGCTTAACAAAATGAAAAAGATTTGCTTGACAGTTTATGAATTACAGTGCAGACACTTGGAAAAATACATAGCCTCTTTAAAAAACTGTGACTAATCAGTACAAATGGGCCTCACATCTCCAACACGTACATTATGTGATAAGAAAAATGATGTATAAGTTATATTCGTTGATTATAATTAAGGCATCATTTACCAACGGCAAACTGAACAATAAAAATCTAGAATCTAACAATCAGAGGAACACCTGTACTTTTCTATCAAAATATTTTTGGGAAGGCTTTGTAAAGTCCATGGTTTAAAAAACAAAATGAAACACAAAAGCAGGAAATTATTAGTTTCAGATGGCCACTAATTATAATTATCTCTTCCTTCCTCCTCCTTAATAATTGTGTCTGAATAGAAGAAAGAACTGGTGGAATGTCAGAAAAGGAAATAAGCCAGTAATTGTAAGATTTGTTGATGGTTCAATATTTTTTGTCATATGATATCTGGAGAGACTTGCCAACTTGGAATGAAAAAATTGTATGTTGGGCTAAGACTTCTAACACAGGTGGCTAAATGTGAAAAAGAAACGAAGGGTGTTTACTAGGTAACCTTATAAAAAAAAGGACAAAAGTAACTGTTCTGATTGTAACTTTTTTTTTCCCTCTGATAGCTACTTATCTTTGTATATGCAAATTTCAAGGGTTTTCTACCTTTTAGAAGATTTTTCCTTTTTTTTTCTTTCTTTTTCTTTTCCTTTTTTTTCTTCTTTTCCCTGCCCAGCAGTGAGCAACCTCTCATTTAAGATTTGTTGCAAGGAAAAGTTTTCATAGACTATTCAGGCAGTCCATGGTATATATGCAATACTGACATTTTAGATAACATCCTACAGTCTCATTTATAAAAAACATTGTATTTTATTTCTATATTAATGACTCATAATTATTTTTAAATTATATGTCTGGATCCACAGTGATATAATTAGTTTCTGAATTTTAATACAGTGAATGACAAAGTGTAAGGCTCTTGCATAATCTGAGGGGGTTTTTTTTAGGATTTGTTTACTGATGGAGAAAACTCTTACTTTAGCACTTTAAAACTACTTTATAGTAGCATTAAGAAGAGAATTATTGGTCTCATGTATACGAGGAAAAGTATACACCATATATTCAAGTTTTCATTCCTTTAATTAAACTAGGAAGATAATACTCTTTCATCAATAAATGATGGTAGAAAGAAATTCTACATAACAGATATTAGTTTTCTGGTTTCATTTTTAAATTGGTATATGCTTGAACAATTTACTGTTTAGTATAAGAACCTAAATAGAACAGAATAGGCCTGAGTAATTTTAAACTTTTTGGATTTAAATGTATGTGCTGTCAAATTTAATTAAGAAAAACAAGGTCCTTATTGCACAAGAATAAAATATTTTTTGTCCTGAAAAAACTACGTCAATGGGTTACAGACAAAACTGGAAACATTGCTGATTAAAACACGGATAATTCTGTAAAAAAGTAAATAATTTCTCATTCTTTGAAAAAAGGTTTAACAATGCCAAACAGGGCAGTAAAAGCAGGGGAAAATCAGAGTAAAAAGCACAGGGAATAAGGATGATCCAACAAACTCAGTATTTTTAAACCAATTAACTTGAATGTTTAAACACAGCATGAAATACTGTAACTAAACTTTTAGGAGAAAGAATCTTCCCCATGTCCAGGCAGCTATAAATTTCTCATTGATTCTAGCTTAGTTCAAGGACTCACTGAAAACTAATAGGAATTAAGAGGATGTGTGCAAAGTAAGCCAGCTTTCTGCCTTCTTTTGGTATCTTTCCCTAAAAACTAATGGGATTGAGACTTCATAAGACATGAGGCATAGCTAAAGGGGAGTGTAACAACCGCCAGCTGTTAACTCCTCAGTCATTGCATGTTGTAAGAAACTGTGTGCTCATGAGAAATCTATCTGCACTGTTACTGACTTTTTTATTGCCTTTTTGTGAGACTTGGAATTAAAGCATCAATTACAAACTGGACTACAGCACATTTTAAACAGTGCTCTTCAGCTGCAATATTTGTGAATGAGACGTGGGGAAAAAAATATAGATTATGTATGCATAAACAGAGATATTTCTGCTTTCCAAACCTGACAAGTGAGGCTATAAGTTAAATTTTAATATTTTTATTAAATTAATCACAGAAGAAGTAGAATTTAGTAAGGTCTAGAGAAGGTTTGTGAGTTAGCAGCTTTGGTAATTGATATGGATAGAAATACATGTGGATGGTTTACTACTGATTTAGGAGGTGACTGGATTGCTAATGAGGTATTAAACTTTGCAATGTGAGAAACTGATAATTTAGACTGGATTAATAAAGTTACTTTGACACGTACTTTTGATAAGATGCTTTATAAGGATAAGTCATTTTGACTTCAAAATATCTCATGTATTTGTAAGGCTATGTTACTATGTTATCTCTAAATTAATTCTGATACTATGATGTAAATACAAATGGGGTTATGCTGCATCAGTAAAACATTGTTGTTTAGATTTATTTTTCAGCAAATATTAATGACATGTTAATGCCTGACATCTGTCATGCTTGTCATGCAGAAAAGACAAACATGACAGAACTTACTTATTCTATTGTTTATCATGACATTGAATTTTAACAGTAAAGATAGTTGACTTACATTTTCTTTTGGTTTATATAATTTTTATTTAACCATTTGTAGGGATGAACTGAAGAATTAATTAAAAACTTGCTCCGTTCACTGAAAATTGAAGTGGAACCTAATTTCTCAGATCTGATTTGATAATAGCATTTTCACTAACAATAAAAAAGTCTATCAAAGTTAACATGTTTTTACATATTTTTTTAGTTCCAGAAGCTTCCACTAGTTACTAGAGACAACACTGCCTTTTTCCTGAGAAATGTGCATTAGTCAGGCAGCAAAAGACATAAAGAGTGATTTACTTAACTGAAAAAAACTAACAACAAAGCTAGTGACAAAGTAATATTAACAACGAAACTTAGGCAGAATTCAAACTATTAACCTGTGCGGTTAACTCCTTTTTTTCCCCACCTTTGCTATCAGTAGCTTTTGTGGTTCTTCATTGTTGCTACCCACTAAACTCAATATGTTCTTTCTGTCCCAACCCATTGTTAGTTTATTAAAGAATTCCATAAAATCATGTCTTACCAAGACAGCATCTGGAAAGTATTGTCTGGGAAAATGGAAGTCTAAGTAGTATTCCTTTTACCTTTTTCACCAACACTAATTTGTTAGTCTTTTTTCCCTAATTTCAAATTAAATTAATCTGACAACTGTAGACTTGGTTAAATGGGCATTAACTCCATCTTCCTTCAGTTGTCAGTTAAAGATTTGTGTCAGACTGACATCCTCTAACTGTTCACAAATATTATTTACCCCTTCCAAAAGGATAGCACTATACTATGGGAAGTGGGGTGGTGGTGTGTGGTGGTGATCTTCTTTTTTTCCTTTTTTTTTTTCCCTCTCCCTTTTCATATTTCTTCAGGACTCTACAATTATATAAAATTACCATTAATGGTTCATGACAATGATATATGCAGTTAACAATGTGGATTACCTTGGGAAACTTGGTTAAGGGGTTACTCTTTCTCCAGTTAAAAGTTGCCTTATCTATTGATACTACCTATTGTCAGAAAGTTAAAGAAAGCAAATGCAGTCAGTAAACTGAAAATGACTGTGCAACAATGTGCCTCCCAAAAGAACTGACTTGACTAAGTCAATGCAGGAAAGCAGTTTTTTCAGTCAGACTGAGTACTGAGCTCGTCAGAGGAAGAAATAGAGTCTTCATTTAATATCAAATCTTGATTTTGATTTAATATTAAAGTGGTAAATAAGCTGCTCCTGAAATGCTTCACTGCGCACCAATAAAACTTGACTGTTTCTCAAGTAATGATTTATACTTTAGTATTGTTAATAGGTGTTTCAGTAATTAGTAAAATATTTATAATTCATATAACTGTTGCAGTTCATTATATCATGGCACAAATGGCCTATTTGTGCAGACTTTACTTTCTCAGTTGATCTGTTAAAATAGCACTAATTTTTATAAACAATGTATATATGGAAAGGCAGATGTTGCTAGAATTTTGTCAATGAGTCATGCTCTATCATACCCCCAGGTCCTTAGTAAAAGCATTGGCAATATGGTATACAGTAAGGCAACGTGCAATTAATTAAGATATGGGGTCCATCACTGGCTCTCAGAAATTTTCTTCTGTTTAACTGAAAATAAATACCATTAGATTCAAGCATCAGCATCTTCTTCCAGGCAGCATGTACAGCTGGCACTTGCAGTGATTAAGAATCTTCTTAAGAATCTTCTAACCTGTGGTTAGGACAAGCTGGAAAAATATCTTTAATTTGGCTACCCCACTATCAGTGAATGCCTTGAACTGATACTCTACTTACTAACAAAGAAGACTTCCCTTTACTTCAACAGTCCTGTTGGTCATCCTAATTTATCTAACATATATATTACTACACTGATGTTCAATTTAAGTACCTAAGATAAAGTGCTTGGAAAGGAAAACTAAACTTAGTCATCTGCTTACTCACTGTGTATGGGTTAATTGGGGAGAAAAAACAGCTTCAAGAAACAGATTGGCAATGTAATCAAAGCAGAAAGAAGAAAAGGCTAAAAAGAGTAGTCTAAGTCTTTCTAACTGTACAAGGCTATTCTAAATAAAATGTAAGGTGTGAATATAGTGACTGACACTAATATAAGTTGCAAAAGACCTAACCAGGTATCCTGTAGCAGTTTTAAACATTTAATCCTGCTATTTGGTTCCATTCATAAGGGATGAAACTTATCTCCAACAGCAGTAACAATGACTAAAATATATTAAAACCATGTTTTGTAGAACTTCTGATAGAACACAAAATCTACCTTGACATATTCTCAGTGTACTTTGACTTAACTCTTTTTTTTTCAAATCTGAACTGATTATTGACTGTGATGTAGTATTTGAGTTGCTTTGCCATTTTAACAGAAGTAAAAACTCAATTGGAGCTGGACTAGATTAGGTGTATCTAATGACAGTGTCAAAGGTGTGTGACACTATAAGAAAATGTGTCCAGTTGCTTAGAGCTTTTTCAAATATTGTTTATATTTAAATTATCTGTTAGATGTCTGTCAGAGAAATCTTTTTATCATGCATAATACTTGCTATTTATTGGTAGGCTTCAGCCATATGTGAAAGAAAAGCTGATAAAAGATGCCTTTTGTCAATATTATAAACTTCTGGAAACTTTCACTAGCTAGTGCTAACAACTATGTTCTTTGGGGCATGAAACTATCCTTTGTGACAGATTTGGTTTGTTGACATGTATGGAAACATCTGACCATATGGTGCAAGGTTCTATCTTTTGAACAATTCCGTTCTGCATGCTTCAGCGGGAGTTTCTTAGTCTCTTATATTCCCTTAAGACACTGCCAACACCTCATGTGCTCCAGCTCCCAACCAGAGCTGGATCCAGCTACCAGAAGAAATGTTTCTCTTTTGATACTAACCATTATTGAAAGAGAAAACTGTCAGAGCCAAATTTAAGGAGTGTAGGAGCTGGGGATGCTTGTTCTTGACTAATACAGGCCACCAACAATGAAATTAAGAAACAGCAATCAGAGACTTTGAAAATTAAATGGGATCTGATTAACTTGTGCCTGATAGTGCAAGGAATTTGACAGAAATTTTGGAATTTTCTGGGCAAAAGAAGAGTAGATGAGGAAGCATGTTTGGGCCTGCAAAACATGGGAAGAACTATTTACTGACTAGGCCAGATGTACAGGGAATGTGGAGCTGGACATTATGAAGGAACTGGAAATCATTTGTAAAGTAAGCAGAAAGTGTATCCAACACTTTTTTTCCCCCCTCTTTTTCTGGTCTTATGCTCTTGTTTCCTCTTGGTCATATTGCACGAGTGCATACTAGTTGCTCAGTTCTCAAGTAAATTCACTAGTTCCCTCCCAGACACAAAGAATAATTTTGTCCTAGGTTCTACTGTGGACGCTCTATGTCAGAATGATCATAGTGACAAGACTAGTCTTTCAACATAACTCCATCTTGCTCTGCACCCTAAAATACATCCACATACCCTCAGGTTATGCCTGAGAATGGGAAACAAATACCTAGAACCATGCTAAAAGGAACTCTGGCTGGCAACATCATAGCTGCATTTGTATTTCAGGTTCTCCAAATTGAAAATCCACAAATATTTTTCAAAACCAAGACCGCAGGGACAACACATAAGACAAAGAGTATCTGACTGTGTCTGAGCAGCTGACTGCTATGTACCATGAAAGATTTAGTCAGCTCAAGTTTTAAACCTGAACCAGTCTGCAATGACTGAACTGAACATTCAGTTTGCTGCACAGGCCTCAGATACATAGTAGGTGTGGGTGAACAGGATTATGGAAGAAGCAAAGACCAGAAGAAGAAATAGAATAAGCAGGAATACTGGCAGGGGACAGCCCATGAGCAGCGCCTAATGACCCATAAACAGCACCTAATGACCCTACTGATTGGGCAGAAATCTGCCCCTGGGGCAGTTGGGGGTTGCAAGGGGGTGTTGGTTAGGAAAGAAGATAACGCAGATGGACTTAGTGATCTGAAAGACTATATATGCTGAGTGTTTGTTGTAATAAACGATTCTGGTTGCACCTCCGACCGGGGTCCATGCCTTCATACGCTACAGTATAGTACAAGGTTCAGCTGGTGAACTGGATTATGGAGAAAGCATAATGTCTGGATTTTGGTAAGGAGGAAGAGCAGGTGATCCAGAACCTAAAGGAGTTCTCTCCCAGGATACTAGGTTTCATTCTTCTGTTATCAACAGGTGTTTACAGTGACCTTCTTTATTTTTGTCACTTGTAAGTCCTTGGGGCCTGACTGGTTGCACCTGTAAGTGCTGTGAGAACTGGTTGGTAATGAGGAAAAGTTCCTGAACACTCAAAGGGAGCAAATGCCAGTGTCATCTTCAAGAAGGGCAAGAAGGAAGATCTAGGGAACTACAGGCCAGTCAGCGTCACCTGTATTCCTGGGAAGGTGATGGAGAAAATTCTCCTGGAAACCATCACCAAAGATGCGTGGGAGAAAAAGGTGACTTACTGGAATGAGTTTAGCACAGGGCCACAAAGATGATTCTAGAAAATAGAAGGCTCAGGAAGACGGAAGGAGGGAAGAATGGGGCAACCAGACTCTTCTCACTGGCTGGACAAATGGTAATGACTGCAGAGTAAATCACATGAAATTCTACATGAAACACAAGAAAACACCTTTTTTTTTTTTGAGGATGGTCAAATACTGAAGCAGGTTGTCTAGAGAGTTTGTGGAAGATCCATCTATGGAGATACTTGACACACCACTGGGCATGGCTCTGAGCAACCTGCTTGAGCAAGGTAGTTGTTTAGTACACAATCTCAAGATGTCCTTCTGGACTCAACTATTCTGTGATTTTGTGATTCCTAAATCCATCTTTGCACCCTACTTTGCACCAACTGTCATAGCAAAGCTTTCCAAACCCAGGAACTGTTGGATTCGAGACTTTTCTGCAATAATCCAGCTTCTTGTATATGTGCTTTACTTTGTAATCCTGAATCCATTATCACTTATACATATTCAGTGCAAAGAATAGACATGCTCTAGACATGTACAAAGACTATATAGTGAAACTGCTGTTCGTAGGAATTCTGCTTTGCTTGTTCAGAAAGTTGTAAACAGAATGAGGAAAGGTAGAGATCGAAGAGAGAAAGAACAGTCTTACCAATAGCCATTTAAACGGTGTTATGTGGAAATAGACTGCCCTTCTTTATGACGCTGAATCCTATGGCTCTGGCAAGGTCATGTTGATCAAACTTCTTATGGGTCACCAAACTAACCGTACTTCACTTTCTGAGAGTCTTAGGATTTGATTTGTCAAAAGTCTGGGCAGTAAAGGGCAAATGTAATCAGAGCTTTTATCAAACAGATGAAAAGCCATATAATGTCACATGATATAAAAATTCATGCCATCATAGGAACTCCAAATTAATAGGTGCATCTGACCTTCTCTGCTTTCGTGTATGAAGGAAAATAACTTTTTGTTTCCAAAGGTGCCACACTGTAACATCAGCAATAAATACTGTAGAAAAGTCTACAAGCAAATTAGTTTTACCTTCAAGGCAGAGTTCGAATAATATTCAGCAAACAAGGTGTATGGCCACACACTGAATAATGAAGGTAAAGATGTTGTGTAGGAACAGTAGAGAATGAAAGGTACCCTGAATGAGGCAAGGATACTCAGAAAATTGTATTATTGTACAACATTATTACACAATGTATATGTACAAAGGAGCTAAATTAGAACAAAACCAATATTATATCTGGTAACTTCTGACTTTTGAGTGTTTGCTTTTATACTGTAGCATTCTTAGTATAAATTTGTAAATGTTACATATGTAGAGTTGAAATGTTGCAGAATTTTGAACACTAGCTACTGTTCATGCCCAACATTAAAATTACCATGTACCTGACAATATACATTTGCTCCTTGTGCTGCAACACATACTGCTGATTGCCTTAATAAAATTAAAATTGAAATTAAAATTGAAACTCAGCAGTACCGGATCGGATCCACAGCAGTCTTTATCTACTTGCAAAACGGCACTACTTTGTCATCATTTCTTCGTTCACAGCCACACTGAGCTAATACCTGTTTAAACTCTGGCAGCAGAGTGCCAGAATGAAAAAGGCAGTTCAAATTACAAAAAAAAAAAAAAAAAAAAAAAAAAAGAGAATCTGCAGTTACAGCCAATTACTTCAGCATGCTGTCTCAGTGGCAATTAAAACACAGCTCTCATGGGCTTGGTGTCAAAACTGGCAGTGGCATCCTGGTTCTCATATGCAATCTTTAATCTTTATAATATACCTCTTTCCCATTAGTGCTTAATTACAGCTTTTTAGTTTTCATTAGGGAAATATATTGTTCATTTATTTAACAGTTCCTCTATTGAATCATACTTTTCACAAGTACATCCATGAGAGCATGAAAGAGGCTATACTGGATCAGAAAAAGATCAAGTCTTTTGTCTCCATCAAAAACACATGGCTAGGGAATATTATAAAAGCAAGCACACAGTGATCCATCTGTAGAAGATTCTTGTGCCCACCACCAATTCTGAGCTCCCCAAAGTCGCAGAGGTTTGGGCATGGGGAAGGGGGAGAGGAAGGGGTGTCATGTAATAGTCCATGAAACAATTTCCATTTATAAATTTCACTCATCTGAGTCTAGCCTCAGAGCTGAACCTGCTTGGGGTAGGAGTTTGGACTAAAGACCTCCCGAGCTCCCTTTCAGCCTGAACAGTCCTATAAACCAGTGAGCGTACAGCAAGAGATTTCATAGCTTCATAGCACTCAGTGAAAGATATAAACTTCTTTTATTTTGAACCTGCCACCTCCTAGCTTTACTTACTGCATTAGAGGAGAGAGTGAATAATCATTTGCCATTCAGTTTCTGTGCATCTCATTTATTTTATAGATATCTATCATTACCTGTTCAGTCATTTCTTTTTCAGGCTGAAGAATCTACTCTGTTTAATCATTCCTCATGTGAAACTTCTCTACAGGTGCAATTGTCCTTTTCCAATTTTACAACACGTTTTTTTGAGATGAGGTGGATCTCAAAAACTGATGGTAGTAATCTCAAATCTGCTGGTAGTATTCAAAACGTCACTGCACCTTAGATTTATTAAGTGGCAGAATGATGCTTCCAGAATTGTTTCCTTTTTTTTTTTTAAACCTTTCTAATAATTTTAAAAATTCTATTTCTTTTCTTGACAAATATGCATCTCTTCATGTTGAATTTAATTTATCCTTTAGTCACTCAGTATTGTGATGGTCTTCTGCAGTGTTTCACAGCCAGCTCTTGTCTTTACTACCCTGTAAATTTGGTATCCGGTGGGAACATCATCATTTCACTCTCTTTCTCTCACCCTGATCATTTTTCAGTATATTACATTTATCTGGTTCCACTGCAATCCCTATGAGTCTCCTCTGATCATATCCATGTTATCTAGAACCTCGCCATTCTTTTTTCTCTCTGTATCCTTTCTTTATAACTTCTTAACCCATGTGAATATCCCTTTTCTTATCCCATAGCAGTTTCTTTTCTTTAAAATAATTTCATGAGAGATTTTATTGTGCACTTTTCTCAGCCATATCAACAGAATCCTAACCTGTCTCTGTGTTTTGATCTCTGTAGACTGTTATTTGGAGGGGAAAACAAATAAACAAAGAAACAAGAATACACTGCATTTTAAGGTTGGAAACACTTTAGGTTGGATTTGTTATGTTTGGCTGACTAGAAAATGGTTGAAGAACACAATGGATGATTGCAAATGTCATGTTTTTATATTTCTTCTAATTCAAGATTTCCTAAAGTCCATACAAAATATGTCACTTGCACCACTAATGTGGGATTCCCTTTCTGACATTTAGGACTACAACTGAACATGTTTTATTACGCAAAATCTGATAATACAGGGAAATAAAAATTATTTATCAGGGTCAAAACTTCAGTGATTGTTTCTCTACAGGGTATGAACTGAAACTTGTAATTTGGAAAACTTAATGATGCAACTGTGTGTTGTTTGGTTACCTCAGGCTTAGATGCAATTTATAACATTATTTTACATTAAAATGGGAAATAGATATTGGCAATATGAACTTAAAGAACGATATCTCTATTATTTAATGAATCCTATGAACCTTTAAGAGAGTCTTCCTTTTATTTTATTTCAACTTTCAAGCTGCCTTATACTTAATCAGGGTAGTTAAAGCACTTGAGCTGCATCATTTAGTTACTTGTATTTCACCCTTCATATACTACGTTTTCCCTCCAATGTTATCACATGATTTGCATTTGTGTTGGGATCTTCTTAGTGTTTGATCAAGTACTTCTTAAAATATGGAACTAGAAAAGTTGTTTAAAAATATTTTCTACTTAATTTATTGCTTTTTCAGGAATAACTTAGAATAACATTTTTATACAGACACATTAGACATTTAGAGTTGCTTAATTGTGATTTCTGAGTATATATTATGAAATTGTAATTCATTGTTAGTGTTTATAAAGTTGTAGAAGGTGTGTTTAATACATGGGGATCAAAGCATACACAAGGAAGAAAATTACGAACCATATCTAAACACATATGTTTGGTTTATGTAGCAAGATGCTGGGAGCAGGGGATTACGGAGGCCTCTGTGAGGACTGGCCAAAGCTGCCCCAAACCAGACTGGTTCCAGCCAGCTCCAACAGACTCACTGCAGGCCACAGCTGAGCCTCTCAACCAAGATGGCGGTACCAAGATGGGAAAGTGTATTGAAGAAAGGGTAAACAACATTTAGTAGAAGCTATAAGAGAGAAGAATGATAAAAATATGAGAAAAACAGCCCTGCAAACACCAAAGCCAGGGAAGCCATGTGTCAGAGTAGAGATTCTCCTGCAGCCCGTGGTGAAGACTATGGTGAAATAGTTTGTCCCCTTCAGCCCATGGAGAACCACGGTGGAGCAGATATCTGCACTGCAGCCTGTGAAGGAACCCACACCACAGCAGGTGGCCACATCCTGAAGGAAGCTGTAACCCACAGAGAGCCCATGCGGGAGAAGGCTCCTGGAAGAAACTGTGGCTGTGGAGAGCAGCCCATAGAAGGACAGGTTTTCTGTTAGAAGAAGCTGTGGTCCATGCCTTATTGATGGTATCTTGTGGAAGGGATCCACACTGGAGCAGCTCTTGAAGAACTGCAGCCCATGGGAATTACCCAAATAGTATAAGTTCATGAAGGACTGTATTCTGTGGGAAGGACCCCATGCTGGAGCAAGAGAACAGCATGAGGAAGAAGGAGTGGCAGAGAAAAGCTGTTGTGGACTGAGAAGGCCCCCATTCCCCATCCCTCTATGCTGCTTGGGGAATGGAGGAAGACAGAAGTTGAGCCTGGGAAGAAGGTAGGAGTGCGAGGAAAACTGTTTTAGTTTATGTCTTCATTTCTCACCATCCAAATTAATTTAATTAGGAATAAATTAAATTAATTTTCACCAAGGCAAGTCCATTTTGCCTGTGATGGTACTTGGTAAGTGATCTCCCCATCTTTATATTGACCTGCAAACCTTTTAATCTTATTTTCTCCCCTTGTCCTGTTGAGGACAGGAGTGAGACAGCAGCTGGGTGGGCATGTAGCAGCCAGTCAGGGTCAACTGACCACAAGACAATATACCCAGATAAATATATTTTAGGCAGTGAATATATTTGCACCCTAAAAAAGCTCTACTCAAGCTTGTAAGACTATCATATAGCATTCAAAGAAGGATGTCTTTGTTACTCCTCATGATAATGGTATTTACATTTGTATATGACTAAGTTTTAATCTTTTAGAACTGGCAGTGTGGTCATTGCTCAGCATACACTAATAGCATGCAGTCTTGCCAGTGTGGAATTTGTTTCTTTTTGTTGTTTTTTGGAAGGATCTGAAATTAGTTTGTCAATGTATACCTTGTTTAGACTAATTAGAATCATAGAATCATAGAATGGTTAGAGTTGGAAGGGACCTTAAAGATCACCAAGTTCCAACCCCCCCTGCCATGGGCAGGGACACCTCCCACTAGACCAGGTTCCTCAAAGCCCCATCCAGCCTGGCCTTGGACACTTCCAGGGATGGGGCATCTACAACTTCGCAACCTGTTCCAGTGCTTCACCACCCTCACTGTAAATAATTTCTTCCTAATATCTAATCTAAATCTCCCCTCTTCTAATTTAAAACCGTTATCCCTTGTCCTGTCACTACACTTCCTGACAAAGAGTCCCTCTCCGGCTCTCCTGTAGGCTCCCTTCAGACATTGGTAGGTATTCCAGATATTGGAAGTCTCACCCAGTCCTATTTCAAGAATTATTACCATACAATTTAAATTTGAAAGAACAAAGTGATACTATTATCAAAACATACATACAAAAAGACCAAATGCAAAAAACTGCTACTAGTCAATTTAAGTCATTTTCATTAAATGTCCAACAGATTTTCTTAGAAATTCCACAGACCTGAATACCAGTCCTACAATGACTTTTATTTAAAAACTCATTGAAGTTATGGGATGTCATGAAGATGCAGGAATTTGTTTTTACTTTGCCTCCTTCCCAGAAAAAGAAAGAAGAAGAGGAAAAAAGTTGTAGAAAATGTAGCACATACAATGAGAAAAAATATCACATTCGCATTGGAAAGTCATGGCTCACCTGACTTCTATGACTTTTTAAAGGAGGTAGTCTGTCTGAACCAAAAGAGGGAGTGAAATTCTATTGAGACATGTTTAAGTAAGGCTATATCAAGAATATCAGGCCATGAAAAAGATAAGTGAAGATACTCCATCATAGAACCTTTAATGCCTGGTTAATTTGCAGGCCTCACTCAGCTGTGGAGTAAATTCAGTTATACTCTAAAGTCATTTAACTGATTGACTGAAATGTACTGAAAGGAAATAGATAATCTGTTATTGCAGCTCAGCTAACCAACAATAACTCATTGACCATGACAGCTTCAGTCTGTTTACCTGCTGAATCAGCAGCTTCCTGGTTAGCAAAGACATTCAGAAGATTCTAGTTGAAATATCTACTCCAATGTAAAGATGATGCCTTATAAATAAAAATATGACTTTATTTATTCCCACTTATTTATTCAATTATGTTTTTTTGGGACTCTATCAGAAAAATTATATTATAAGTATGGACTACAAAAATCCATGCTGATTACTAAAATATGAGTTCATTATTATAGGATGAAGTTACTCACCTGGTGGTAATAAAAAAATTGATGTGTCAATAACAAAAATGGCAGCTGGAACCATAAATATGATTGGAACTGAGCACTTCTGGTGTACTCAAAAAAAAAAATCAAATATGATTGCATTTTCAAGTGGTCAGTTTCATCTTCATTGCTCTCAGCCACTTCTTTCTATTTCTCATTTATTTCCAAATTTGGAACCATACCTCAGGTGAGTTAATTATGACAAACTTAATTAGCACTAGTTCACAAGTGCTTCTGACTACACTTAGGCCTATTTTTGCAAACAGAACTGAGCCAGAGGGTTAATGGTAGCACATACTGAATCTGTTGTTATATTGCTGAATGTTGATTATACTTGAGCTTGATGAAAGATATCAGTCACAAGGGATAAGCTATTAGAGATGGACAATATAAGACATTCAGTAAATAGTCTTGGAAGAAGTACCATCTGGCTAGTTACACACAGTTCATCACCCTTACTCAGCCATACTTAGACTTATAGACCCAGGGTGATTTGTGATTTCTCTATCAGGAAGATTCTGTCTTAAACCTAAGTCTTAAACATTATGAACTTCCATGTTTCTCACTCGTGACAGGATAATTGCAGGAAAGGAAACTTAAAATTGGTATGGTTATTCTTCTGTTAGCATAGTACAGTAGAAGCATTACATTTAAAATGGAATACAGCTTTGTACAGAACAGCATGGCAATGTTAGAGTCAGATGTGAGTAACTAACTCTAGTAGCTACCTGTAGGAAGTTATTGTGATAGCAGATTAAACAAGGTATGAATACAGTGAATGGACTGAACCTACTCTAGGTGTAGCCAAGCACGAATAAAGAACACATGCTGGTCAGCTGTTCAGGATTAACAGTGGGGAACACGGTTCTGCCTGGCATTATCAGTAGAGAGCTGGGACGTGGGCAAATCTGAAATTGGTTGCCTATTTCTTTCCAGCAGGGTGGAATCAGATCATCCACTGGTATATTGGATTAAAAGTAATCTATTCTTCATGCAGCCTTGTGTATATCTTTGAGGAACTAAACTAAGAAAACTGTGTATTACTGACTATCAGCTAAATATAAATCTAGTCATTTGTCTATAAGTGCTATTTGAACTTAATACTTCGCCCTTTAACTTCTTGGAGACATATGGTTTCTATTCATGGAGTCAATCATGTTTCCATCAGCGTTGTGCACTGTGTATATATGTCTAGGAACAGTGCATGCATGCACGTTTTCAGGGAAACATATTCACAGTAATTACTTGAACACAATAAAAATGAGGACGTTTAGCTTAATCAAGAGCAGGGTGAGATTCTAGTTTATGGACTCAGTCTAACGTTTACTCTGTATGAACTACACACATTTAATCATTCATTTATGCATGAAAAATCAGTAGATAAGACCTTTAGCCTATGCTTCAATTAAAATAAATATGTGAACATATAATGTGTGCCCTAGAAAACTGAAGACAAATTACTATTCTTCAGAAAGAAACTTTGGAGGGCAATGGAGATTACAAAGTTGTACTATTGTGTTTAGAGGATATACTTGTACTAGGCCTCTGAAAGTCTGCATACTTTCAGAAATGGATTTAATAGAATCTTTCATTGTTCCAATTTATTCGTGGGCTGACACTGCAAAATGCTATCTCCTCTATTATTTGTGCTCAACTTGACCAGAATCCCATCGTGCAATTACACAGGGAGAGAAAGCATTGCCTTTTCATTCCCTTCAGACGTTCTGCCTCCTTCAAGTATTAGCTTTGAATGTGTGTGGTTAAAACAGTCTAGACAAGTATGCAAGTTGATAGACCGGGTGAATCTAAATTAGAAGGAGAAGATATGAAAATAATAGGATAAGGTCAGAGAAAGGGACAGAATGCTATAGTGTATAGAGATAGCTATATATAAAAGTACTAGGGGTCAATTCAGTTCTCTCTGATGATGGCTACAATGAGCTACAGCAGCCAATCTCACAAAAATGCTTTCTACCTGCAGTACTCTTCCAGAAATTCACTCTTTCTTTTAGATTTTGAAAGATGATATGCAAAAATAACAATTGCAGCAACAGAAACTGAAGTCAGATTAAAAAACATGAAGCTGTGATTTGCTTGATCTCTATCTCCAGCATGTGTTCATAAACCAAGAAATAAAAAAATATGTAAAAATTCCTTTTCCTGTGAAATTTACTGTTTTTATGAAGATTATAAAGAATGCGATTATTCGAACTGCTTTATTAGGCGGGAAATACGACCTTAATAAGTATTATTTGTCAATGTCTGCCTTCTACTAAGATAGGAAGGGTCCAGTGGAATGTTTCAGGCTGTTATGAATGCATGGATTGTAGAGACTGCTCCTAGAGAAAGTTCTGTGCTATATGACACACATCATACCTTTTTTTCTTGGTTCTTTTTTTCCCCTATATGTCCTATAACAAATGAACCCATTGTCATCCTGTTCAGTTAAAGGACAGCAAGGCAAAAGAGGGGTGGAAATTCCTATTTTAAGTGTTCTGTCACAGCAAAAGTCTGCAGCAGAGGGCACACCGAAGTACCTTCCCTGGCCACAGTAAAAGGGATTGTATGCTACCTCTGAATAGACAAGTTCCAGCATTTGGGGCAGTACTGAAATAGCTGTCAACAGACAAGGAATGCAGCACAATGAGAGAGGAAACCATGAATGCTCAGGATGGAGTGCCCAGCCAGCCACATCTCTGGATGATCTGGGAGCTGGTGTCCCAGCACAGAGCTGCAATTTGTGTGAGAGGAGAGAGCCTGTCTGAGACCTGTCCAGAGCTCCCAAACTCCCAGGTGGCCTCAGGACAATTGGGACTTCATAAAGGAAAGTAAGTATATTTTTAAAGGGAGAAAAGTTTAAGTAGGAAAAGAGAATCCGTTTATGAATCTTGCCATGCACCGAATCACACAGCCACCTGAGATATAGTTGAGCCTTTTTCCCTACTCTAATGTCTTTGTGTATTGAATTTTTTACTATAGAATATTTTCTTTGTAGCCACTCACAACTACAAAAGATGTTTCTGTGAACAGAGCCTCTTCTATTTTTTAAAAGCTTTGCTGCTCTCTTTCAGCATTAGATATTGTAATCCTTTTTTCTGCATCACAGTGGGTTGATATGGAAATGGAATTAGAAACAGTATTAGAGTGTAGACTTGAGCCAAAAATTTAACCTATGTTTCCCGTGTCAATTGCTTTCTCACCATACAATCTTAGGCAACTCATTTAACTTCATCATGCCCCCATTCATCAGAGGTATATTGGTAACACAACATAGCTCAAATTGATTTGAAAGGGAGTTACATCACATCCTCTCTCTCCTAATTTTCTAAATAAAATGGATATGTTTCTAAAACAAAACATAACTATCCCCCACAAAAATATTACAATTTTCTGTACAGCATTTAGACTCTCCCCAAAAATCACAGACCTAAGGTATCATGAAGCTGTTATTTTAAACTTTAGTCCTGTGTCTCTAGTCGTGTGTTCACTACCTTCTTTCTATTTGCTTTGTGTTGCCATTAAAGAGTAAATTTTTTGGAAGATATGTCTGGTGTGTTGCCTAGCATTGTAAAAATTCTAATCCTGGATTTTCACATACAATTATATATATTCATAAACCTTGCAAGTGAGTGGAGAGAGATTGTTCACTCTCCATCGCAATTTCTTGAAACTGTTTTCAAATGGCTGAGGATATGGTTTATCTGTTTATCTATTTCCAAGAAACAGTAATATTAAAGGTGTGCAGGATTTGTAGCAGATAGATCATATTTGTGAAGATACATTACTGAGATCTTGAGTTGAAAGGTCATCTAATAGCTTGGTAAAACTACACAAGTTGCAAGTAATATTCTGTCTGCGACCACTTCTTAAGAGAAGAAAACTTCTATACAACTTCTTTTCCTTGTAATTAAGTTTCTGGTTTTTTTTTTTCATTTTCTTTTTTTTTTAAATAAATCTATAAAAGCAGAATACTTTTCTCCAAATGGAATAATTTAGAGTCTTCCCTGAGATTATCCTGCTTCTTAAGGACTGGGAAACACATAGTATTTAAGCAGAATAAAATGACATGCACATATGGTTAAGTGAATTTATCTAGCCATAACAGTGTAGTCTTATTTTGTAAAAGTAAATGTGCACATTTAAACCAGAATGATGTCTCTTTTAGTACAAGGGGAGTATTCCAAAAGGGATTCTATTCCCGATTTAAGGCTGCTGCACAGGAGGTAGCCAACATTCTGCAAATCTAATAACGGTATTGTAACCATTCACACAGCTGTGCTGGCGAGTGATCCAGAAGGTTTTAATACTTATGTTGATTGTGTTCATGCCTTTCATCTCCTTCTGTTAGCAAGCCACCATTTAAAACAGAATTCTCTCAAAATTATGCCTTTCACATCTGCACTATCTAATATCCAAGTTTTATTCTCAAACTTGCAAATTCTGTTTTGTCAATTGGGACAAAATAACTTTGGGGCTTCATACATTAGAAAATAAAAAGATATTTTCTCTAAATTTTCCCCAGATGATGGACTAGGGTAATGCACTTTACAAGAGATACAAGTAACAGCTAATCTTTCTGCTCTATGTATGTAACAGACTTTGTCGTCGCTGGATCTCCACTAATCTACATTTGCTGAAAATACAACCTCATTTTTTTTATTATATTTGTTATGCATTATTATTCTAGAAGGTTAATTTAAATTAGGAAACATGTTTTGCATTTGTAGGAGAAAGTAGAGGGGAGAAATCCTTTTTCAGTTTGAATTGGAAAGTTTTATAACCAACAATCAACAGGGAGTCTGATTTTCAGTGATGGCCTTGATTTTCAGTGAGGTTGCTATTGAAAAGCAGAATTTTCTTAGCTTTTTCTGGTTTTTTTTTTGTTTGGTTGTTTGTTTTATTTTAATGTGGTTTATTTGGTTTTGGGGTTGTTGGTTGGGTTTGTTTTGGGAGTATGTGGGAACATTACTATCACATGTACTCTGAAAGATATTTAAATTAATACTGAAAACAATTATCTTCCAAATGATTTATTCAGAGCAATAATTATCTTTTTCTCGAGAAATGTAATTTGTGTTTAAATATGGTGGTAAAAGATTAGTTCAAAGAAAAGGAATCTGACTCTGAAAGTGAACAGTATTGGTTTGGGGAGCAGTAAGGTAAGTTGTTCGGGTATGAAGGAGAGAGATGAGAGCAATGATAAAAAGCACAGGGTAGAAGAGAAACATTAATATAGACAGTGTAAAAGAGTCCTGAAAACAAAGGAAAACACTATTCAAAAGAAAAGCAGGTGGGATTACCTATTCCTAATTAATAACATTTGCGAGCTGATGCTGAATTGCTTCCTATTCCCTCACTACTCTGCCAATATCATACTACTTCTCTGTCTCTCAGTCGGTACCTGCCAGGACGGTTGCATTTTTTTCTGTGAGTTTTTACTGGCTCTATTTATTCTGAATTATTTTTAAGCATGGCAATTCCAAAATACACAAAGCAAGTATAAACTAAAACCTGTTACTTCAAATTTTCAGTTTATACATTCATACTAGTGTGATCATTGTGCCATAATCATGCTTCACTACACAGTGAGTTTCAAAGGAAACCTTGTAATTTATATAAGCCTTAATAGAGATAAAAATCTAGATATTTAAGGTACAGAGTTATATATAAGATAGTGGAAAGGCAGGGTTTGTTATAGGTCATGTTTTTAGATGAATTTTATTTCAATTGTCTTATTTATGCTATTCTAAGATTGTTAAATCAAGATCTAATATATGAATGATCTATGATCAAGTCAATTCCATGATTCCCATCTTGTTCAGCTCTCACTTTTAACTTTCTGAAGAGAGGTGAGTAGATTCACTATTTGCTTTGGTAAGCCCTTTTTTAAACTGAACTATATTGTTAACTCTTTTGGAGTGCAAACAGGTAACACTGATGTAATTGAAATGCAACCTCAAACACTTCACAGAATCACAGAATCTTCATGGTTGGAAGGGTCCTTTGAGATCATTGAGTCCAACCAAAAAAAACCCAAAAAACCAAACCACCAAAAAAACCACCAAAAAACCCCACAAACAGACACACAGGATTTTTTTAGTTATATAAAATAAACTAGTTTTCAGAACAGGATATTTCTTTGTGAAACAGTTTACAACTATGCTATTAACACTCCCCTTTGTTCTCATTTCTTTGCATTGCTGTCAGTGGGCTTTTTTCCATTGATACTATTCGCCTAATTCATGGAGCTATTGCAGAGCTTGTGCTTAAGAGTTGCAAACCTGAAGTACTGCTTAGTGGTGCTTATATTTTATGTCTGTTATAAAACTTTAAACTCACAAATGGATCCAATAAGCTCTACTGGACAGCTTTGGTGTATGTCCAATACATTTAAATGCTATATTAAAAATCTCATGTCAAAGTTCTTCAGTTATTTTTCTCCTACATTTTTCATCTGGGTTGAATTACAATAATATATTTTCATCATATTTTCTCAGGATCCTGTCTACTTCAGAGCTGAGACCTAGATCTGTTATTCTTAAACCTTTTGATAACATTTTCTGAAAGTCTTTTAGCAAATATTTACAGCTACTGCCTTTGAAATACATTTCACAGCTGCCAGCTCTTATGTATGATAAATAGATACTGCGATGTTAAGCACTTACTTAAAAGCTCTAGACCTAGGGGCCAATATACTTGGCTTTCATTAAAAGCAGCATTACTAGACTTCCTAGTTTCAAATGCCCTGCTTGTAGTTACTGTGGTTTCAGGGAGAAGATAACTGAAATTTCAAATGTGACCAAAAAAAGCATGAAATTATCATTGTTGTAAACATGTCAATGATTACAGCTATATTGATGAGAAGAAATAAAAAGGAGTGGAGCAAAAGGATGACTTGGAAGCAAAAATCACAGTAGTTCAGATAAATCTTGACCTTAAAACAATTTGCAACTTGGTTAGCTGCATAAGAAAATGGAATTTATTTAGTGATGCATAATTAGTTGAATTGTAAGTTAAAACAATCACCATATGTTCAGTTTTATTTTTTGGGGTCTTTTGTTTGTTTGTTTGTTTGTTTTGGGAAAGCCAAACCCCTCTGACTAAACATCAGAGACTAACCTTGACTATATTGACTATATATAGAGAAAAATATATAATGTAGAAAATATGATTAATTTCCTCTCCATTCTCCCAACAACTCTTCATCTGACAAGTTTAAAAGCAGATATTTTGGGGGCGTGGATCCATTGCTCTGCATATAAGACTTTTACACAGTAAAATTGGAAACCTGAATAGTTGTATCTGGATATGAATTTAATTTATTTCTCTTGTCAGCTCTTCCCCTACTTAGTTCAAATGAGCAAATACCATCAGGGCTGACAGTGTCTCTGAACAAAGCATTTCTGGTGATTGGACACACTGGAAAATGGGGTACATAGATGTGCCACTAGACATTTGGAGAAAGACTTCTTTTTCACTATCATTGGGTTTTAAGATACAGAATGATTACTTGGATTGTAAGATTCTCAAGATTTTCCATGTATGTGTAGTACTTTTTACCAAAGAATCTGGTTGTGACTGGGATTTTTACACAGTATTCCAGATCATACAGTTATTACAATAAGTTGTTTGGACATAGCAGAATGAGAAATTTCAAACAATTAGGACTTTTTCTTCCAATTTTGGCTGCAACCAATGATTCCAAAAAGGCAAATTCAGTTGATGTCCAAATAATTATTAGTGAATGTATGCTGCAATTTGAAAAGCAGAGGTAAAATCTAGATGTGTGTATCTTTCCCAAATGAGTCTAAATGTTTAATTTTTTTTTAAAATACTAATTAATAGTAATAAATTTGTTATTTGCAAATAGATATTTTCATATAGGAAATTTTATAAAAAACATTGAATTTAAATATGTGTGGTATTATATGAACATGCACTACTGTAAAAATCTTTACCGAGACTAAAGTCAGAAAGTCTCAAAATAAACTAAAGAATTTTCTGACTATAACTGAATGGAAAATGATTTTTCTAAATCCATGACATTTTAAGATTAAACAGAAAAGAAAGACAACCATTACCCGCTTACATAGTGATAATACCACAGCATGGATTTAAGTCCCTGACCAATTTGGGGGCTTTTTTTTTTGTTGTTCCCAAAATCAGCATCTTAATTAACCAGGGGCATAAGGTGCTTAATTAGATACTTTGGAGAGATTCATTCTTATTCATAATGAACTATATACAGAACCTTTACATACTGATTAAAGCTTCATTGATGTTGGAATATCTCTGTTAAAAGTTTAAATCAATAAATCTGTTTTGACAAAAAAATCTGATAGAAAAATTCCTGATTGTGCCAATTGATGCTGGTTAGAATCATGCAATGAGAAATGAAGCCATGAGGCATTGCTTCCAAGAGCAGTAAAAGTTACACAATAGACCCCATAGATCTGGAAATAAAATATATTTGAGAATCCTGTCACTGTATGAACTCACCTGTCTGCTCCCAGACCCAAATCAGTTTGGGCTGAATCTGTTAAAGTGTCCTCATGCTCACACTTGATATTGCTACCTGCTATGGTAGCTTAAAGTATCTCATGTTAAATCGGTTTATGTCAATGTGGACAATGGGTAGACTGTCAGTGTCTAGTAGCCAGAGATCATCTGTATGGAAGATTAATTCTATTAGATTCCTGGGGAGTGGAATGATTTGGTATTCTTTGTGGGGTGGGGTGGGGTGGAAGGGGGAAGAGCTGCTAATATCAAAAAAGGATATGAACTGTAATCAAGTCATGCTGGTTTTGCTGATGAAATTCCTTGTGCTAATTTGGACCCTAACTGATTAGTTAAAAACCCAACTGCCACTGCAATGTGAATTGCCATTTACCTGACTCCGTTAGTTTCAGGACTACATGCCATATGGAAAGCAGAGATTTTAGAAGTTGGAAGTAATTAGAAAATTGCAGCTCAGCCTGGGGATTTGATAAATTTGTAGAAGCTGCATAATGGCAAATTTAGGACAGAAAGAGTCAGCACATTTCCCAAACAAAAAAAATATCTGTACAGCTCTAAAAACTTTTGTTGGAGAAAAGAAAAGCAAAAGAAAAGAAAGCAGAATAGGAAAAAAAAATCAATGTACTACTACTACTACTGTTATTATTATTACTTTTATTAAAATAATTATCATTATGATTATAATTTATTTTAAAATTGAAAAATAAGTAGTCTTTTAAAACAAGATTTTTTACAACGCAGACTTTTCACACATCAGTATCTCTGTTGGCAATATATTTAGTTTGCATAATTTGGATAATCACCCATGCTGAATTACTACTGTGTGACTGAAACATCATCAGGATATGCACAGGCACTTTGATTTGTCTGTTGACTAAAGATATGATCAAAAGTCTTCTGGAGTAAAGCTGTTTCTGTAATTATGTGATTGTCTTTCTATTTATTAAATATTTGAATGTAGCAAAACTGTATTCATTTAGTAAGTAAAATAAAAAGAAATATGACATTTTAGAAACAATTTATAAACATTTTGGAACAAATTATTGTTGAATTGACCCTTTTTCATTTTACACCTGCACAAGATGCATGTTTTGCTTTAAATTTTTTCTCCGTCAGCCAGTTTTTAAGAAAATATAAACATAGGTAATTCTCTTAGAGGGATTTTCCAAATCGAAGTATGTGATCAGAAAACATTTCACTCTAAACCAGTGGATTTCCTGTTTGTTACTCTTTCTTTCCAATCAAACACCAGCAAGTCATTCAAGCCTTATATGCCTTTGGGAATTAAGTGTGGATATTACAGATTTTGTCGCTGGGGAAAAATGACTTGCAAAATTAGCAGGACTGGAAAAATGAACATCTGTGGGCAAAATGAACAGCTGTCTGGCTGAGTTCCATGATGAGTAATCTGCTACTAAGCATTTTCCTCACAAGTAGGTTTCATTGCAATTAATATATTCTACTATTTAGAGTTCTTTAAAGACTTAAGAATTTTAACTAGAATTTAAAAAAAAAACCAAAATATAGGGATGTCTTTTTCACTATCTGAATCCTGTATTGCAGTCTTTCATTGTAAAAATCAAATGTATCTTTTTGCACTGCTTATTTAGCATTATTGATATTCTGTTTATTTTCAGGAATTTCATTCATTCTTCACCGCATGAATGCTGACAGCAAACAGATTTACTTATTTTATATATGCTTCTCAAACTTCCAGTGTGAGAAAGGATGCTCTTCTCCTTCAGGCTAACAAAATAATGAATGACATTCGAGTAAGACAAACATTTGTCTTTAGGTGAACTCTGGAGCTATATGTCAACCTCTGAATTCCCCCAGCAAGAAAAGTTATTCTTTCATCATCTTTCCATAGCCTCTGGTGAAGAGGGCATCCTGCTGCAAACAGGAATGGCTGATATGCTACAGAATTATTATCTATTTTTTAACTTAGAACAACTTGAAGTTAAGACCAGCACCAAAGAACAAATCCACACGCCACTTTCAGTGGCTTATCAAATATTAGCTATTTTCTCCAAAATTTCAAAAAAAATTTGTTGTCTGTTTCTTGTTGCCTCCATATATTTGGTATGCTTGTAATCGTGAGGGGAGAAAAGGATGACCAGTGACATTTATGTATACGAAAAAGAATTCTGTGCATCCATATATTGTTCCAGATAATAGTAGCTTGGACTGCAGATTGGACTTGAAATGTTACTTTGAGTAAAGAGAACAAAGCTTCTACAAGGTGTTTTGCTGTCAGCACCAGGCTTGATTGCCAGCTGATATAAGGACATCTGGTGTTATTTCTCACATTGTAGGAAATCATATGTAGTCTCCAGTCACCAGCCCAGACTGCGTCTCCCTTAGAGTCTGTGAGAGTCTCCCTTAGAGACTCCCTCAGAGAATCCCTTAGAAACTCCCTTAGAGTCTGCGTCTCACTTGCCTACTATGGAAAGATGGGTTCCACACTGTAGGGCACTTGAAATGTCAGCAAAGGCCTCTGATCAGGCAACAGACTTGTGTCCATAGTAATGAATTTAGCACTTAGAAAATATACTTACTGGCTGGTTTTAGTTTCCATTAATATATATGGTATAAAGCCAAAGATGACATAAAGTAAATTGGTTATATGCTCTTAACAGCCTTAACAGCAAATTTATAGGGATTTTTCTCCTAGACAGCAGATTACATATGGCAACTGATTTACTTTTCAGTGATGCTAAAACTGTATACAAGTTAATCTATGCATGTAGTCCCCTACTATGCTATGTTTTTGTGTTTATAAGAGTTATTTCACCTTTTATTCACAGTGCTCTTATGATCTGTTATCCAAAGCATTTATTATTTGTATCACAGTATCTTTGCATTTTAATTGTAATAGAACATGGATTTCCATATTTTCATTGTGTCTGCTTTAAAACAAGCAAACAAACTCCACAAAAATCCCTTAAGCAACAACAAAAGCCTCAAGGTGTTCTTTGCAGAGCATTCAAGCATAACAATTCTTGGTTTTGATTGAGTGATTGAGTATTATTGAGATAAAAGGAGACGTATGTTGACAATAACAGTTCATGAAGTAGAAGTCAAAGGAAGTTAGAGTAGATAAACTGATTGAGTACCTTTATATTGCCACTGCTTGCATTACTCTTCTTCTAAGTACCTTTCCCTCATCTATAGTATCACCAGTTTTACTTTCATTCCCTTTCTCAATTTCTTTTCAAGATTTCAGTAAATTCACTGACTCCTTTCTCATAGGAATGTGTACAGAAAACACTGTGCTATACTAGATGAATGTGAAAGCCTCATCATTTTCTCAGACATACTGACAAAATATTGATTCTATGTTGCATATTAAGGGTATAGAAGAGTAGATGGGATATTGAACAGTTCTATTGGGAAGATTCTGGTCAGTTAAGAGATTAGTACCATTACCTAAATATAATAAAATATACAGTAAATATTAAAGTAAACCAGTAAATTTTACAGCACAAAATGGAGAACTGGTTTCACAGCTGCTTGTAAATGGTGTTATTTCAGTGTAGAGATGGACACTTCCATTTTACAGGAGAAGGAACTGGCTGTGTCACCTCTAAGTGCTCAGACATATGCGTTTTGAAATGCTGTTAGAAACTCTCAAAATACTCTGGCTTCCCTTATAAACACAAATGAAGACGGTGTTAGAGCTGCACAATCGTGTGGAAAGACAGGAAGGAAAAGGTGAAAGAAGCAAGACATATTTTGAAGAAAAGTTTAAAAATGTTCCAAAAGTTTTGGAGAATTAGACTTGTAATTAAACCACTCTGTTTCCATAAGAATTGAATATTAATATTTATTGAAACTCATGAATTTTCAAGGTGATTGAGTGCTTTAGGAATATTGAGGCAGTTGTTCCAAAGTTTCCTCTTGTTTAAAGTGAAGTGAAATGGATCTGAAAAGGAATTTAAGAAAATTTGCAGGTTATCCCGTAAAAAATTGTGATAGTTAGTTGCCTATCTGTCTGAAGGATAAAGGACTTCACTTCTTAATCAACAGTGAAAATTTCTAAAGCATCTACTCTTTTTTATGCTTAGTTTCTATGGATTTTCTTTGCTTGCTTGTTTATTATCTTTTGTTAAAAATGAATTCAACATAAGCCCAGGCACAATTGTACTGAAAATAAGGTCTTTTTTCCAGAATCTCAATGAAACACCATTGGATACCTTTGGCAAATCTGGGGAACAGATTGTTAAAGTATTTGTCTTTAAATTGTGTGTAAAATGCTATATTTTGTTTCAGCCCCCCTCATTGCTGACATCAGCTCTTCTTATTTTTTTTAACCTCTTGACCAACCTCGTTATGTATTTAAAGAAGAATTCTTGCAGTACTCTGTTTTGACAGAGAAGAACAAACTAGTAAAACCATAGCTGTTTTTCCATCTTTCTCTTTTATTCAGTGTGTATTAGAGGATAGCTTCTTTTGGGCTGTGTACGGCATTGCCTAAGATATTTATTTCTTTTCTGACCTGAAGCAGAATTTGTCATTTGCAGCTGTTTTTCATGGAAACTTACACTGCATAATTAACAGTTTCACATCCTTTTAATCATCAAAGTGCTAAATTATTGGGAATTGTGTGCTTCAGCTTTGTCCTCTGTTTACTGGCATTTGCTAATCTTGGTGTGAAAACATAAAGCTGCATTCTCAAGAAATTATGAACATAGCCTGGTGTAATAATAATGACCAAAAAAAATTAACTCCGTGAAACTGGTCTAATGATTTATTTTGTGAAGCTGAAAATATTCAAGTAATGTTTCCTAAGGCAAAGTTAACCATTTATTTTCGTGCTGAAGAAAGTGAGTGCCCTATAAATGGGATACTAAAATATATTCAGACCAAAATGTGAATGTCAGATGGTAGGGCCCTGAGGCTGTCTAGCAACCTATGTAAACTCTCTGGAAAAATTAACATCTGTTTCAAGTATCATTGCTGAAGCTGAAGAAAGTCAACCAAATCCCAAGGGATTTTGAGAGCAACCAGAAAGGTAATTGTTGCATTGTTTATGTCTATTGCAAGTGTTTTGACATCACTATCAAATGACTGAAGTCCATCATAATACAGAAAATGTCTCCTCAAATTTTAAGTCTTAAAATATTACTGCAGGTTTTAGGACATACTTCAACATTAACAGTTAAGGTACGTTATTCCATATTTATTCTCAAGAAGATGAATTCAGACCTCATTTCATCTCTTTCTCTACTTTTGCCAAGCTTTTTCTGAGGTAATTATATGGTCATTTTTCTCATGACTGGATAGTAAGTTTTCAGGTTGGGTTTAAAAAAATTGACTTCCTTCATCTCAGAAATTTACAACTTTTGTGATCCATTATACCTCTTTAAATATTTTAATATAAAACAAAACCTCCTTACTTTCTCATCTGTGGTAAGGAGATAAAAAAGTACAAGATAATGGAGAATTGGACTCTGTGGTTTTCCTTTACTGCATGAAAAGTGAGAAATCCCTGAAGAAATTATTTTTATAGATGATAAGCAGTAGATATTGCCCTAATCAAAAGGTAGCAAAGCAAATTCAGCTAATAAGAACATTACTTTGAAGTGGATCCTAAACAGCCAGTGACAGTAACAAACATCAGCTTCTTATTAAAACTTGCATACTTTTAAATAATTGCCAGGAAGAGAATAAATGAAGTTGATCGAAAAACCAAAAAACCAAACCAAAACTGATCATAAACCTCAAAGAATTCAGCTGAGAAATTTCTGCATTTTTGAAACTGTGTGGAAGTCTGTTTAACATTAAAAATTTTCACGATAAATAAAGATTTTACTTGAAAATAGTCTCAGTTTTTGACAGAAAGAGAATACAATATTTGAATTAAATTAGCAGTAAGGCCTAATAGCAAGGTAGTTGCGAGATGGTGTTGATTCCTATTGAATACTGACAGTAGAAGCACTTCTGTGAATTCTACACAATCTCTCTTTAGTTCCCCAAAAAAGACCTGAGTGTTATGGGAAGTGGTAGCCTTCAAAATCTGAGCAGGAGGGTCAGGGCAAAGAAGGTCAGGTGCCAAAAGAATTCAGTTTTGTGAACACAGGACAGCAAGCTGACTCTGACACGTTTGTTTGCAAGTTTTGAATTACAATTCGGCATGGTCATTCTTCAAACAGTATTCAAGGGCTGTTTTCTTGTATCGAAACTTTCATGACAACTTCTTCATGTAATATAGCCTGGGTACAAAACATGTTTGTGTTCTGTTTTTTGTCTTATTTTGCCTGTGGAAAATCTGTAGACAAGTTTGATCTCTTGGCATCTTAGCTAATACTGTCCCTCACCCTCATTGCCTATTTTAGAATTCTCAAAGGAAGAAGAGGCAGCTCAAATGCTTCTGCTTACAAAATGTAGACATGGTTATTCCTTATGGAATATATTTATAGTGCTTGTACTAATTACAGTATATCTAATAGACATTTTACACGATATCCTTATTTAGTTTGAAGCATTACCTCTGTGCAATCTTAACATGAGTCTATGAAATTACTTGTCTCCTGAAGGAGTTAAAGTTATTGTATTTCCTGTGCATCTGACTTCAGAGATAATGAGGAATTCTTCCTCGGGTCAGATGATTTACTTTAGATTTTTCTATGTAGGTGATTAAAAAATAAATGGAATCTCATAATTTCACTTATCCATCAGAATGTAATCAGTGCATTTCTGCTATTACTAGAGATTCTTTACTCTTCTTTTTTGTTTGTTTTGTTTTCTGTTCTTCTGATGCCTACTTGATAGTAACACATCACAAAACACTAACAGAAATGAAAATGAAATTGAATGAAAACTTAACAAAAAGGAATCCAAACTGAATGCGCAGGATCAGTATCACTACATCAAACTTGTGGGGATTCATCTCAAGTCTTATTCCTTACACTTGATAGGAATTTACACACCCATATGTCTTTCTGTTACTGTAGTTTAAAAGAATATTTCTGATATCTCACAGATTATTTTGCTGTACATCCACAACGATTCCAAAACTGGTGATAGATAAATCTATAGGATATTTACAATCAAATAAATTAATCTTCAGTAGAAATAAAAAGAAGGTACCATAGAAGGTGTTTTTTAAAAAAGAACACTATAGTAGTAATGTAGTGCACCTCACATTTAAAATGAAATGTTTTATTTCACTTCAGAATGAAAACAGGAGCAGATATTCCATCAATCCATTAAAAAAAAAAAAAAGTATGTCAAACTATCCATTTTAAAATTAAATTATTTTAAAATGAGATCATTATACACAAAAAAGTTTCCCAAAGGAATTCAAATAAGCTTCTCAGAATCAAAGTATTTTTTCTGCAAAATTATTTCCCACTACAAGTTTCATTTGCATTGAAAGCTTTTTGCTTATACTCAAATAAAATTTATGGTGTGTAGAACAAGTTTCTGAACTATTAAAGATATCTTTGAGAGGTTTTAAAATAGGTTATTGAAGTTTCTATAGCAATACTTAGCAATCTTGTGTTTTTAGGAAAGAAATAATTACCTAATTCATAAGAAAGAATAAAATTTGTTATATGTTAAGCACAATCAGTTACATTTATCAAAACATGAAGTGGTAGCTGGGATTTTTTTTTATTTCCAGCAGGTCAGTTGCTAAAAACAGGCAAGTGAGATTAATGAAGCATCCTTTGGTAAAGAAACTGAGTGTCAAGGCTGCTGTTGGTTTTTTCCATTTTATTAAATGTACATGGCTACAGAGAATTGTTTGCTTGAGCTCATATAAGTATTGGTCTCCAGAAAAAACATAACAATGTTATACAGACTTTTTTTGCTGCAGTTACATATCTCACTTCTGATTTAGCACAGCTCTGGAGAAAAAGCCCTTTCACTTTTGAGATGACCTCTTTCAGGCCGTGGTCTGGATTCTATTTGCAGCTCTGTCAGCATGCTGTACAGTCCAGGCAAAAGGGAAAAGATTGAATATAAAGGCTTTCTGTAAACATTCTGAAAGTATATTCATTTTGCAAAACTATTCTTAATCTGTGTATGACATTTCTATATTGCTTCATTATTTGTATATATTCATTAAGTGGTTATGCAAACTCATTTAATGTATAAATTCTTTACATATTTTTTACTCCAATATAAGTTTTGTGCCAAGGATTCCATAAAAAGCACCGTACGCTTCTGCTTCTTTATTCTCACTACCTCTGATTTCTACTTGAATACCATGACTGTGTTTATTTCCTGTTTTTATTTTAGAAGTAAATTGATATCACTAGCATTTTTTTCCTTCTTGCTATCGTTTTGTCCTACTTAGGAAAAAATTCTGGAATAGAAATTTCAGATATTTTAGAATTTACTTTCTATTCCTTCTTTAATTCTGCCAGTATCCAATAATGGAACACAGATCTCATCCTTCCTTACTCACTCTTTGCTGAAACCATTTCTTCTGCATTTTCCTTATGTGATAATAACACACTAACTGAGAGGTGGTCTGTTTGAGGCCAGCTAAAGGACAAGAGTCTAAGGGTAGACCTCTAACAGTTGCTAACCTCTAAGGATAACAACTATTAATTGTCACCTTCAAGGATATGTGACACAACGCATCGTTTGTCATATCAACTGTATCAACTATAACAATAAGAACAATAAACTCGTTCAAAGTGTCAATTTCTCTGTTACATTGTTGTCCCCCATGAGAATTTTTTTTGCTTTCCTTTAGATATTTAGATAACTTCTGCTGTAATGGGGTCCTAATGAAATCAACATTTTTTTCCAGGTGAAAAATTTGGCCAAAAGCTGATTTCTAAATTTAAAATGCATTTTTTCACTGACCTTGCAAGAAAACATATCTTTAATATAAACCACAAGGAGTGCAGTAGAAAGCAAAATGAGTATGTGGGGGTGAAATGTATACATGAGAAAGAATGCAATGTTTTCTTTTAATTTTTTGCTTTTTTATATTTCAAAGTTTATCTGCATGAATGTCAAAGCTGTGATCTTTTGTAGAATGGTTGAGCTGTGCTAAATTGTACAAGAGAAATTTAATTAATCATAAATTGATTATCCTTGACAAATACCATTTCTTTTGCTAGAAAGAAGGTGGTGAATATTTACATCATTTTCTAAGTCACTTTTTCCATCTAATCAAATGAATTCTATATCTACTGAAGCAACAAGAAGAACATATGAGAAAGCTAAAAGGTTCTTCACCTTCCATTTCATATCTGTTTCAACCCTTCATACTTGTATATTGTTGTACAGGCTTTGTTATGGTGAGAAATATATTTCATTAACACTTTACTAATACTTCAGATAACATTATTTTATGAAAAAATGAGAAGTAGAACACTGCATGAGTTAACCCTCTAAAATTATTCTGATGTTCAGTTTTGAGATATATACATATTCTTTTATTCTCTTTATTTTTACCTTTTTTTATCTTTCTCCTTTTTAAAGGATTATTGTAGTAGCATCTGTTTTCTCACAGTATTCCTGAGGCAAATATAATGCTGCCTGAACATTTAAGGCTATGTTGCAACAGATTATTTGAGTCTTTCTGGATGTCATTTTTCCATAGTCACCTCTGAATATACATCTGTAAAATAGATTTTTATGTAGTTCCCAAACACAAGTTCCCAAGTTTACTTTTCCTTATATAAATAACATTTATGTATTTCTCTTATGTAACAACTGGTGTCAACTTCTGAAAAAAGCAATTGAAAAGAAAGAGCACAGTTATTTTAAAAATGGAATTCCAATTATTTCTTCTTAAAGTGAAGTGTCCTGTATAATTCACTAAATAAGTTCTAGTGAATTTAAAATACTTCTCTGTCCATTTAAGATATAGCAGGGAAAAGTATGCAATTTGAGTATTTTGAAAAAATTTGCCATTTGAAAGCTATTATTTTTCCTTTTCTTTTCCTGATTCCTTCACTTTATGTAAGCCTGAGCTAGTGGTACTGGGAAAGTATCAGTTTTCTAGTAGATACATCCTCTGTTACCTTTAGAAATCTATGGAACCGCCTTTGATGGGATCCATAAAGATTCTAAAACATAGAATGCTAAACGATGAGAAAAAACCAGCCTCAGTGAAAGAAGAGTATATTGAATATTAGGATATCCTCTGTTTTTATTGCACAGGCATGCCTGTTTCCATGGAGAAAAGGGGGTGAACAGTAAAAAAAAAATAAAATGAAGGCTTCTTAATTTAAAGAATGAGTACACTTGCTATCAAGTAACCAAATCTCTTTGGGTTGCAGAAGGCAGAGCACCGTGGTTAACCAATTGAAACAGCATGAGTATATCCAGAACCTTCCCACAGCAAAAGCAAAGTCAGTCAATAGTTTAAACATGTATTTTATTAAAGACTTGCATAAATATTTTCATTTAAGAATGTGCCAACTTTTTCTCTCAGTTATGTCACAGACTTCTATGAACACGAAATTTGAGCTAAAGAGTTCTAAGCTAAGTTCTAATCAGAACTTAGCTGGTCTCTTAACACACTAATGTGTTTTCAGGAAAACAAGAACAGGAATTCCATATCACTCTCAGATTAAACTTCAGTGTGAACAAATTCATTAAAAAAATGCTGTTTGTAAAAATAAGAGCTGTCACATTTGGCTGTTTCTTTCAATTGTAGCTCAATATCTGCAGCTGAGCCCCTTTGCCTTTTATTTTTTAAAAATCGAACTTTAATGAATTACATAGTTGTAATGCAGATTTGTAAACAGAAAATAGAGCTACAAAGCTGTTGGCACATAGGTGGCTCCATAGCAGAAACTTGTGCTTAGGCTGATATGTGACTATAGGGCAGGAAGGTGTGTTTTGGAAAAGAGTCTAGAAAATACTCCAAGGTTTATAGCTTTGGGCTCTGAATGTAGTTACATTAAAATATACTTCAAATCATAAAAATTAGATCTTATTTTAGCATTACAGAGCTCTGAGCAGCTTTGAACAGCCATCAATCAATTTTATTTGTTTTTCTTTGTATTTCAGGCAGCCCTTATCTTCCAAGTAAAGAATTGTTAATAACAAAAAAAAATTATTTGTGTTTCAGGGTACACTTCTAAACAAATACAAGAAAATGAGATATCAACAACAACAAACAGAAAAGGTTTATTTTCAACAAAATGTTCATTATTCACTTCTAGCAGTGAAATGTTGAAAGTCAGAGAGTTTATATTTCAGCATCCTCCATAGGGTACAAATTTTTGTTCAAAAACTTTTGAGTTTCTGTTCTCATGTATTTTCCCTTTTTATCTTCATGCAGTGGGCAGTTTTAGAGGTGGAAGATTACAAAAAAATAGTCCCTCTAAAACATCTCTGAACCTGTCATTAAAAGAAGCTGTTTTCTCCAGGGTAAGATAACAAGATCAATTACGGTGATTTGATTTGACATGAAGCATTAGTTGAGATTTTCAAATGAGTTTAAAAGACTCAGGAGCCCATTTATTTTGAAATTTCTTTCAGTTCTATATATTTATCAGTTGATTCACATTTCACACTCAAACTAGTATTTTTTTTCTTAGATGTGTAATTTTTTGTCTCAGAGCAACCACTATGATCATCTAGTCTGACTTCCTGCATAATATGGGCCATAAAATTTCATTCAGTAATTTCATATCTCTCAGTGTATTATTCTGATGACCATTTAAACCTGCACATGCTACAGGTAGATTTAACAGCCTTATCGGATATTGTCATGACTCTTTTAAGACTAAAAACAGTATGACATATAGATATATAAACACCAATTACTGAATGTATGTAGACTGGATCCATCATACTGTAAGTTGCTTGTTAACTTGAATTTCTGTTGATCTTGTAGTTGCTCTTTTTCTTATTCGTGGTTCTACTGTTGCCATAAAGAGGTGCTATCTTGTGCTGATGTTATTTACAGTTTAGCATGAGATCTGAAGATGGCATTTTCTGTAAATAATGGACCTCATTTTTCAAGCGAGGATAACAGAAATATTTCTATATTTTTCTTTCTTTCTTTTTTTTCACCCTACTGCATAGGATGAAATAATATAAAAATAGCTATAAGCCATTTGTTCATTGCTTAACTATGATGTTCTGTAAGTGTCTCTATATGATATCCATTTTTCTCCAGAGTTAAGTAACTGCTACTTTATATAAATTTTTATAAATCTTGAAATAAAATACAAACCTCTGTTGAATATGTAAGAAATAAAAATAAAAATCAGCATCAGAAGAACAAAGCTGTAGCAACTGTGAGAATCTGCTGTAAAAGCATGGATTGGAATCATGCTAGGAAAAAGAAAAACTTGACAGCCTGGACAGTGGAACAGGGTTAGAGTCATGTATTATGACAGGTAGAAGAGAGTAGGAATAGATTACTGAGAGAAATTCTCATTGCTTCTGGTTGGAAATAATAGTATCCCGAGAGCATAGTAGCATAGTTTTAAAAAATTAAAATATGAAGAAGCCTTTGAGATACAATTTAGTGACTTTTATACAAAATGCAATGGAAATTCAATAATCATGGGCTATTTTCTTTTTTCATCTCTGTTTTTTTTCTAGGTTTGATTTTTTGTTTTGGTTTGTGGGTTGTTGGGTTTTTTTTGGTCTGGAGAAAAGACCAAGAGACTCTAAAAGGCTTTTGTATTGTCTTTGATATTATATATAAAACATCTCCCACTGGTAGGTAGAAAATGCTAGAGGACCTTTCTCCCTTCTCTCCTTTCCAGATAACTAGGAAGATAAAACATTTTACTTTTGAAGAATCTTTCTTCTTTGGGTTACAGCCACAGACAATGAGCTCTTTCACCTAAAAAACCCTGAAACCAAAGTGTACTTGGTGTGTTGACAGTTGTCCTAACTGTACTTATGGTTCTGTATTGTACTGCTTCTTTCCAATTGAGGAATTATTTTGTAACAAACCAAGTCTTAGTAATTCTTACTCTTAGTTTATTTTTCTCTTTTGCTTGTGCCAACAAGCACTAAACAAGTACTAAAATGTGATAAATGTGCCTGGTTTAGGAAAACAATTTGTTTTTCACTGAATGGAAAAGTGATATTCACAGAAATCATGGATTAAATCAACAGGAAGCCAAGTGGCTTGGTGAAGGACAAGAGTAAAACTTTCATAGCACAGCTGTGTTATACTATTTGAGGAAATAATGCATTTGCAATAAGAAAGCAGGTGCATAAATAAAGTCCAATGATTAACCTCAAGTAGTCAGCAAAAATGAGGACACTTACAGCAAGCTGAAAGTTTGCTAAAGAAAGTTTGTTTAAGAGTCCTGAAAACAATATTGTTAGTATAAAGAGGCTATTATTACAGCAATTAGATAACAGCCAGTGAAAGCTAAGTACATGCAAACAGAGCTTATTGATATTTTTATGTCCCAAATGCTTCTGATTTATTCTTTAATTAAAAATATTGCTTCACAAGGATGTAGGTAAAAATTGATTTTTAATCTAGCAGTTATATTGTCAGATGGTTATTTAAAGAAGGAATCTGTAAAATTCCTTGGCTCAGGTAAAGGGCAACCCAGTTTGATTGTCATTTACCTATTCAGTAAAACAAAATTTAGAAAATTCATTAGAACTTCTGCAAGAATTTTTTCTCATTTTCTTATTGCAACTCCTTTGTTGGAGGAAGGGTTTGAAAGCTATCTGTTTAATCTTATCTATTACTATGTTTGTCTTTTCAGCAGTCATTCTTCTAGTCTTTTTAAATTAAAGGGAGGGATTCTTGATGCTGCTGAACCCAGAACTACTTTCATTCATTACAAAGTTAGTTCTAGCACTAGTCCTAGAACTAGTGCAGATTATAATTAGTAACAAAATAAAGTTGGCTGTTAACTCCAACAGTTAACAAAAAGTTCTTGAAATACTGAAGTCATTCTATGTCCTGTGCAACAGATACCTTACACTGCAGTTTCTTTTCTTCTATTCTTTACAAACAGTGGTAAATTTAACTACTTTTGATAGGCACTTCTATTGTGGAAAATGCTTGGTCTTGCCATAGCATACTATTGTTCCAGAGTATCCAAAATTACTTTCTGAATCAATATATACTTTATTTTCCTCCCACATTCAAGGAATCTTGACAATATTTTAATGCATTAAAATCACCTTTCAATGTGAGCATGGTCCCATTATTCTGGGAAATACTTATTTACTAGAATATTTCTATTTTCTTTCTTTGTTGTAGATACAGTAACACGTAAAGCACCCTTGCCTACTACAGAGGGATACGTTTACTATTTGCAGTTATCTAGTTTTCTTTTAGAGTGCAATTGATACATATCCATCTGAAGGAAGGAAAATACACATTGTTAAATTCTGCATCCATGATCTTATTCAGTTATCAGTAATTCAAGAACTGTTTGTGATGCTGTAGGTCACAGAGAAAGGTGAAAAATGGTGACTTTATATAACCATGGAAGGAAGAAAAAAGAGAGTATTTTGTTAAATTATTTATTGCATTAGAATGCTGATTTATTTAAACATGAAGCAATCTGTGCTAAGGATTCTTTTTTTGTGTGTTTTTGTGAAAGAAGTCTATTTGTAAAAGTCTACTTCAAAATTTGGGATCTTTATTCTGTGTGACAATGGTGATTCTTGCAAGCATGAAATGAAAATAGAACATAAATACAGTTTTTCCTAATGATAATACTTTTTTGTTGTTGATGTTGCCCAAAGCAGAAAGCCAATTTAGTTTGTCACAAAGCCAAATAGATAATATCGTCTTTGTTTATTTTATATCTATATAAAGAGCTATAACTTAGTGTTGGTGGTAATCCTAGCCCTAATTTTTAAAGATTCTTCACCACTTAACTTTCTGAATTTCAGTTCTACCTTCAGTTCCCATACCCACAGACTTTGGAAAGGTTTAATCCAAGGTCCAGATGCAAGCTTTGAAACTTATCACCACAAATCAATATATACACCGTTGTTGATGAATACTAAAGAAGTAATACACCTATTGTTTCATTACTTATATAAAAGGAGGAATTTTGCTGGGACCAGTGATGCTTTTGAAGAACATCTTCATATCTTTAGGTTGTTATCTGGTTTTCTGCCTCTGCCAAGTTTGAGCTGTATTGGCTATTATTTTAAAGACTATTGACACTGTGCAGTGAACAAACAAACCAATCAACCAGCCGAATACCGTAATACGGTCTATGTTATTTGCTCAGTGGGTGAAAACGTGGGAGGAAGATCTATGGACTGAGACCTACAGGTACAAACATGGTCTTTCCAGCAATGTTGTGCTTCTCTTCAAATTCTCCTATTAGACCAGTGGTTATGTAGTTAATTGAAATGTCTTTCAGTTACTACAGATAGGGATAAAGAGTAGTTTACCTTACCAACCTAAACATGACAAAACAGAGCTGTTACAACCATGTTGATGTTCAGAAAAAGCAAGATAAATTTGTTAGTCAGAGATGGAAAATGTGTTAATGACTTCTCTTTGAGTACCTGTGGTCAGATATGTAGTGTTGACTCTCAATTATATCATTGAACACTTGAAAAGAGAGTAGATAACCTCAGCACAAATTGAGTACCGCATGATAAGCAGCCTTCATTGTTTCTTTCTCCTACTTTGATGCTTGCATTGTTCAGTTTAACCACCTCTACTCTGTAATCAATGATCTCTTCACTTAGACCATCCTCTGAGGAACATCTGTTTGATATTATTAGATAGCTATGCAGGGCTTTGAGTCATTGGCTACTCTTGTTGCAGCACATGAAAACTCAAAATATTGCCAACGGTTGCTCACAATGTTGAATAAATCTCAGTTTATCACTGGCTAGTTAAATAAGGGACATACTTAACAAGTTAAGACCATTATTACATAATTTATCAAAAAACTAACAAACTGTCCTGATCATTGAAATGGACCTTACAATAGCAAAGCATATTGCTTCAGCACTTTGTGTGGAAAGTAATAGACATAAAAATTAAAGCCAGAAATTTACGATTCCTTTGTCAATTTCCTTATCCAACCTACTTCCTGCAATCTCGCAACACAGTGTGGCTGTCCCATCTTTCCAAACAAATATTTCACAATCTATTATTTAGCGTGAACTCTCCTAGGTAAGAAAAAATGGAAGTTTCCTGAATTTCTTCTGTTGAGAAACTGAAAGTTACATAATCATAGAATCATAAAATGGTTTGGGTTAGAAGATCATCTAGTTCCAACCCCCCTGCCATGGGCAGGGACACCTCCCACTAGACCAGGTTGCTCAAAGCCCCATCCAGCCTGGTATGAATGCCCTCAGGGATGGGGCATCCACAGCTTCTCTGGGGAACCTGTTCCAGTGACTCACCACCCTCACAGTAAAGAATGTCTTTCCAGTATTTAATCTAAATCTCCCTTCTTTCAATTTAAAACCATTACCCCTCGTCCTATCAGTACATTCCCTGATAGAGAGCCCTTAACAGTTCTGCAAATGGAGATCAGTAACTTAATAAACTTTATAGAGTTTATTAAGCTTTATAGAGACCTGGATTAACCAAGGCTTGTTTTTCCCCATTGAATATTTATGCATACAGTAATTTTTCACCATTATTGAAAGAACCTACACGTCACGTCCAATCCAATTGCAGTTTCCATGGAACATACTAGGGTGTCCTTTGTTCAGTTGCTCCTGTTAAAGTAATACTAAAAACTCGCCAGTACTCGTGGCAAAAATCAGCAGTTCAGATTTCATCCAGTAGCTGAGCTTCTTTTCATGTCCTGCATTCCTTCCTTCCCAATGCATTATCTATTTTGGTTTCAGGCAGGGCCTGCCGACACATGCACAGTCACATGTCGTGCCCTAACCGTGATATTCAAAGTATGTTCTAATTATCATACAAGTCTAAAGTATCAGGTCTAAAAAAAAAAAAAATAAGCAATTTTTTATAAGATACAAGCCAGGTTGATTTTGTCCTTGGCCTGTCCTGCAAGACTCCTCCCCAGACTGTGTACTTCTTGTCCTCCTGCCTCCCAGATTTGGTGTCCACCTCCCTTCCTGGCTGCTCTTCAGAGGGGTTGGTCAGGGAACCAGCAAGACAAAGGGCCTGAAATTGGTCAGGGAGGAACTGTGTCCCCAGGCTGCAGGTGACTAGAAGGAAGCTGGAGTTAGGACAGCCATTTGTACTACAAGGATACAGCTGTGATGCTGAAATGAGTTTTGGACTTGAACAAGCCTCTGGCCAGATTATGTTAAGTTTAAGAGGAAGGACCTTCCTACCAAGTCAGAACAAAGACATGACCCCAGCCACAAAGAAGTAGGAGAGAAGCCCAAATCAATCATGTTGACTCTGATATGCAATGCAGTGAGTAAACACAGATCTGAAAGGCATGACTAGAGCCACCCAATTGCTCAATTTATCCCATTTCCACACATCACCTGAAGCACGTTCGGGCCTCACCAGGTTGAGAAATCTTGTCCTAAGACACACATTACCACCTAGGAATTGAGTGCATAACTTGGATTGTGATTATGGCAATAGTTTTTCAACGAGGAGTCGCTGCTTGAGAATACCTGAAAGCTGACAGCCTCCAGGTTCGCTGGAACGCGATACAACCTCCTTGTCTCATTGCGTTTCTCTGTTCTGCATTGTCCTCCATAGAATGAGTTGCCAAGGACTTCCCCTCGGCTCTCTCCTGCCAGAATGTGAAATCTAACAAGAAATCATTTCCAGAGATTAAACAATCCCAAAAAGACATACACACTTGAAATAATTACTGTTACGTAGCTGCACTGGAGATTTTGTAGGTTTGAAGGATACGGTATGAGCATCTGAGTTATGTTACTGCTTTGAAAGAAGTTCCTCTACAAGAACTTCTCATTCACACTGAATTCACCTGAATAGTGCTGTAGTAGCAATCCTGTTTCTTACTTTCCAGCAGTGCCTAACCCTTTACAAAATCCCAACATCAGCACAAGACTGTCACTCTAAAGCAGAGAAACACCTAGAAATGGCCTAGGAAAGTGAACAAACAGTTGTCTATTTCTACCATAAGTGATGTTACCAGAACACACTGAGTTCAAGATTCAATTAAAAAATACAAGACTACCTGGGACAGGCAGCCTGTGTTTAGATTTTACACCGCTTAAGTTTGTAGCCTGGAAGAGGTGGTGGTTGATATTTTGTGACAATTGTTGTCATAGACAAACAAACATCTGTAGAGGAACATCCTCAAAATTTGTGAAGCGCTTGGGATAACAGAGCTGGAAGTTGCCCATACATGGGTTCACCCAGACAGCAGTGCTCCCTGACTGCTCTTTATCTGCTCTGGTGCACCAGCAGCCCAGAGCAGGACTGGCAGATGCAGTGGGCCAGTCCCAGCCTGATGATTTGGTTGCATTTTTATAATTTCTTGTGAATTTTAATCTGAGAGACTATGGGTTTTAATGGGATAATATCCAATTAGCATCTTTATGTCAGTTAGTGAGATAAAAATTTCAAGTTTATGAAAAATAAGCAAAGCTGTCTTACCCATTGCCCATTAACTGCACACCTGGGATGCTATCATGCTTCCTGTTACATGGGGTCTTTTTCCTCCCACAATTTCTTTCGTCAGAGTTATCCCCACAGTCATTTTCTCCATTACATTCCAATTTTTTTGCAATACAGCGACCTGCACCAGAGAAACAGCAGCATCAAGAGACTTTATGCAAAGATTCGTCATGTCTGAATGCAGAAAAGGGCAGTCTATCTTTTTCCCTAACAAAGGTGTGAACTTGATGTAGAAACTAAAAACAATGCAGTATGTATAATGCCTAGAAATAAGAATTTCAGTTCTGCCAGTATTGCCTTGCTTTGAAGCTGCAAAAGCTTAATTTAAGGTTTTGCGAAAGGATATGTGGATAAAGTTATTTTGAGGCCGAGCAGGTATATTTAAATTGAAGCAAACAAGAAATGCCCACATATTTCATAAAAATAGTGCAAGTTTATGTTCAGACAAACTCTATGGATGTGTTTGTACATGAAAAATTTGTGCAAAGAAATACTATCGGAACAGTGCTACTGTCTAGCTGTCACGGTCATACTGACATCTCAGGCTAGAGATTGCACTTGAATTACTTTTAGTTACAGAAGAAACTACCAAGATAAGGTGCTTCTAATATGCATGAAATTCTTAAGTAGACTTTTCTCCCTCCTCCTTTTCCCTGGAATACACAAGATCTGGATCATCTGGACCTTTTTTGTCTCAGTGTCTAATCTTTTGACTGTCTATAACGCAGCAGTTATGCAATGAAGATTGTCATTACCACTTTCACACCGAAATTTATTCTTGCAATCAACCTCCACTATGTTGCAGAACTTGGTTGGGAAGCATGGGCGGGAATCCACCAGCGGCTCGGTACAGGCCTGACCCCCAAACTGGGATGGTCGCAGCAGTGTCCGGACACGAAACTGAAAGGCAGAAGAAATAAAACCAGGGTTGTTTGCTTGAGCTGTTTCTGTAAGTAAGCGCCCCCCCAGTCAGAGAAACACACCTCAGTGCTGCTAAAGCTTTATGAAAACCAGAGCCCTGAAGGAAATAATCAGTTATTTTTGTCCTTACATCCTACCGTGCCATCACCACAGGTAAGGCAGGCAGGGAACTGAAATACAAGAGTCTCAGTAGCCTTGATGGAGTATACATGATTAAACACTTAACAACCAGTTTTGATTCCTCCAGTACATCACTGGAGGAATCAAAAGTTGTCCCTGTATCTTCAGTTTTAAAGGTACAGTAGGAAATGGTGTCCTAACAGGTTTAGAAATTTTTTTCTCACTCTTCATCATCTCTGTTGAAATAGAAATATTCTGATAGTGGTACATATGCCATCCCCAAACCAGCTGGCTTGGCTCCTGCACATGGGACCTCTTGTCTGAGGAACACTGGGTGACGGGGAGGACAAAAATGGTTTTCCTGAATGTTTCCAAAAGTTTCCTAAAAGGAGATCTGGGAGGAAACTCTGGAACTTACTGGGTTTTCTTTTCCCAAGTCAGTACCCTCCATGCATAATAACAAAGCCGAAGGCTGCTAGACAAATCACTGCAGATAAGTTTTCTCCTCTACTCCAAGAGACCTGTCTCAGTGTGACTGAACAGTTTCCTCCTCTAAGAATTTTTCTCCACTGAAAAGCACAGTTACTTGCAGACTTCTGTTACTTCCCCCTGAGCAGACAGACCCTGGAGTCACAGAATCACAGAATCACAAAATCATCATGGTTGGAAGGGACCTCTGAGATCATTGAGTCTAACCACAGAAAAAAAAAAAAAAAAAAACACACAAAAAACCTAACCAAACAAAAAAACCCAAAACAAAACACAAAAACCAACACACAACACCCCACCACATCACACCCACCCACAAACCAATAATCTTGGGCAC
>JAOXJK010000012.1:100772609-100798670 GCA_025774025.1 Xenus cinereus | reverse complement strand
TGGTCTAGTTGGGGGTGTCCCTGCTGACTGCGGGGAGGTCAGACTAGATGACCTTTGGAGGTCCCTTCCGGCCTGGAGAATTCTATGATTCTATGATTCCCCGTTCTGCTGCAACAAGGACACAGTTTAGCCCAAAATACTGGTGATACTGAATTTTGTGCTGAATGAGACTCTTAGGAGTAATTAGCATTCCAACAGGTCCACTGCTTTATTGCTGTTACATTTAGCATATGATTACTGCTACTGTATGTGGGAATCATATACATTCAAGAATCCAATTCAGTGAGACCTCAACTTGAAGTGAGACATTATTAATTGCAAATTAATTAAGTTAGTTAAGGCCCTGCTATGTAATACTGATGCCAGACTGAGCTGTCTGCTCTGGCACTTTTGAGAGAAAGAACTAAAGGGCTTGTAAAATGCAGAATTTTTTAATAAATTCAGAGAGAGATTCTAAACAGGGAATGTTAGAATTTAGAAGTTTAATGTTTAGAATTAGAAGATTAAATTTATATTTTTGGATTATAATCTAGTTGGAATGCAGTTTTATATTTGTTTAGATAAAAAGCTAATTCCGATGAAAGCATGCGCTGTTTTAAAGCATAGCACTTAGTGTGTATCTCAAACAAATGTTTGGTATATTTTTCTATAACTACTCATGGCTCTGATTCACATGAAACTGTTCTTCAGCCTTGTGCAGGGTCACCAAGGTACTCCTATCTGTTAAGGGATTCCGGTAAAACTTTGAATTTGCAGATATTTTATAGCATTCACCAGAATTTTGCTAAAATAATGTACTTAGATATTTTTAGTGTTTATAATTTATTAAAACCTCTTTGAAAAAGTCTTTCCTGGAAAACTTTTTGTGGGGGTGTGAGAAACTGGTGGTTATAGTCAAGCAAGCTACAAAAGATGAACATTCTCCTAATTATTAGAAACTTCCACTGCAAAACAAATCCACCAGGCTCAGTGAGCTATAAGCATACACAATAGGGCATCATCTGAAATCTGTGTGAGTTTTCCATTACTTTGAAATCTGCTGGAATAGTCTATTAATTTAGGCAGGAACAGAATCAGATCGAAACCCATGGTTATATTTCAATAGGAGACTAGACTCGGATATAAAATCTTTCCTTTCTTGTAAGGAAATATTCTGTGAGTCCGTCTCATCATTGTAATCAGTCCTGACAATAAAGGAGGGAAATTAAATATGCATATAATTAATTTATTCAGATTAAATTAATTTCACACTCTTTAAAATATTTAGTAATTATTTTTAGAGGGCTTTTTTTATACATTTCTTCTTTTAGGACAAGCTCCTTTTCAATAAATAGTTATTACATCTAAACTACTTTTCTAACAACCCTCCTTGTAAAAGGAACATCAACAGATATCTTTGAGCAATTCAACCAAAATATAGGGTACTATCAACGAACAAATAATTGCCCCAGAGAAATTAGTGAAGGATTAGTCAGCACTTTTAGTGGGCTCAGGATTTGACTTTTATAATTTTTTTGGCATTAAAATCTGTAAGTATAAAAATAAAAACTATGGATTTTTGTCAGAGAAAAATAGATTCCAGTGGTTTTCTTGGAGAGTATCTTTTCATTTCAGGAAATTAAAATCTATAAGTTTTATTTCTAACAATATATGAACATATATCCAACTACTGTTTTTTCTAAACACATTATAAAATATTTGAAATATTAAATTTAAATCTTTAACAAAGACAGGAAGAAATGTATGCCTGATTTTAAAGGTGATACCTCCAAGGAAAAATGAGAACAAGTTTAATGACCATTTTGATATAATAATTTCTATTGACATGTAGAGGACTTGGAAAATCTTAGTCTGTCTTTGTTTTGGTTTTGGTTTTTTTTTAAACAAGTGTTTCTATTTATTTTTTCTTCTACTAGAAATGAATAATGCTGTATTTCCTTCTTTTTGATTTCACTGGTATGTTTCTAAGTCTCAGATGCATACTCATTATTGTGCATTATGGCAAATAAATTAACCAGATACGAACAAAGAATCTCAACATACGAAGAAAAAGAAACCTTTTGAATTTTTGTGTTTTCACTTTCTTGTCAATTATTAATGTCACGATTTTGTTACTTTTCTGGTTGCCCATTGATACAAGCCATGTATTATTTAAAGAGAAAAAGAAAAAAAAAAGATAAAGAAAGAAGGAAAACAAAACAATAAAAGGATTAAAGTGGAAACAAGCAAAGAAATAGAACTTTCAAGCTTCTTTGTTTTTCATGCCATCAAGATAAAATTCCACCCTTCATTTGTCTGTTTCTGTTTGAGTCACCTTTAGATCATTGTATTCTTGTGGTACAGATTTGAAAGGTATTCCTTTCAGGAAAAAAATCTACTTGTAGTCACAATACATATTTACTACATTTCACTTCCATTGTTCTGTATTACAAAGGACTTTTGGATGAAATCCTGATATCTTTGTTTCTGAAAAATTAATATGCTCTAGCTGCTTTCTCTCACCTGAAATAATAATCCTTCCTTTGTGACATAACTTTTCATTGTTGTGCTATGATTGATGCCACAATCTGAGATTCTGACTTCAGGTGGGAATAAACAGTAGGAACAGAAGGAATAATGAAGAACAAAAGGCCTTTGTATTTTCAGCATCTTAGAATATTGTCAATAAAAAAAATGTAGAAATGAGATTTTGAGCTGAACCAGGACTAACCTTAAGAAATTACGGGTAATCCTTACATCCTTCTTTAATGTACATCTGCAATGTAAAACTGTAAAGTAATTTCATCACTGTTCAAGGTGTCACTAGGTGATATCAATTTCATTAAGTAATGCCCCAAATCTAATATTCTTTATGCTACTTCACCTGTTTAATATGTTACTTTAGGTGTCCCACAGAAAATTCAGAGCAAAGGAACACTACTGGAGTGACTTGTAACATCCAATACAATGTACAGAAAACTAATACACATATAATACTCAATGTCTCCTCACAATTTATTACCAAAAAACATTATCTTTTACTATTGTCAGGTTTGAGATCTTACCTCCGCACTGCTGTTAGATCAATAGGACACAAAAAACAATGACTTGTTCAGGCACATACAGTAAGGTAGTGTGAGGGAAAGGGTGGGAAGAAATCATTCAGTTGTAGAAAATTATCCAGTAAAATAAGATGGACTGAAACTGGACCTTCACTAAACATGAGTGTCATTTTAAAAAGTTTACTTTTTGTACTTCAGCTTATGTGCTTTGATTATTTAAAGGAGATAACAATTCTGAAAAATCTATGCTTAAAGTATTAAAATGTGTATATATGTATAACACCTCGCGATAATGTATGCATATTTATATTTTTAAATTCATAAATTATATATAAATATATGTAATAATAAATAATTATATATTTAATTGTCTAAATATTTATATGAACATACTGACATACTGATTTCTTCTTTGCTGTTCATATAATTTTCTTTAAAAATGATCTTGCTTCATGGTATGCTAGAACAGTTCAATTATGTTTAGTCCCTTAAGAATGGGAATCTTTCCACTGAAGAGTTCTTCAAGAACAAGTATGATTTGAAAAATACTCTTATATCTAACTCTAAATGCTCTAGAAGTTTAATAAAAGGGAAACTTGCATAGATAAAAAAAATGTGAATCATGAGAACAACAGGAGAAAACTGAAAACTCCCAGAGAAAAAAAAAAAGGAGTTTATATTTCCCTCTGGAAAGGCTTGCTTAGACTCTACAGAAGCATTGATTAATTAAAAAAAAACCAACAAAAAACCCACAAACAAAAACAAACAAAAAAATCCCAAATCCAAAAAACCCAGAAAATCAAAATATGTGAGTATAACACATCTATGAAAGACAGAAATTCTTTGTTACCGTGAGTACAAGTATATCATAAAGACTCCTTTCTAAATAACGTAGTCCCCAAGCCATTAATGGGCAGCAAACAATAAATATATCAATAGGGAGGGCAATCTTACTTATTTCACACACACATGTTGTTTTGTGTGTTTTTTGGTTTGTTTTTTTTTTTTGTAGGGTGGATGTGTTTATCGGGAGTCAGAAGCTGGAGCAGTAAGGATCAGAAGATCAGACATAATAAAGGACCAAAGTCAGGAAAGGACCAAAGTCAGGAAAGGACCAAAGTCAATAAAGCAAAGCAGAAGGTCTTCCTAAAGCCACATGATCATTGAACCAGTGTGTTTTCACATGTAAACAGAAGTCTTACAAAATTAAGGTCAATACGCAGGTAAAAAAAACTGCTTCATTTGTTTCTTTTCTTCTCTGTCAATTGTCCTGTAAGGTGAGATGGGGGAGGAATCTTGATTGCTAGGAAGTAAATACTAGAGAAACAGGAGTATTGCAGACATTCACATCTCATTGAGACTCTGAATCACTTTGCCAGCAGTAAATACTGTGTCTCCTTCAAATATGGCAAAATGGAATGAGATTGCATTAAAGGGAAAAAAAAATCAAGTAATTATTTAATATAGTCATATAATAAAAACCAAGCACGCAGTAGTTTTTCTTAAGCTGCTTTGCCTCCTTATGGGGAAAAACAAAAAAACAAAAAAACAAAAAAAAACCAAAAAAACAAACCAAAAAACATTTACTGCTTTACTTCCCTCTCCTACTTTTCTTACTGCTCTACATGGATTGTTTTTAAAAAAGGAACAAGTCAGTACTAAAATTAAGCTGTATCCAAAATTAAGTTCACATGTATCTGCAAAAGCAGGTATTGTAATTTTTATATTTAAGAATACAGCAGCTCTTAACTCTGCTGTGTTTTGTTGATAATGTATGGATGCCCTTTGCTAAGACATCACCAATGATGGTGAAAATCTGCTCTGTAATCTTCTTACTTCCATGATCTTCTTTAGTTCTCTTATGGAGAACTAAAATAATAGTATCTTTCAAATATATTTCCATGAAACTAGGGAGAAGAAAAATCTGAATTTCTCTGAAATTATTATTCTCTATTCTGCAAGCTATGTCTGAAAAAAAATAAAATCCTTTGCACCTAGTAGCATGTTAACAAGGAGGTTATTAGTTACACTGTTATACATACACACATTTTGATACTTTAGTTCTATTATTGAAACAATAATAGTTAAAATGCTTCATCAGCTTTAAACTAAAACTGGAAACAAGTCATATTTCATCATGGGACAATAAAAAGCTCTTTGCTCTTTTATTTTAGCAGTCCAAGGCTGCTTGGGGTGTTCACTGCGTCTCTGAACTTCTGGGTAGCTACAGAGCAGTAATAATGGTGGAAAGTGGTGGCACTAGCACTGGTTGAAAATAAAGCAGATAATGTCAGCTGAACACCTCGAGGGGATTTCTGGAAATAGAACCTTGAAAGTGAAGAAAAGACCAAACCAATTTTGGCCAAGTGGTTAAGCTTGTTTTAAACAGATCATTAGTATATTGTCAGCTAGTTAACTATGAGATAAGATGTAATTGGCTTTGTGCTTACAGTAGGAGTGTGAGATTTCTCTATATACTGACTTATAGGCTAAATTTCTGATAGTGACGACCACCTCACTTTCTCCCCTCCAAGTAAACCCACTGAATACCCAGAATTTATAGCCTCTAATGAAAAAAAACCCAACAAATATAACTACAAGTTTTTACAAAACATGGATTCAAAGTCCAATTGAATTTGTTAGGAAATTGTCATACGTGTATATTATAACTCAGACTTCTGGCCACGAACTGGAGCAGATAGGTCAGGTTTTTAGTGGATAACACTGAATGCATTCATTCCCATTCTGTATGCAAAAAGGAACTTTTGCAATGAGAAAGACATTTCTTAAACAGTGGATCAGTACAGCTTTTTTCCTCTTGCTCTTCTGGGGACTATACAGCTGAAATTCCAGTCCTTTGAACCTCTCTCTGTTTTGCAGCAAAGGGAATTAAATCCTCTGTTACTACAGTAGAAAACTATACATGTGGAGAGCCCAGAAAAATATTCTTTAACTGAAAATAGGTGTTCAGAGGAGAGGAAATTTTTATTCTGTGTTTTGTAAGGAATTTAACCTATCCTTTTCATGTAAACAACTCCTAAATAAACCACCATCCATTAGTCATTTTTTCTAATTTTTGTTTCTATGGTGTTAGAGACATCATAACATACCAGCTAAATGATGACTCCATCCACCTATGACTTCCCTGAAAAAATAATCTTAAATGGAAACACACTGATTTCAAATTTTATTTGAAGCTCTCTCCACCTTAAGAGCAGATTTATTCCTATTTACAAATTTTCCTTTTGAGGCTGACCTGGTATTTCATAAGAGATGCAACCCTGAGGAAACATTCAACGTTGGAATTCCAGGTTTACTCCTTAATTACCTCCTGTGTAACCCCATTTCCTCCTGGTAACTGTGTAAAAATATTCAAATATATAAGACCAAGGTAAAACCTAAAATACTGCCCTCTTTGTAAACACTGTGGTGTACAAAGAACTCTAGGTCAGCAATATGATACCACTGTTTTCTACATGATTGCTGAGAAAAGCATATTCTTGCATAGTAAAAAAGGTGACCAAGTTGCAGGAAGCTGTGCACAGCCACAGTGTATGTGCTAAGCGTAGATGATGGGTCAGAGAAAAAGCTGTTCTGTTAACTTCTGGATCAAGTCTAAGTCCTTGGACTTTGGGCAGTGCCATGTATAATGCTCTTACAGATCAGCTGTTACATTTTCTTTTATTCTTACTGAAAGAAGGAACTCAAACGAATCCTGAATTTCAGAGTGTTAAAATATATACTATTTACTCTAGAGAAGTGGAATGATATAGTTTCCTGATTTCCTGGATGAACTTATATTAGTTTTTGCAATGCATATAAATAGTGCACCCAGAAGATCATTGTAGACTTCGACTTTTGTTATAACATGAAGTAATCAGCTTTAAAAAAAACCTTAGTGTTGTAACTAATATATTAGAACTTCTCTGAAGAAATTATACAAATATATCCTTCAAATGATCAAATTGTTGATAATACTTTATCTAAAATGCAAATAATTCACCCATTACAAAAAGGGTCTTTTTTTTTTCAATACGTTTCCTCCTACTGTCCGATTTCCTAGGTTAGTGTTTGCTTCCGCTATGAACACATTACCAGATATTCGGTCCAGCTGTATGATGGTTTTACTCTGAATTTTCACCATGAAGTAATATGGAACCTTCTGCTATTTGAATTTTTTGTGTGACACTGACTGTCCCATAGATTCTTTAATGTGCATTCAGATTCAGATTCAGTCATCTTCTGTAGGCCTGTAAATGGCTTAAAGGACTTTCAGTGCCTGGTATGGGAGGAATCCTTACATGCCTGGAGAAAGAAACTAATTTTTGAAACTCAAAAACTGTATGTATTATTGGTGTCTAGGTGTTGCCCTTCAGAAAGTAATTGTTGGTCACCCCAGATTTTGGCTTGCATGTTCTCATTCAAACAGAATTCTCTTTTCATACTCTATTTTCTCCTTTTTTCTCTTATTAATATTGCTTGGGATTGAGTGAAAATGGAGAATGAGTTATCTTAGAAAATTTGTAGCACTACTGTTAAATCAGAGTTATTGGAGTAATTATGTGTGTATGTCTGTGTCTAAGCTTCTGGGAATCACAAACTGCTTCTTAAACATTGAGGAATTAAGTTCTCCCTTTATGTGTGTAACTGAGCATGATTACTCCTATTATTTATATCCTACCCAATCCTGTTCTGATCTTATTGCAACTTCAATGAAGTCACTGGGTTTGTTTCAGTCGTACTTATGACACTAATTTTACCTTCCATCACATGGGAGTTTCATTAAGGAGGAACAAAGTAAAACTGTACTCTGTTTTCCAACAGAATTGGAGAAATGTTACTGTTAAAGAAAGGATAATAAAATTGTTTGAGCATGAAGCACTTATTCAAGGCTCTTTTTATTCATGAAAGGGTAAATAATAACAATTTTTATTCAAAATAAATCATTTAAATAGACGAAAGATGGACACACTACTAAGTTAGCTAATTTAATGATTACACAGTAAGAGACAAAAGGAAGTTACTTGAAAACTACAATCTAGTTTTATTTTTTCTGTTTTGTAGACTTCAATTCATTGTAGGAATGTCATAGTTTTCATTTTTTCAGATACAGCTTGAGATAAAAAGCAAAGAGAAAACTCCACAAAACAGGAAATGTAACAGTAGACCTAGGCAACTGTTCTGGTATATGTAACTCTCAAAGACCTATAGCAATGCAATTAGGTAATATTGTAATGTCAATCAGGGTTGCAAACCACATATTGTAACCTTTAGAACCTTTGAATTTTGCCAAAGAGTTTCCAGGCTTTTTGCAAAATGATTTGATGCATTTTGTTGGAATTCACCGGACTGTATTCTTGCCTACATCACTGAAATAACCCTGTGTTACTGCATTTTTTTCCCCATGAAAGAATAACCTTTTTTTTTTTTTTCCCCTAATGTGCAATCTACTTAAAATGCAAGTAATACTCCGATTTACTCAGCTCATGTATTAGTTGGCTGTGATTTCATATACCGAGTAGATCTTGGTATAAAACCAGGAAAACATGACTAGTTCCAATAATTTTTCACTATTGTCATCACTGGGTTAGACAATTATGTTGGACTAAACTACAGAGCAATGTCATCAGAAAAAATAAACCACATGAGGCCAAAAGCTTGGTTTAGGTATGTCTGGATACATTTGCTACATTCAGTGAGGAAGATTAGCTACTTTATTAAAGCTTGACTGAAAAGTGGGTACTATCAAATTCACTGCTTTCTAAAGGTCAGTGAATGAACTTTCATCCATATTCCTTTCTGTCTTCTATTTCCTTTTATCTTCTCTCTTCACTTCCTTTGTATCCTGTTTCAATGTCTTTTTCCTTTTCTTTTATTCTTCCCATTTAGATGTTTCTGTTTGCATCTCTCCCTATCTTTCATCCCCAAAAATCAATTATATTTTAAAAAGTCTCTAAAAATATTTTTTAAAAACCGAGATTGGCATAATTCATACCAACCATGTCTTCTTTTTCACTTCTTAAAAACAATTCTTTTTATCTGTCTGCCTTGTCTCTTCAGATCCTAAACTTTTTGGAATAGGGCCCATCTTTTACACAGTAAGAGATTACACAGTGGTGCATTGATCCCAGCTGGAGTCTTTAGCCACTAAAGAAATACAAATAATTACAAAGCATCACCATATGCCTGATCCCTAGCAGCTGGGGGCTCTGTAACAAGAGCATGATGTTCCTTCTCTCCTACTTGCCACCTCTCCAGTCCTGCAGGCCAGTCTGCAGTAGGCTATAACATTTCTGGACTCTGCTCTTCCTCATATGCCAGCAGTAGTTTTTAGGCAGTTTCCACAAGCTTTGAAGCACAGCTGGGGAAGAACTGCAGACCTACACATCCAGTGGGTCTACAGGTTTCCCAAGCACAGTTCATCTGTGCATGATTATTAAATATACCTAGGAAAGTGATTTTTCTTTGTCAGCATTGTCAGTCTCAGTCTATGAGACTTTAACAGTCACCCTGTCCGATTGTGAAATGAAATGTAGCATTGACAAGCTTAAATTCTTAGCTGTTTAGCTATAGTTTTTGAGTCTTTAAGTACTGGTAAAGTATATACTACACATAGCCTTGGCTCTTGCCTCAAAATGTTGAAGATATGTTTAATCTTTTATTTCTTAGGTTTCAGGAGTCTTAGCCTGAAAAGCATTTTAAGACATCATTTGAGGTTAATTATTTGAGTGCTATCACTTTAACCCCTTCACATGAATGACCTGAAAATAAAGGCCAACTCATTAAACTAAAGACAGCAAATCAAAAGAACTGTAACAATGTTTTTGTTAAAGAGCTAAACAGTAAGTCTTCTTTAATGGTAGCAGCAGATATTGTCATATTAGTAGCATTTGTGGACTATAGCATTTATCTTCGGATGTGAAAGTACTAGAATAAAAAACAATACTAGGCTCAAAACAATACATCTTTCCAAATGCATGTTTTATTTTCTCTGATATAGACAATAAGTGTTTACATGTATATCTAATATGTTGGAGGCTTATCTCAATGCAAGCCGAAAAGGAAAATAAATGCATAAGAGAAAATTATGATATAAAGATATATGTATTTATGTGGAGATTTTAGGTACAATGTTGCTAATAAAACTATTTAAATTATATCTCTAATATTTATCTATGGTAGCAATAAAACTGGATAGTTATTTATAAATGGAAGTGTAACCCAAGATAATGAACAAACAAATTACATATTCATGAAGTATAATTTAACCTGATTAATATTATTTGACAGGCACAGCTTTCGAAAAATATCTTAGAATAGCCTAGAACTACACAGCCCAAGATGTAAAAACTTAGCTTGGATTTGAACTTCCTTTTCCGAAATTTGTTTCCAGTCATTTATAAATGCAGTTTATACAATAACAACTGTTTTATATTGGGGGGGGAGAAAAAATGCAGAAGACAGACCCTGAAATGAATATACAGGTGTATATTTCATTTGATATTGGATGTCACCAGGTAGATTGTTCATTTCCTAGAGCCCTTCAGATTTCACGAGGGAGCTATTCTTAGCAACAGAACCCCTGAGGTTTGAACTCAGGTATTAAAAATCAGTAGTCTTTTATAGAAATGTTACCCAAGAATCTTCAAAACCTCAGCAGCTTACCTGGCAAATTAATGTTGCTCTCTTTCCCAACAGTTCAACAGTTTTAGACTTTATCCACAAAATCATACTTCCCCTTTTCCACAGTTATTTGTCACTTATTATTTATCCTTTTAAAGAGAGAATGACTTTCCTCATTTTAACTTTGTTAAGTTATGTAATATAGTATGATGTTATATATTGAAATTATGTATTAAAATAAAATGCAACTTAGAAAAACAAATCTTAAGGAATATTCAAGAGAGATAATTTGAAGCCTTTATAATCGAGGTCCTACAGGATGCTTATTATGTATAATCCGTTGTTGGGAAGTCTGAATGATTTTTATTTTTAGCCCTACGTTATTTGGAGATACTTTAAATTTCAGTTTACCCAAATTCAGAAATCTGAAAGTGGTGTGCCTAGCTAATGTTAGCTCTAGGCTCTCTTTGGAGAGACTAGGATGTAGGTCTCACCATGGAGTCATTCTATCTATCCCCTCAGGACTGCCTGTCCTTGAGACAGGAAAAGACAATCTAACAACACCGAGACACCAAAAGAGTGTGGTGCACCCTCATCCAGTTAATTAATTTTCTTCATTCAGCTTGGGCCATCTTTCCCACCCATCCTTCCTGCGAGCTGTTGCAATGAACTAATCCAGCAGAAAATGTATCTATCTCGAAAAAGTTGACCAATAATTTTGGTTTTTATTTGCAATAAGTTTGAAACCTCTACATTTCATAGTTATTGAGATGATTTATGTATGTATGTATACATATCTGCGCATTTACATATGATTAGTAAGAAGTTACCCAATAAAGAAAAGGTAAACAATGACTCTGTTCCTAGCAAATGCCCCAGAAGTTTAACTGCAAGAAAGAAATACCTAAAGAATTAAGATGAAAAAATAAAAATCTATAGATATTTTCCACCTCTCCATATAATTTTTAAAGATAATTTTAGAACTTACTATTTTATCAGTTTTCTAAAATTATCATTAGACAGTCAAACATCATTCTTTTAAATGTACTTTTTTTCCTAATTTTCTAATTTTTAATATTTTTAAAGAAACTCTTTTGTTTTCCTGAAGGCAGAAACTAAGCTGAGTTCACTGTGATCTGTAGCATCAGGATAATTATGAGTGATTATTGTTAATAATTATGATAAGTTATTATTCCATATGAATGTATTAAATATTATATTTGCTGTAATAAATCACTAACATAATATTAATTATTATATAGTATAATATTACTACTAGATATGTTTCTATATTTATATATTATTATTATTTTATAAATAATAACACGACATTATATTATTATTTAGTATTGACTAAACTTTGAACAACTGAAGAATTCCAACACAAGATCAGTAAAGCACAATGCTGGATAAAAAGCCTGGACAAAGGAACACAGGGGTCTGAGGCAAATCTCATTGTGATTGGGAAGCTGAAGAATATCTACCCAGTACGATCACATGAACAGTGTTATTAAAACATTGCCATACTGTCATGTTCAATATTTTAACCTTTTTGCATTTTTATTTCCCTTGATTAATTCTCTGTTCTTTTTCAATTGAGCAATACTTTCATTAAAGGACCTAAAAATGAATGGTTTTTATATAAATATAGATGAATGCTTTTTATATAAATATAGGTATTATGATGTAAGTATGGCTTGGGGAAATAGCAACTTTGTATTAGATCAAACACATGAAAGCACTGACAGAAACCCATGTTCTGTTGTAAATAAGGTTCTGTGTTTTTGCATGAGGTAACAAGCTCGATTGTAGACTTTGGGGTTGATATTTTATTTCATATTTTGGGGGTTCTGCTCATATATTTCATTTTTTTGGTCTCTGTAAGACTATGGTGGCAATTTATAAGAGGGAGCAAAAATAGAAATTTTGCTGCTTATGAAACTATGGCTGCTTATGTGTGTATGACAGAAGTAGAAATATTTGGAAAAATGTCAGAAAGATTTACTGTTGCTACCACAGACTGAATCTTGACTAAAGATAAAATTGAAAAAAAAAGATGTGAAAGCGATCAAGGTGGAAGAGAACCCAGAAAGTACAGACAAACCAACCTTAGACATTACCACAAAGAAGACAGTCAGTTCCCTTGCATGACAGTGAAAATGAGAAAGGGGCATCATTGACAGAGCAATAGACCCTTCAAAGATATTAAAATAAGCCAGGAATGTTCTCTGGTGTCTCCAATATGAAATGTCTTAAGAAAGAAATGAAAGGATATTCTTCCCCCTTCTGCAGGTAAGAAGAGTCTCTGTTAATATATAATTTGGAGGTTTCTGCTAACTTTGTAATAATTTCAGTTATCTGAGGCATTTAAATATGCATTGGCAGTTGAAAATACCACTAGATCTCCACAAAAGTGCATAATGTGTTTTAATACATGAGTATTCATTTTTCAGTGTATTTTTGACATTATTTTTTTTTCCATTCTGCACTTCAAGAGTGTTAAGAGACATGTTGAATCAATTGGATCATATTCTTTCTCACATGTGATAAATGTAGTTTGGAGTTAACAGTGTCAAATATAAACTAAGTTCCCATAGCAAACCTTTGTTCAGCCAACTATTTGTGAAGTTTCTCATTGTACTACGTTATTACAAGACATTACTTTCAGTAATAGTGACATCTGTCAAAGTGAATACACCACAAACTGCATTATTGATTACGGTTTAGTGAATAATTTGCAACAATGGATTTATTCGACAAATTTAGCCTATTGTCTGCATGTGGAATAGCTTCCAACAAAGAAATAAACAAGCAAAACAGAATATCCTTGAATATATATAGAAACATTCAAATGATCTATTCTCAGGCTTTGCTTTTTATTTTGTTTTGTTTGAAGGGTTCTCTGCAGCTTGCATGTTCATGGATCATTTGTTATGAACATCTAAAACACTAACTTACTGGTTATTTATTTCTAAACTGTCAGCTGTATCACTGGTTTTGTTTTTTTGGGTTTTTTTTTTTTCCTTGGATGAATGCAGAAAGAATTTTCTAGGACTGGTAAAGTTTTTGCAACTATTTGCCTAAAACACTGTCTTTGCAAATATTCACTTGCATCTTTGAAATTTACTTTCTGCTAATGCTCTTTCCAGTAAAACTCAGTGCTTCAAACATTCCTGCAGAAAGATCACTGAAGGGTTGCACGTATTGTCAAAGCAAATTCTATCAAATGTTGGTTGAAAATCTTGCACTGTATTTGCTCAGCTGTATTAAAAGAACAACTCATTCAAGTTTTTCCCAAGGCATCCCCTAAGAAAACCTAAGATTGGAGAAGTGATTTGATATTTGAAGATACAAAATTGTATATTTGTGATTTTACACATAGTTTTATAAAGACATGTTTCAAAGTTACTTTTTGTAGAGCCAAACCACGTCAGAGAACTCTGATGTTATTGTTTAAAAATATTATTTGCTTAATAGCCCTAACAATAATTTAATGAGACAAAACATTATCTAGAATATTCTGAAGGTCTTTTTTTTTTTTTTTTGCGGTGGAAATGAAAGAATGCCTAACCTTTTAATATTTGTTGTTCAGTTGCCAGTCCATTCTTCTTAGTGGTCTTGTATTGCCACACTGCACTTCTGCATGTGTCATTCTTTGGGTCAGGCACTGTGAATAAAATCTTGGCCCTACTAAGACAATGATGAGACCCCAATGAAACTACAATAACTTATAGCAAACACCTCATCCTGAATATTGAGTGACTTTAAGATGAGCATTAATGTGATGAAATTAGGTAGAAACCAGTAGTCTAGCAAACTTCACTGATTTTCACGAAGTGAAAATTTTAACGTATATGTACCAGAATTTTAATTCATAAGTATCATAGCCCATTTGACATGTAATGATGAGAGGAAAGGCAGAAACCTTAGCATACAGTTAAGCTTGCATCAAAACTTCTGATTCAAGTCATATATGCTGTGCTAATTTTATTCTAAAATGGTAGGAAAACTAAAGTCCTCCCTTTGTAAAAAGCAATCTCTCTTTTTATTGTTCCACTTGTCTAAAATGTGAAATATTCTGAGTTAGATACAGACAGTACATAAAAGTAAACACAGAAATGGAAATGCAGTTTATTTTTATATTCCCAGAGTTTAAAATAATCTTTTTTTGTTGAGAAAAATATTTAATGAAGATGACATAAGAGACTTCATGGAAGAGTTGCACCTCCCCACAGCAGAATGTCTTAATTGTTTAGTTGTATCAATGATTCTGAAGAGAGTTTATTCCATTGATAAGAACATTTCACCATTTTCCATTTTTTTCTAACAGAAGAAAAAAAAACAATTTATTTTATAAAACGTATATTTTTAAATGAGTGAAAACTTAAAAGTACCATTTCTTTTTAACTTTTCAGTACAACTTCACAAGATGCAAATATTCACCTGTGATGATGTGTATCTGCAGTATGTGCTATAGAAATTTTTAGGGGTTCCTACTTTAGCTACTTTCTGTCACAGCTTTAACATTATTCAAATGTTGATTTTCTTGACTGTTAATAAGAAGGAGAGATATGTGACAAAGTTGCTATTTTTGCCTTCCTAAGACTGTGAATGTATTTAGCATTGAAGTAGTAAACCCACATTGTTTATCTGAAGTCTGAAAGATTCAGAGGACATGCTAACAAAGGCTGAATAGTGAAATATGACAGGCAAATTCTCAAGAATTTCATAAACTGCAGGAACTTAAAGAGTTGGATAAATATTTATAAAGCACAAAGTTGAAAACTGCAGTCACTGGAATTCAGCAGAAGTTTCCTGTCACTGTTTTTCATGATAAGCCTTTATGTATTCAGAGTGCTTCTCACACCTGAGATCTAAACAATAAAAGATCTTTTCTTCCCACTACAAAGGTTTTTTTCTCACCACCTTTAAGGAAGAACCATCCTTTAAAATATTTCAGAATATCGATTTTACCTTCAATATGTATCAACTTCTATAGCTACAAGCGTTGGTAATATACGTGTTTCTATTATTACATGGCAAAAATGTTTTCATGTTCAAGATGACATAGAGAAAACATTAGAAAGGAGTCATGATTTACTTAAAGTGAAAATCATGTTCGAAAATAATTCTGAGAAGAAATGTAGTGAATCTGAATGTAATATTGTGGATCTACATGCACAAGCCTCAGTGATTTCTGGATTAAACTTTAACCTGCAAGAAAATGGACTTTTTTAATTCCTAAAAATTCTGTCTGGGAACTGAATCCAGACTGAAGCCATTCTTTTTAATACTTACTGATGTAAGTATCCTATCACAATATTGTACCTTAAAAAAACTGGGTATTTTTACTTTCTTTGTGTTTCTCTGACCATTAAGTTCAGATTTCTGGTCAAAATTTTTTGTATGTGGTACAAAAAAGTAGTCTAGAAAACAAGGTAATTTTATTTTTGCTGCATTTATTCTGTGGGAATAATGGTGATAAAAGAGGAAAAAATTCTTTCACTAACCTGAGTTGATACCTGGACCAGGTTAACAGCTGGTTAATATTCAAGCACCATTTTCTTAAAGCTCAAGACTGGAACATCCCAACATGCAAGAAGTCAGGTAAAAGTGCGAGGAGGCCTGCATGGATGAACAAGAAGCTCTTGGCAAAGCTCAAATATAAAAATGACTCCTGCAGAAGCTGGAACAGTTAACATAAAGGTCAGTTAACCCGGGAGGAATACAGAAACACCATCTGAACACCCAGGGACAAACTGAGAAAAGCTAAAGTCCAAGTTGATTTGGTTTTGTCAAGGGATGTCAAAGGCAAAAATAAGGGCTTCTATGAATACAAATGTGACAAGAGGAAGACCAGGGAAAATGTGCCCTGCTGCTGAACAGAGCAGGAGCCCTTATGACACAGGACATGGAAAAGCTGAGGTCCTGAAAGCCTTCTTTGCAATTCCTGACTTCAGGAATCCCAGGCCATGGAGACAAGGGAGAAATTCTGAAGCAAGGAATAGTTAACTGTTGATGAAATTCTGAAGCAAGGAATAGTTAACTGTTGATGGAAGGGGATCAGGTTAGAGAACACTTTAAAAACTGGACATACTTATGTCCATGGGTCCCAATGGGATACACCCACAAGCACCAAGGGAGCTGTTTGTTGTTATTGTGAGGTCATTCTCAGTTATCTTGGATGATCATGATGACTGGGAGAGGTTTCCAGACACTGGAAAAGAACAAATATCACTCTTATCTTCAAGAATGGCAAGGGAGACTCATGGAATTACAGGCCAGCCAACCTCACTTCAGTCACTGGGGAGGTGATAGAGCAGCTAATCCTGGAAACCATTTCCAGGCGCATGAAGGACAGAAGGTAATCGTAAGTAGTCAGCATGGCCTTTCCAAGGGTAAGTCATGCTTGACCCATCTGACAATCTTCTATAAAAAAATGACTGGCCTGGTAGATAGTGAAGACCAGTGGATATTGTTTACTTGGGCTCAGTAATGCTTTCAATACTGTCTCCTATAAGATCCTCACAGGGAAGTGGATGAGGTCCAGGTCACTTAGTTAAGGGGCTGGAGCATCTCTCATATGAGGAAAAGGTAAGAGAGTTGGGACCCTAGAGAAGAGAACGCTCAGAGTGGGAATCTCATCAATGTGTACAAATATCTGACAGGAGGGTATGAAAATGACGGAGCCAGGATCTTTTTAGCGGTGTCCAGTGATGGGAAAAGAGACAATGGACACAAACTGAAACACAGGAGGTTCCCTCTGAACATCAGGAAACACTTTTTCACTGTGAAGGTGACTGAGCACTGGCACAGGTTTCCCAGAGAGTTTGTGGAGTTTCCCTCCTTGGAGATATTCAAAAGCTGTCTGCACCTGGCCCTGGACAAGTGGCTCCAGGTGGCCCTTCTTTAGCCACAGGGGTGGACCAGATGACCTCGAGAGGTCCCTTCCAACCTCAGTCATTCTGTGATTGTGATACTTCAGAGGGTCCAGATACCTTGTAGAGCACATCTGTAATGCATGTCTGTTCACAACATTTCTCTTCACAACATATTGCTATTAAACATATTCATGGTCTGTAAAGTACCAATTAAGTCCTTGGCACTGCTGAAGATGGCTCATGCCTTGATAACTTACGGTCTGCAAGAAAATAAAAAAATACAGAGACAAGACTCCCTTAAAGATATCGAATGGTCCTGACAAAATTATTAAACTACCACTTAAATATTTCTATTAATTCTGTCTTAATGTTTTGAACTTCATAGGAAAAAAAATCTGTATTATACCATTTCAGTATAATGTAAAATACTAGCTGCTGATTCTTTATCTGTAATAGAAATCTGCATATTACAGAAGAGAAGACAAAGACATCTTTCCAAAATCTTCATGATCCCTTGGTAATATTAGGGCCATTACAGCCTCTGGCGAAATTTAGCACAGCCTCAAGGACGGTCTAAAATCTGTTGGTTTGTTAACGCCTCCAGAGGCCATTATGCTAAAGTGCAGAACAGTCAAGCCATGCCCTTGGCACTTGACATGCAGGAAGAAAGATGAGAGGGATAAAATGAATCCAAAGATCAAACAGATAACACAAGCACCAAAGAAATTCTTAATCTGTATCAGAAGGGGGAGTACTAAGAGAAAGTTAGCAGATCTGCCAGAGAACTAGTGGGAAAAAGGAAATAATTAAGGAAGAATACAATATGAATACGAAGATAAATTTGTTTGTTAGTCTTTATCACATACTCTGTTCAAGGAGTTGTTTACTCTGAACTTCTTTTCTAATAATAAAGAAGAAAGATTATCAAAGAATTAAAATAAAAGGTGTTGATGCAAGTTGATAAATGTATCATCAAACCTTGGTAACATTTTGCTGTTTTGCTTGGTTTTTTTTCATTTAGTTTTTGCATAAGCTGAGGGAAGAGGTTGTTTGGCTACTAAAAATATTCAATTTCATATTAAAATCAGCTAAGATCCTAAAGGAATCAAGTAAGTGTTGTAACTCCATTTTAAAATGCTCTTAAGGATGATACAGGCAGCTACAGATCATTAAACCCTACTTATACACCTGATGAAATTGTTTGAAATTATCTTTGTTAAAAGCCGTATTATAAGAAAATATGGAAAGCCACTATACTGATATCTGTTGTTCTCTCCTTCACAAGAGAACAATCATGCTTCAATAAACTGTTACACTTCTTTAAATGCTAGTAAGCTGCTTTTCTAGGATTGACCCTGTTGAATAACATTACTCTGATGTTCTAGTTTGCACAGTCTAACAATCATCCTTTCATAAAGAGAAAAACAAAATAAAACAAAAGCAAAATTAAGAGACTTGAAAGAAAATAAAAGACAAAGAGGGCAAGTGGAAATGCTGTTTCATCAAGTAACTCTGCAGTTAGACCTTTCACACAGGATATGGCAGACTGAGGCTGCAGGAAGGATTAGCATATGCAATTTGCAAGTCCTGTGAAAATGCCCTAACTACTAAAGCAGGAAAAGATTTTCTGTTAATCTGTCTCAGCAAGCAGTTTTGCATTATACACAAAGCTGAACTTTCACAAGAGGGTTTGAGGAACGCTCACCACAAAATCTGATTCCTCTTGGAAGAAGCTTTAGGCAGAGTGATGTGAAAATGAGTCGTGGGAAATAACAAATATAGACATCAAGAATACAGGCACCTGATGGAAAAGTAATGCAGGTATCCCACAACACACTGGATAAAAGTGGCTATTACCACTGACATTACTATTTATGAAAATGCAGCGTTCTTCTCACCTCTCTAGGCCTCAGAATATCCATCCAAAATTATGTACTGCTTGTGTTAAGAAGATAAAAATGTTACATTTGTCTAAAAATATCTTTTCCAGATCTACTTGTGAGATTGAGATACAGCCTCATGTGATTCCTGCTTGAACGATATGAATTTATTCTCATGCTACAATAAAAGTAATGGAAGGTTTATTCCTACTGTTGTCCAATTAAACTTTTCTATTACTTTGACATCACTATTATTATATTTTTATTTTAAATTAAAATTATTTTTGTAATGATAGTTTTCTATTATTTTGACAACATTCAAACTGACAACAGTTTGTCATCTGCCTCCTTGTACCCAGAGGCCACAGATTTGATGGTACTCTGGAATCTGCCTCTGGCCAGAGGTTCTGTTTTCATAAAAGAAGGTGGTGGCTGTCTTTATCCACTAGATTAAACTAGACACATCTAGCATCAATTACTCAAAAGTTATTACTTTGTGCTTTTTTTATTTTTTAAATTTTTGATCACTTATGCTACAGGTATTGCAGAAAAAAAAAGTTGTCTTAAGCAGAAAGCAGGAGGAAGAATTAACATTCACTATTGCTAATATCACATGAATTGATCATCTTGCCTGCATTAACAAAGGTAAAGACTAGAAGAAATATATTCCAGGGTGAGAGCTATCTTCAATGTGTCTATTTCTTCTAGTCTATATTTACCTAACATCTAGTAGTGATATTGGCTATTAAATCAGAGTGTAATTCTCATTGACCAGACACTTTTGATAAATTTAAATAAAATTTATTATATTATCATGCTTTTATTGTTGTCACTTAACCCACAACTGCACTGCTAACCAATATCAGTTCTATCAGAGAGTTCAAACATTCTGCTTAATAAAAATATCATGCCTTCAGCTTTCTTTTTAATCAGCAAAAACTGATACCAGCACTCATCCTGGAAGATTAAATACCACCAAACACACCATTTTTCTACCTGTTTCTACACATCAACTAACAGTTCTGGGACCTAAAGGTTAACTTTTTTCCCAGGGATAGTTACCATCCTTCATTTTGATCTTCTCCTTTTGTCCAACCAGTTCACCTTATCTAATGCAAATATCGATCTAGCACTATTGCTCAGTAACAAATTTAAAGTTTTGGGGCAAAATCTTCCTTACTTTTGACTGGGTCATTTATTTTTTGAAAAAGTATCTACAAAAGATACAGCACACACAGTAGCTGAAAGGAAAGGAGAGAAGTGAAAACTTTTAATGGGAATCCAAACCTTCTATTGAGAGGTTGGACAGGTCATCTCCCTTAACAAGACATATAGGAAGTATTCATTTCTTTTAAACTGACATTGGCAAGGACAAAATGTGAAATAGTTTTATTATAAGAAAGGACTTGAACTCCCACAAAGGGAGTCATTAAAAACAAGACTGTGATACAAGGATAGTAGTTAAATACAGTGCAATTGGAATTATAATTCAAAGCAGAAGTCCACTGACTACAGTCAGATATATGATGTCATTTCTTGTAATTAAATTGCAAGAGTCATCTGGTAAATAATATGCTCATAGTTCCTTGCCCCATTATGCCTGACTGCTCTAATGGTATGTACAAGAAAAAACCTGAAAAATTTAAAAGAGGATTTGTATCTTATAGCTTAAATAACAGACATTTTTAATCCATCTCCAGGTTTCATAAGAATTACTCAAAGTTTCTCTAACGGTTGGCAGGCTCACAAGTTGTGAGACATTTTTTAATCAATTTAACAGGTTTTTAGTGGAATCCCTTTAGAAGAGAATCACAGAAGATCTAGGAATACTGTTGCTTTGTTCTAAAGGATCTCAACCGTTTCACAAATTTGCAACTTTTCCAACAATCCTGTATAAACATGCAAATTCTGATGCAAATAGTGAGGTAACTTTGTACTTTAGTTTAGGGGATAATGCAGTTCTATATCCTGGCTTCATCAGATCTATGTGTCTCTTGGTTTTACAGTTATATTGGCAAAGGTAGCAACTAGATTAACAAGAACCTATTAATATTCCTCCCAGATAATAATCAGGTGACTTTACATTTCCTATTCTCTAAAATTTCACTGAAGCAATTTTTTGTGCTGTTTCTTTCAAGCACCTGTCTTGAATCCTAGGTAGCACTGTTATCCAACAGCACTGTTTTTAGGAAAGAACTGTTCCTTTGGGCACTTCAATATGTTCCACCTAGAGTCACTCAAATGTCACTCACAAATGACAAATGCTGACAAACACATGTGAATTCACAGACCACAGAGATCCTCAATTTTTATATTGCCATTTGTCTTTATAACATTCATATGGGTTTCCTTCTAACTTTTGGGAAAAATATGTTTTCAGTCAGTGTGAGGGGACAATGGAATGAATATATGAAGGAGAGCGCGTAGGCTGGAATGCATAACAGGAGTTCAGGTAGACAGAAAACTCTTCAAGGAGAAGGAGAAAAGTCCAGATTTTTTCTTTAAAACTCTCCCAAATGTTTATGGATTACCTCAAAGTCCAAATTTTAGCTAAATAAAATAAGCCAATGACTAACATGGCAAACTTTGAAGTCACCATAGTCCCTAAAGTTGACCCATTATTTTAGTATTTCTCTGTTTTTTCCTATCAAAGAAGATAAGATGTTGCCAGTAAATAACCTGCGGAGCTACCCTAAACCAACACAGATATCATATTAAAATACACTTAAATTTATCACTCAGTTTTCTTTCCTTCCTTCATAGCAGCTAATACCATGGAAATTCTTCAGAGAAAGACTCAGGCAGGCAGTAGAGATTTATAGGTTGAGAAGCCTTGTATTCATGTCAAAGTGAGCTTCAAAGGATCTGAAATATAAAACTTGCAGAATATCTCCAAAGCCATAGTAAAACATTTTAAAACATTCATATTGCAGATGCACAAGTTAGCTGTTCAACTTATTTTTTGTGCTCAGTGCACTGAAAGCTGACCATGTGCCTACTATTACCTGCAATTCTAATGTCTCCATCCACTAAAGAGTATAGTAAAACTAAAACATGACAGAAAGGCAGGGGAATGATCAAAGCTAGAAGTACTTCTGAAGAAGAGGATATTAGATTAGGAATCCTTAGCTTAGACAAAAAGTACCCAAAGGGATATGTTCTTGATGTATAAAATTATAAAAGCCATGAATAAAGAAACTAGGGAGCAATTAGGCACTATTTTTGTAAAACAAGAACAAGGGGCACTAAATGAAATTATAACCCACAAAATTTTCAACAAACAAAAGGAAGTGCTTTTTCACACAGTGCATAATTAAATTGCATTGCCACAGGATGTTGTGGAGGCCAAAGATATAAATAGAATCAAAAAGTGATTAGAAATATGAATGCAGGTCCATCAAAAAACAAATAAACAAAAAATTCTGTATGACTCAGAAAATACTTCCACACTGCAGTGCCAGAAACTATCATACTGTATTTGCCCTGTTCACATATCCTGCTTTTTCCCAGGCACCTGCATCTGACATCTGTCAAGTAGAGGGGCAAGAAGTAATCGCTTCTTCCTGAATGGGTAGGTTTTTCTGGACAGGTCTGCCTGGAAACACTTGGGTGGAGGCAGCAGCAAGTGCTAGACAATCACTGATGTAAAACATGCTTTCGTACCCCTCTGGAGGCCCACACCGGAGGATCCATCAGGCCTTTGTCAGACGCAAGAATTTGCAACACAGTGCCGGTCTCATGCGGTATGGCTGTTCTGCTGCAGCTACAGCAGAAAAACCTACGCAGATACTACCTGCCCAGACTTTTTGGGCAATTTTCTTACCAGCACTGGCTACACTCAGTCAATAGCAGCCACAATGTTGATACAACTGAACAGTACAAATCTTACTCATTATGTCTGAATGATCTGAGGATCATTCAGCCTCTGAGGATAACCAAAAGTTTATCTAAATACACAAAACTTTTCTGAAAGTTTTTTTCAATGTCAATAAAATGTAGGGCTTAAACAAATATCTAACCACAAGTCAATTCTTTGAAGCACTCTTATTTGAAAAAAAACTCATTGTAGTTCATTGGAGTCTTTCAGCCTCCTTTATCAGATTTTGAGTCAAACCAGCAGCACTGATGAGCATTATCACAGCTTAAACAATCGCTTCATGATCAGCTAGAGCTGCATTTGTCATCTGAAAAAAATGTATTTCCTTTCAGTTTAGCCCTTAGTACCAGCATATCTCCTCTCTGAGTTTATTTATGTATTTTAAGATGCATCATAAAATCTAGACTTTTTTTCTTTTTTTTATGAAATGTGACAGACCCTTCTACATTACCCAAGTATTTGACTTAAACAAGCTGACATATCAGCAAAACCTTAAATTGTTTCAGTGATTCCTTAAAATAGATTTGGGAACTTTTATCATGAGCTGTAGTGGTCACAGGCTTGGGTAGATGTATGTGGAGGTGTCTCACATGAGTGCTTTCTCCTAGCTAGCCCTTTGTTACTCCAAGTATCCTTCAAAACTCCTGACTCTCTCTATAGAAGTAATTGCATAATTTTCCTTGCAAGGTGTGGCAATGGGGCAAAGCCATCATACAGTTGCTGGCTGAAGACAGAGCTACCACTGTAGCAGGCGTCTGTTAGTTGACACCAAATTGTCCTGATTTCAAAGCAGGTGACTTGTTTATCAAAGAATTCCCTAGTGATGTCATCCTCAAAATTATCTATTATTTGGCCTCTGTCTTTGTTACTGGGCTCTCAAACCAGCAAAGCAGATGTTGCACAAAAAAACAGAGGAGACAATCAAAATTTGTGTCCTATGAACATAAACTAAAACCCACAGATGAGAGTTTAATTTTAAACCAGTTAATTTAATCTATTGAAATGCAAGGGAAAAATGTTGTACAGCTATAGAAGCTGAGAAGTGTCTGAAACAAGGTAGTTCAATTTTGGCTTGTAAGGTTAAGTTGTTATCGAAAATATCAGTTAAAGAAAAAGATCTGAAATTATTCAGCATTATGATTATTCCTGCAGCTTGATTTTGTGTGCACCTGTGTTACTGAGAAAATACTATTACATAAATTTAACAATTGAAAGCAAACCCATGAATTAGACTACTCTTAAAGAATAAAGATCAGGTTCATCTCTCCTCAGCTGATAGCTTTCTGCAGATTCATTTGACATTTGCTCTCTCTCGTAAGACATTTTTATCTGAGTTAAATAGGGATCTGTTCGAAATACAGTGAGCAGCTTCATGGGTAAGAGCTGGACTTTGACAAAGACAACCTTTGTAACCTGTACTTTATAATTTCTCCACTCTGCTCCTGAGGAAGATTCAGGATAAGTAAGCTATGCAGAATAAACCTAAAGAGGATCCTACAGCATGAGGACTGGAAAAGTGCAAATACATACCTGCTTTGTCCAAATATTATTTTTGTCTCAACTAGGGCTGCAAATCAGTGAACTTCTTGAACATTGCCAAACAAGAGATAAGGTTTTTTAAAAATATAGACTAAAATGTGTCTATACTTTTATGTATATGAATTTATGTCTGTGACTGAATAATGTTGTTTGGTGGATTAGATGTGTATAAATACACACACAGAAGTGCAGATTCTCACAAATATAATTACAATATCCTGTGGAATCAAAACCACACACATTTTTTCAAAAAGCTTAAATTCCCACAAAGTTTCATAAGGTTCATTGCACTGAACATGATCCTATCCATAGTCCTAATTTCCATAGGTGTGTATCTGCATGGTCTTTTTACCAACGAGGTATCTACTTGTATACTCCTAAACACAAAACAAACAGTGTCAGGTTTGAGACATCAGCTTTTACATCATTCTGCCATCATCCACATTGTTAAAATATTAGCACAGTTCCTGGTGCAGTTTTGGCCACACCAACTAGCCTTGTCCCAGTACTTTCTGGGCTCTAGGTTTGGGGCAGGAACCATTCTCAATGTACAGTTTCGATGGGGCCATACCATTTTGAAGCACAGGAGAGCTTAGTTCTTCCAAAATATCTCACCTCAGGGCCAGAAAAGAAAGCTTGGATACATCCTATTTGCTAATATAGACAAAGCATGTGGTTCCAGTGTATGTATCTGCACTTAAGAGTATGTCATGTGATTAATTTTAATTTCTTAAAGAAATTTATGCAATAAAAATGCTACAAAATAAAAGGCAAAGAGTAAGACCTAAAATATTAATGTAGAGAGATATGAATTTTTAATGCTCTGTCATTTTGGATGTACACAGTGAACACACAATGAATTAAAATCTATACCAGGTAAAAAGGAAAAGAAGGGAATAATGAAAAAAAATCTGTAACATAATCATAAAAATAAACAAAATTGTTACTAACTAATGTGGCTGACGAAGAACCAGTTCTTTAAAGGATCAAGCCTTAGACATTAGTTTGGGAGATTAACTTTTTGGTCTTTGGCCAACAATTATTATGTTTTTGTTAGTTCCACAAATAGCAAAAAATGGACAACCCATTTAAGTGAATTATGCAGGAAACGTGCTGGATATGATATTTCAGGTTGCCATGATTCTGAATTTCACTGAATTTTTTTAGAGTTGGAAGGGACCATAGAGATCATCTAGTCCAACTCCCCTGCTGAAGCAGGA
>JAOXJK010000012.1:100745290-100766469 GCA_025774025.1 Xenus cinereus | reverse complement strand
TTCAATTTCTTTCTTTACAAAAAAAAAAAAAAAAAAGAAAAAAAAAAAAAAGAAAGTTTTCTTCAAAGTTTGAAGTCACATTTTCAAAGCCAAATGTAGTGTTTCATGCTTTTAATTTTGGGTCACAGTGTTCCTCTACCATCCTGGTCTAGTCTCAGGACAAGCGAATCCACTGAAATTATGTTTTACCATTCTGAGTTGACCGTAGCTCCATTATTTGCAGAATGGCTGATCTCGTTCCTGGCTTGACCTCATTCTTACATTCCTGAGGAAATTTCTTGCCCTCTCTGAAGTACTTAGGGGATAAATAGGACAGGAAGTGGCAAGTAAAGGGTTAGAACTAGGTTTAAACTACATTATAGATTACATTTATAACAGTTTTTTTATTTTGTATTCATTGTTTCTATGTTTAAACATTTATAAGGTAGTGGTACTAGAGAACAAACTTTGCAAATGTATAGAATCCTGATTCCATTCCTCCAAGAGATTACAGTTTCAAAAAGCAGGTGTAACAAATAGATACAGCAAGCACATAGAGCAAGTGTATAGCTGTTGAGACATTGTGAAATAGTGGGAGGTGCACAGTTCTGAGCTAGTTGGAATTCTATCCCAACGTTATCTGCGCATTCACTGTATTCCTGTTTAATTTCACTATATACAATTTATGTATACATCAGCGCATGCTTCTCTGAAGTGCCTGTATACTGATGCAGGCAGCATAGGGAATAAACATGATGAGTTAGAGATCTGTGTGCAGTTGCAGGGCTACAGCTTTGTTGGGGTCACAGAGACTTGGTGGGCTGGCTCCCATGCCTGGGCTGTTGCAATGGAGGGAGACAGGCTTTTCAGTACAGGAACGGAAAATGAGGAGACAGTGCAGACAGTGAGGTCAGTTGAAAACTGACTGAATAGCTGGGCCCAGACGGTGGTGATCAGTGACACAAAGTTTTGTTGGAAGCCAGTCACTAGCCATGTACCCCAGGTGTCAATAATGGGTCCCATACTGTTCAACCTCTTAATTAATAATTGAGGCAAGAGGCAGAGTATACCCTCAGCAAGTGACACAAAACTGGGAGGAGTTGCTGATAAGCCAGATGGTTGTGTTGCCATCCAGGGAGACCTCAACAGGCTGCTGAAATGTTCTGACAGGAACCTCAAGCATTTCAACAAGGGGAAGTGCAAAGTCCTGCACAAGGGGAAGAACAAGCTCATGTACCAATATATGCTGGGGGCTGACCAGCTGGAAAACAGCTTTGCAGAAAAAGACCTGTGGGCACTGGTGGACACAAACTTGAACATTAGCCAGCAATGTTCCCTTACTGTAAAAAAAAGCTCATGGTGTCCTGGGATCCATTAGGATAAGTATTGTCTGGAGTCAGAGGGATGTGGCCCTTCCACTTCACTCAGCACTCTTGGGATCATAACTGGAGTACTCTGTGGCTCCTCAGTACAAGAGAGACAGATATGCTTGAGAGAGTCCAATGAAGGGCCACAAAGATGACTAAGAGACTGGAACATTTCTCCTATGAAGAAACTTTGAGAGAGCTGAGAGAGTTTAGCCTGGAGAAGAGAAGGTTAGTGGTGAGGATCTTACCAATGTGCACAAATGCCTTAAGGAAGACTGCAAAGAGAATGGAGCCAGGCTCTTTTCAGTGGTAGCCAGGGAAAAGGTAACGAACACAAACTGAAACACAGGAGGTTCTCTTTGAAAATCTGAAAACTGTGAGGGCAACTGAGCACTGGCACACGTTGCCCAGGCAGGTTGGGGCAATCTCAAATATCCATTATTCGAGATATTCAGAAATTGTCTGGATGTGGTCCTAGGCAAGCCGCTCTAGGTGACCCTGCTTGAGCAGGGAGAAGTTCGACCTCTAGAGGTCTCTTTCAGTCTCAACCATTCTATGATTCTGTGATTCGGCTTTATACCAAAGGAAAGTTTTGAGGAGGAAGGATGTTATAGCAGCATTTTTAAAGAGAACTCAAAAGTCTGTATGCCTCTGGAAAAATGCCTAGTGCTAAAAGATTTGCTACTCATAGGTTGTGATTAACCTGCTCTACTTTATTATTAATGCTATGCCAAATGCAGAAACCAGGATGTATTTTCATCTTCTGATTCATCTCGTTAAACTGTATATAACAGAAAATAAATTACATACACCTAAACAGACTTTTCAAGGGCAAATATAATATATTAACACAGTGCCCAAGAAACAGAAAAATGAATCTTAATAAAAAATGTCATTCATTACAAAAAAGTAATATGTGGTTTTGCTTAGACGGTACTGACATTTTACCACTGTGGAACCTTAAACAGTTCCCTATTAGACAAAATTACTTATGCTTTCTCTTGTAAAAGATCAGAGAAAAAAATAATAGCTTGTCACTCCAATAAAAACCATTAACTTGTTGGGAAAATTCCGGGACAAGGCTGTTTTACCTTTGCTGCAGCAGAAGCTTCATGCTGAGACTAGAGGTGTCTGATTGACCCATCATCCCTGCTGGAAGCCTATACTCCTCAGCTAGCCTTGACTTGTGTGACCTCAAAATAAGTGCTGATATTTTACAATTCATGACACAAAGAAAAAGGAAAAATGAAAATGGAATATATGATTAGGAATATAATTTTCAGTCACCACTGTCTCCTGAATGCTTTGATTCCTGTTACTAGCAGTTTGAAAGTATCCGTGTATTATGCTGGAATCCTTCTTCCTGTTAGAATAGACTAATGATAACCTGGATTTAAGTCATTTTGTCCTCCTTAAATGACATGCAAAATGAAAAGAAAAAAAATATATTTAAGTGTCAAGTATGAGTACTTGTCCTCCATCAGCCAACTGAGGATTTAATTAAAATACTGCAAAGATCTTTATCAGGTGTGCCATAGCTCCATTATCACTACTGGAATGTTAGTGGATTTAGTATCAGTTTGCTATAGCTGAATATCAGGTTGAATTTCAATAAACATGTGTACAAAACACAGAAAATGATTGGACAAAATGCTGGAATTTTACTCTATTTTACAGTTAGGGAGATGCAAAACTGTTTAAAATCTGTAATGAAATAAGCAAGTGGATTATGTGTAGCTTTTACTAATTCTCACAAACATAATATAAAAATGCTGTACTGTACTCTCTTTTAAGAATTCCTTTGTAAGGTCTACATGATGCTTGCTTAGTTTTTGGTACTGAGATATTTGTTTAGAAACAGTAGTGCTAAAAAAGTTACTTTTTCTGGCAAACAAGTGGGTTATCAACGCTCAGCATATATGCAGACATTTGAAGCTACTTCTCTGACAATAGCTGCTTATAGCTGCTTCCGAGTGACCAGTAGTTGACATTAGTATTCAGGCTCGATCTCTTCTCACTGCTTTGCCACCACCAAAGGAGTTTACTTGACTAATGGTGGCTCCCCGAAATTTCTTTTCTGCTTAGGCCACTGTGTTACAAATATTTAATTTCCATCTCACCGTTCTCTGGAGTGTACCCATTGATTTTTTGAGGAACCTGTTTAGAAGCTATGTTGGAACACTGACACTGCAAGTGTTCCTGTAAAGGTAAAGATAGCACAGCCTAACAGCTTTAAGATAGCCATCCTGAAAGGATGGATGACTACGTACAGACTTGAAAAAAACTTCCTTTATAGTCATGCACTGCATGCTTGCCTTGAAATCCTTCTGGACACAAACCACAAGTTTTGTAAAACATGAGCCTACAAAAGCAGAGTAAAATTATGCCTTTTCTGTATTCTGTTTTGGTGAGTTCCAAGTTTTCCTCTTCCTGTTCAGAGTTGTCCTGACAGCATTAGAGATTCAGAGCTCAGGATCCAGGTCACAAGTGACATTACAGTCTATCTCACAGCTGTGCACATGGAAAGATCTTGATTTGGCATGCCTTTTCCCTTTAGTACCCTAAACCAAGTTAACGGATTATTGAAATTGATTTTTTTTCCTGTTTTATTTTTTTTTTCTTCCTTTTCTCTTTACCTTTAATATTGACACCTGTCTTGATGCTAAAGAGGAAGAATTCTTGGGTCTTTGTCAGAATGTGAAACAAATTGATAACCTATATTGAGGTGGCGTACACTGAGAAAATGTTTAAACCCCCGAGTGAAATTTTCTTCTATATAAAAATGTTGTTTATATTTATACAACTGCATAACTCAGATCCATGTATGTCTGTAATGTATGTCTGTATTAGTCTTTTGGAAACCAAAAATTATATAACTATACCTATATCTCAGTAACAGCTTTTTTGGTGCTAATAATTTGAAGAAGGCTAATTTTCAACCCTTTTCTTTCCATACACATTTTCATTTTGAAAGGGAAAAAAACCTGCTAAACATTTTCCTTCCTTTTTTTTTTTTTTTGTTATAACTGTTATTCTGAATAAACTATTATTCTAGAGGCTAAGTAGAAATGCTAGTTTGAAATGTAATTGTGCTAAGGGCTTTTAATACTACAGTAGAGTGAAATACTAGACTGGAGCAAGAACCAGAAACCAACATGCATTTTCCTGTATGGAGATGCTTCAGATGCATTCAATGAATTCAACAAAAGTTCAGGATTCTTTCATTATATAGTTTACATTACCCTAATGAACCGATCTCAAATTAGGTTTTTCTAGCTATAAGTGGCTCTCTGGGCTTCAACCTATTTTAGCTTAAAAAACCTTATTTTTATCTCCTGGGAAATATAATTTAAAATTGTTTATCCTTTCAGCCTTCACTATTAACTGTACCTACAAAACAAATTCTTTAATTATTAGTTATCACTATCACTACAGTTAAAATTTGAGACCACATTCCCCTATTTCTGAAGGGTTAATTATTGCTTAAAGAAGCTGATACTCATTTCAAGTCTGCTTCAGACATAGTTTTATATATCACTAAGTATCTTGATAAAAGATCTATTAATCACGGTTTTTAGCTAAATTATTCTGGAACAATAGGTCTGGCACAGGTTAATAAAACACAAATTTTGTATTTGACTTTCTGTTACCAGTCAGATTCTAAATCAAAGGACGTTGCCGTTGTTATCTCTCCTAGCACTATTAGACAACCCTTTGCCAATTTGTGTGCTCTGATTAAATTTATTCCTGCCATAAGGAATTCCTTGGTGTATCAGTTTCCAGAGGTCATTTAAGTTCCACTTATGTTCAGCTTTACAAATTCCTTGTCCCTGGTGTCATACTCTTAACCTCCTGACATCTCAGAAGACATTAAATTTTAATATGCAATATAATAGTTATTCCTGGGGCCATGCCATGTTTCTTGGTTAGGTTGAAAAGGCAAAGCAATACCCAAGGCAGCAAGCTACCAGGGGCAGATGCTTTCCCTTGGAATACGCTAGCCTGACTGATGCTGGCAGGCAAGAGTGAATAGTTCGAAGCATCATCCAGTGACAGCAGCAGTCGCCCATCCTAGAGACATCAGTTATTATCATCTTGCCCAAAGGAGCAAGACGTCTTTTTTGAGCTCTCAGCTTACCTTGTGCTCTGCAGAGTATTCTTATTCCTTTGAATTTATATCCTTTTCTGTAGGAGCAACAGCCTGGGTCTGGGACTCTCACCTTCGTACTCAGTGACTCTCCAAACTTCATTTCACATTAATGTCCCATAAGCCTTGGGCTCTCTATGGTTGTCCCCAGGTTATGGCTAATAGATCATGTCATAACTATCTGTGCAAACTAACTCTCCATGTCTTTGGAAAATTATTAATGTAATTTTCTTTTTCTAAAAATAGTGGAGCTCAGTTTTCTATCAGGCACTGAAAACTTAGTCTTCACTCTTAAGTTTAACCATGCATCAACTATTCTTGATTCCATGCACATCTCTATTCCCACATGTTGTGGTATCTACTACTGCAGAAAGTAGTACACATAATATTAAAAGAAAAAAAAATATATATTTTCCTCAGTTGGTTAGATTTCTGTAAAAATCAGTCATTTTTTATTTCAGTGGTCTTTTAAATTATAATATTTTGCTTTACTCCTTTCTTCTTTTTGGGTTTCTCTGCCTCCAGGTCTCTTTTCTGAAAATACAGATTTGAGGATTAAGTGTTGCCTGTCTGCTGTGACCATGTGTAACAGGAAATGCCAAAACTGATGTGACAAAACTGTCTCTCCAAACCCCACTGTAGCATCTAAATATTTTATATACCCTGTGCAGGCAACACAAAGCAATGTAAAGTACATTCACTTGATGGTTGTGAATTATGAAACAGCTCCCAGTTTTCCTGAAACCCTAGGTGAAATCTAAGAATGCTTGCCAAGATGCGTCTTGTAAATAAATCAGCTCTACCTATATTAAGAGAACAATTTGGACAGATGGCCATTTAGAATTCACTGTTTCACTAAGGAAGACAAAAACAAGAAAACAGAGAAAAGAAAAGACCATACTAGGGCAAATCTTATGACAAAATATGTAATTTTCCTTTCTTTAATGCACTATGAATTGAAAGTGCTAACTAACTGAAAGGGGAAAATAGACATTCATAGCTACAATATTAGAAAATATTATAATAATTAAGGTGACATTTGATATATTCATAGTAACAAGATGATAACTAGTCATTGTTGGATTCTTTGTAACAAAGCCAGCTCGTATGCAGGACTAAGTGCACTCCAGATGATACTATAAAATCTTTCAGTAGACTGGCAATGTAATTACAGCAACTGCTTGCTTACCCATATTGTGTGAGGTCTTATGTGCTGCACTTATTTAAGAGCTAAGATATATAAAACTTATATTCCTTGAAAGACCTAAGCAAAAAAGACTTCTCATTCTCTTACCACATATTCTAGTGAATGCAGAGGCTGCCATCAAATTTGAGAACTCCACTTCAAAAAGGATTTTTCCAAATTGTAGAGTAATTGCATCTGAATTCTGAAATCATCCACATAACCAGAACAGGAATGAAAACTATTAATTTGCAGTAGATACATTTAAAGGAAAGAACCGAAATTCCTGGATATTTTTGTCCAGGTTTCCTTACAAGGTGTGGTATCACAGATTCATGGAATTGTCAGGGTTGGAAGGGACCTCTAGAGATCGTCTAGTCCAACTCCACTGCAAAAGAGGATTGCCTAGAGCACATTACTCAGGACTGCATCCAGATGGGTCTTGAAAATCTCCAGAGAAGAGGACTCCACAACCTCCCTGGGCAGCCTATTCCAGTGCTCTGTCACCCTCTGTATGTATGGTAAAACTTGTTCCAGTCCTTCATATAAAATATACTATAAAAATTATTATTTGCTAAGTCATGTTGTATCAGGCTGACTTCCCATACAATTTTTAGGTGTTTATTGTTTTTCTCTGCAGCATCTTTCCAGTGGGTGTCTCACTTGAGAGGGAATAATAATCGAGTTCAGAGCTGTCTTCTTTCCACTGAAATTGCACTAAGATAATTTTTGCCTATATCTGCCTGGCTTGGTGTATTATTAGAACTCGTGGTGCTCCATATTGTCATAGCATGTGTCTGTTTCCACAGCTTGCTCAAGGAGCAGAACAGTTCCAGAAAGGGCTAGGACATTTGGACTCAAAAATTTGTGTTCCCAAGTTGTTTGGCTGTACCTGAAATTGTTTCAGTGTTGGATTGTACTGATCAGACTATAGCATACCTGTCAGCTCCTCTTCTTTCATAAAATCAGAACCATTCATTCTTACTTACTCACTAATGTTCTGGCTACCTCTCATGAAAATCTGTTTACAAAATACATGCAGGGTCTGAATTACTCCCTTTCTATCAAAGTGTGGTTCCCTGTAGAAGTGTTACATCACTGGAGTTATTTTTGAATCAGATTGTCAGAATCCTAGCTAGTCACATTTGAGATTATTCCTTTCTAAATATCTCAATTATATTTCTGTCTACACTTATGATCTTGCTTTCTATCATTTCCCTTTTCACTTTACTGTTAATGGCAGACTTAATAACTACTAACATACATCAATAAATCCTATATTCACTCCCAGCTAGTAGAAAAGGTTTGTATCACTGTCTCTTCTGCTCTCTCTCAACTGTTTATCTGTGTTTAAAATGTTAAGCCTTTTGGAAACAGCATTTTCTTTACTAATATAGTCTTAGATAGTTGGAAATTTTTTAGTACCTAATGACATTCAAAATGATCATTATTACCAAAGAGGGCTTTTTTCCACTTTTTTTTCTTTTTTCTAATTAAGCAAATGAAAATGTGAATAACAGCACCTTGTGCACAAAACACTGCAGTTCTCCACTTTTTCAGGACAAACTTCTTTTTTGTTCATCTCTGTTTATACTTTTAAGGTCATTTATTTCCATTGTGCAAAAAAAGTTCTAATCCTAGTTACGTAGATAAATATTTCCATGAAACAGTATAAAATTATAAATTTGAATGCAATTACATTTCATCTGTTATATTAATTTCATCTGAACAGTGTTGTTGCAAGGAGATTATAAACTGGAATTCTGACCTATCTTAAAGCCATACATTTGACTGCAATTATAGATATGTCCTTCTTTTTCTTATGAAGTTGTACATCTACAGAGCACTGTAAAGGTACTTTAGCTCCTCATATTCCTATGCTGAAAGAAACACTCAAGGAAGAGTTAGTCAGTTTTACATATACATAAGTTAAAATTTAACCTAGTTTTTCAATTTATCGCTGTACATGCATGGTATAAAGATACCATACAGAATGTATTGATGAAGAAGGCAAATTTCTTTGAACTCTGGATCTCCCCAGTATAATCCAGTTTTTACATTACATATTCAATTATTTCCTAAAATTCACTACATGTCATTTTTAGCAATTTTGGTTTTGATTCCTTATTCCATCTTTGTGTTGTCATAATGTCTGTCTTTGAGTTGTCAGGATAGAATTACAAAGGAACTGAGTAAACCATTCTGATTCTGTAAATCAGCTAAACTTGTTACTACTGAAGCTTTGCAAGTTGTTCTCTTTTTTTATATACAAGAATTATATTTTCTAGAGGAATCAAGTTCTTATGAAAGATTTGAGTGTATTTTATTGTTATCAGGAAAAAAAATTACTTCTGTATTGAAACATGAAAACTGCTGGTTTGTTTTACATTTTGCAAAGTTACATCAATATAGAAATATAAAATTATTAAAACCCAAGTTTTCTCTTTAGCAGTATGCTATGTTTATAGTATTATACTATCAAGGAGTCATCCAGAAAGGTACAAGCACTTTCAACCCACTCAAATTTAAGCAATCACCTGAGCTAGAAATTTCGTCACTAGGAGACACTAGACCTCTCTAGGGGACAGTACAATCTACCTAATACTTGAACCATCCTTCTTAGAGCACCTCTCTCTCTGCCTTAATTATAGAAAATAAGGAAAGAGGGAACCTCAAGAGATAGCACTCCTACTTTAGTTACCATTCGGCTATGTCAAAGTTCAGAGGAATAAATGTATGTAAAATCTAAGCAGACAGCATGTTCAGATTTTTATTCCACATCCCAAATTTTTCTATCACATGTAACTGATGAAGAATTTCTGACTTGCTGGTACAGAAGAAGGTGAAGAAAGAGAACTCAATATGCCATTTCTTCATCAACTATAGTATTGGAAGCAGAGGCACGAGCCAAAAACTGTTCCTGTAGAGGGTGTGAATATACATAGCCTGGGCATTTCTATCAAAATTTGAATAACAGAGTGATTTCATAATGCAGAGCCCATCTGGACCCGAGTCTAGGTTTTCTGCCAAATGAGCACCTTGGCAAGGGTATGAGTTGTTAATTTTATGGTATCATATGTTTATTAAATACAGAGCATGTAGGATTGTGCATTTATGTCATGCTTTACAAATAGATAATAAAATAGTCACACACACACCCCTCCCCGCCCTCTCCCCTTTTCTGTGATGAGATCATAAAAGGCAAAACAGGACATGGGATATTATTTCAGCAATGAAAGAAGTGAAGAGATAATGCAGAAAGGAAAGGTGGAAAAGGATAGAATTTTATTTCCATGAACCCTATTTGAAGGGAAAAAAGTATCAGCCCTGGCAGGGAAAAGAATCAGACTTTCCAAATTGCACCATGAGAGAAGGCATGAAAGTTAATTTGGGAGAAAAAATATCAGGTGCACAGAGAAGAGAACAGGGAAAGAGAATTTATCTAAAACATCTGTCTGTATATCTCCTGATCAATTAATATAATGAGATCTTTCTAGAACTCCTTCATTAGCTTCAATTTGCGTTATTGTAAATAACGACTCATTTAAGAAGTCAGTTTGCTAATAATTAATTTTTTTACATATTTATATGTGTTGAACAGTATATGATTGAAGTCAGACCATCAGCACTAATTTCTTTATTTCTTACCTCTTATTTGGTTATCAATCAGGCTTACACAGACAGAAGTATAAGATAAGAAAACAGCTCTGGAAAAGGCATTTTGGATACCCGAAAAAAAAGATGAGAGGCCAGAAAGGAGATGGCTGGGCATCTGTCTCAAACAGTGCTATGAAAATCCCATTATCAGGGCCTGAATATTCAGTCTGTTTAAAGTTGGAAAAACAAAACGCTGTATCCTCCTGTATAAGCTGTCAGAGAGAGATCTGGGTAGGCAAAGAGGCATAAAATATTCTCCTGCATTGATAAAAATTTCTCTCAGGTAGCTAAAGGTGGTTTTGTGCAATAAAACTCAGAGTACATTGTTTGTTTGTTTGTTTTATTTTTAACTTTAAAAAGTGGGGATGTACCATAAGAAGCTTTCTTAAAAACCTTTCCTTGAATGCACAACTAATTCATACTAACCAGAAAAATCTGGAATTTGTAGGGGAACAACAACAAATTCCATGGCAGTATTTTCCATCTACTCTTCCAAGTAGAAAAGGATTTAGGAGAAACAAAAAATCTATCAATATTCATTTTAATTTTCGTTAAAGGAAACTGAAAAAATTAGGAGTACAGAGATAAAGAATGCTCACTTTATGACTGTACAGGAAAGTAATTTAAGACTACAAACATTGTACTTTGAATTAGAACATATCTGACAAGCAAATTTTAAAATATCTAAGAATAGGTTAGCTTTTTTGTCACTTGCAATTAAATATACTTAGAAATAATTATATGCATGGTGATGCTTTTTACTCAATAAAACTGTACTATGTGTCTCGTGCAAACCTGTATGATTGCTAATACCTTCTAGGAGCTTTTGTTTGCTTGATTGTTTGTTTTTAAAATTTAAAATTCTTCGTGGTTTCTCTGTTCATGTATACTTATTATGAGGGGATATATACCTCCTAATGAAAGTCAGCTCAGTGCTGTAATATTCAAACAGAGGCAGTCATATAAAAGCAACTCTTTAATTTGGGCATAACAAATGATAACAGTATAACCACTCTGTTTCTTTATATTAAATCCACTTAAGATAAAATGGTACTTTATCTTTCACTATTTTTGTCCATTACCTTCAATACATGAGTCAGCATTGAACTGAAACATTTTTCTGTATACTGTGTTCTGTAAGGTGTGATGGATAAGGAAAAGCCAAGGTACCCAGCATGTGTTAATATAAATCCTGCTAGTCCTTTTGTAAATATATGGATTGTCATGCCTGTGCGTTGTGTTTGCTTAATAGGCAAGATCACCTGAATACATAGTGCTAAGTCAAAGGGTTTTCTGGCTAGGACAGGTTCTATGTAACTTCAGAAGATTAATTGTTAATCTGCCACAAAATGTTTGGGACAAAAAAAAAAATTGAAAAGATTACTGTCTATAGGATGATGTAATTGCATGCATACAGAATTTTAAAATAACCTAACAACGCAGAAAAGATAATTACATTACTTATTTTATTGTTGTTGTTCTTGCAATAACAACAAAAAAGTCACTTTTATGAATGTCACTGACTTAAAAGTCTTGAGAAAAATGGCATTTTAATTTATTTTTTTTTTCTCTTCACATTACTTAGCAGATCAGATGTCTGAATACTGCTAGGTAGCTGATGGAGTGGTTAGTTCAAAAAATTCAATATATATGTATTGATTAGGTTTTTTCCCATGCACTAATCCATAATTAAGCAAAGTTATTCCACACAAATTCAACGAGTTTAAGAAATACTGTAAATAATTTTTCAGCCAGATGTAAATATTTAACAGCATTTTTAGATATGAATCCTTTTTATTCTACTACACTTAACCTTTTTACATAGCTTATGTTGCTTATAGAAAAATAATGAACTGCTGAAGATTAAACAAATGTATCACAGGGAATGTAATGACATTCCATGTGTAAAGTGAAGGGTGCCAGATAGGCAGCTTATTAAAGCACAAGTCCCAGATTGAAAGCTTCTACAGGAGAATTCACACATAAATAGGCACAAGGCAAATTTTTCAACATTGCACAATGAGCGCTTTTCCACTCTGAACTCTTCCTGTTGTTGAAAGAGTAACACTGTCTTAATAGATATTAATTCCAGTGACCTATGAGGCAGGAGAAGATCCTGCATTTCTTTACCAACATCTGAAATGTCTAATCTCCCTCCCACTGCATGTGTTGGGCTTTGCCAAGGCTATATACGTGTATTATGTCGTTATTGATTCCGTCACAAAAAACTGTATCCTAAATGGGTTTTCTAATGTTAAGTAATGAAAATTGATAGTGTGACAAAGACGGTTTAGTTTGAGAGGGGGTTTGTCACTGAAACGAACTTGTTCAAATCATAACATCTAAGACGAAATCTATAAAATAAACAGACATAAAACATGAGGACAGCCATAAACCAACTACATTTCAGAGAAGGAAAGCCACCAAGCATATCAGTCCCAATATGTAATTCTCTGTTTATTACATTCTGTATATTTTAAATTAATAATTATTTACTTAGCAACACTTGTTGCTCTCTGGTACCTGTTGAAGTCATCTGACACCAGAGATGCCAACTGTTACAAAGATACTTGCAGAACTCTTTCAGAATTACTCTTTTCACTCTTCCACATAGAAAGCCAATAACGTTATTTAAAATGAAAAGGATGAAAATTAGAAAGGAAAACTCACTGAGAAGAGATCTGAAAGAAATTGGTTGGGTTGGTCCTTCTTAAGGTACTAAGGGGTTACTGTGTGTTGTATTCACACTATGATGGCAAGATTAATAGAAATATCAATAGTTTTACAGTGAGAAGGATAAGATTAACTTCATCTGTCTAATTTTCTAAGCTTATTACTTGGACCCCCTCCACCATCAAAGGAAAGGGACAGGCATCTCCAAAGGAATTCTTGCCATCTGATAAGGACAGGGTGACTCAACCCTTGCAGTGCCTCTGTCTCTCCAGTCACTGCAGGGGAAACCAGAATAATTTGCTTTTATTAGGCATTCATTTTAATCCATTCATAGTTACTATGGAAGTTATTTATTGCCTTGCCTATTTGATATTAAACTGAAAACATTCATGGAACATTTAGTCTAAATACACTAGAATTTCAGGAAGGTATATCCACATATAGAGCACATTTGTACCAGTGAGAGAAGGAAAAGACATTTCTTGTGTACTGGTTTTGGACAGGGTGCATTCCTTTCCTTCATAGTAGCTCATATGGGGCTATGACCAAAACAGTGTTGATAACACAAGGATGTTTTAGTTATTGTTGAGAAGTGCTTACACAGCCTCAAGGTCTTTTCTGTTTCTTGCACTGCCTTGCCAGAAAGTGGGCTGGGGGTGAAGAAGAACTAGGAAGGAGACACAGCCAGGAGAGCTGACCCCAAATTACCAAACAGATATTTCATACCATATAACGTCATACTCAGTAATAAAAGCTGTGGAGAAGAAGGAAGGGGGGAGCATTCAGAGTGGTGGCGTTTGTCCTTCAAAGCAATCCTTACATATGAGGGGCCGCGGGTTTCCTGGAGGTGGCTGAACACCTGCCTGCCAGTGGTAAGCAGTGAGTTCCTTATTTTGCTTTGCTTGTGCATGCGGCTTTCAAATCACCTACTAAACTGCGTTTATCTCAATGCGCAAGTTCTCTCACTTTTACCCTTACGACTCTCTCCCCTATCTCACTGCAGGGGGAGTGAACGAGCAGCTGTGTGAGACTGAGCTGCCTACTCCACTAAAACTATGACATCTTGGAAAATACTGCATCCAGTTCTGGGCTCCCCAGTTCAAGAGGGACCGGGAACTACTGGAGAGAGTCCAACGTAGGGCAACTAAGATGATTAAGGGATTAGAGCACCTCCCTTAGGAGGAAAGGCTGAGAGAGCTGGGGCTCTTTAGCCTGGAGAAGAGAAGACTGAGGGGAGACCTCATCTATGTTTACAAGTTCCTAAAGGGTGGGTTGAAGGATGATGGAGCCAGACTCTTTTCAGTGGTTTCCAGCGATAGGACAAGGAGCCACAGGAACAAGCTGGAACAGAGGAAGTTCCATTCAAATATGAGGAAAAACTTCTTCATGGTGAGGGTGACAGAGGCCTGGAACAGGCTGCCCAGGGAGGTTGTGGAGTCCCCTTCTCTGGAGATTTTCAAGACCCACTTTGATGCAGTCCTGAGTAATATGCTCCGGGCAATCCTGCTGTAGCAGGGGAGTTGGACTAGATGATCTCTAGAGGTCCCTTCCAACTCCGACAATTCCGTGATTCCGTGATAAAGGAATGCTTCCCGGTCTCTCCTAGTTCCCTGTCTTGTGGGGCAGAGGGTCGTGAGCTGGGACAGCGTAGTGCAGGCTGGCCTTTTCTAGTTCTCAGAGAAATAATCCTCCAGTCCCTTGTGGGTCTCGCTTCCACCTCTGTGCCTGGTGCCAACCTTGTCGCAGCTGGCAGGACCAGTCCAACCACACAGTCCCAGGGAGCCTGTATCTTGGCAGAACAGCTGTTCATTTACATACAGATGTGTTGATTTGCTTGCCTCCATTAGGTGTTGAGATCCAAGAAGTAGGGTGGTACCTGCCTCCTGGGATGGTGCAGCTGCTGGTCTTCTGTCAATTGAATTCGGGCCAAAGCATAAAGTCTCCCATTAGGACACAGTATTTTGGGTTGCTTCCCTGAACGATGTCTGGTTGTGAGTGGCATTAAAATATGTCTTACTTGAGCGGTTTGTGGCTTTGTATCATCATAAAAAATGTTAGGCTTGAGGGCCAGGTTCTGCTTGACTTCTTGACTGTGGCTTGTATTTTAGTTCAGGAAAGTTCCTAATTACTTGAATATAGCTACTAACTGGGAAGGTTGTACTATTTGCTGTTAATCACATTTGTAGGTGCTACTACTATATTTTTGTGTCTAAAGTCATAGCTACTGTGCCGTTGGGAATAAAGTCTTCAGGCATGTTTTAAGAAACAATCCCATTCTGGATACTATTTCCAGGGAGTCTATTTGTAATTTCAAGTGACCCATGTAAGATGCCTGTCTTTATTACTGCATTTGAAAAAATTTGTCCTCACTGAATATATGTTGTTAAGTAACTAATGACCTGCCTATCTGAAGCATTTGGCTTATCACCACTAAATCTCTGATGAGGAGCAAATGAGTACAGGTTGAAATGTTAGGGGTTCAGACAGCCTGTTCCCATCCTTTTTGCAAATTATCTTCCCAAGTGAATGCTTTGGGTTGCTGAATGTTATATTCCTCAACATTTTATTTTCTTGCTGCTCACATAAATTAGAAATTGATTTCATAATTCTTTCCATGCAGTAGGCTGCTCGAATAAGAATATAGTAAATGAATAATTAATTAAAACATAAGGTTATCCTGCTGGAAAAGGTGATTTAAGAAAGGTAGATGATTGTATGTAAGGCAAATTAATTTATATAAACAAAGTCACTGTGCTAGTCAGTTTATATATATCAGTTAAATGAAACTAGCTTTTGCATCTTAGAACTCAGGTTATGACTTTTAACACAATAAAAACAGTAATAGTGGCCCTTTTGCCAAATCATCTGTATTTTCCAATGAAAGACCATCGCAAAATGATTGGAAATATAACTAGATCTGTAAACATGATACTGCAGTGTACATATACTTATTTTTAAAATTTTGTATAGGATAATAGAAGAATTTAGGCAATTTTCAAGCAGTTTATCTGTAAAAGCAGTTCACTATCCTAACATTTTTATGCTTTCTGGGTCGGATGATCATTAAATAATTTTTTTCTGAATAGCTTTGAAAACTTTCTCTGAAAAGTTGCTCCATTGCTTCTCGTTTAGTAGGAAGGAGTGTAAAAATCAACAGAGCTGGTGACAGTGTCTTAGAGCTGGTTAGAGCTGTGCATTTCAGCATGCTCTATTTTTTCCAACACAAGATCCAGTTTTTAATACAGAAAAATGAATAGATTTTTCACAACTCTAACTTGTCAACTAACGTATTCTTAGTTTAAGTTAGGATTTTCAAAAATGTCCGTGATGGATTTGGTCACACATCTCATCTAATTCAATATTATTAAGGAGGTATAACCCTTTCAGGCACTTTTGAGAATATAGAGAAGATTTTTTTAATGAAACATTTGCCTTACATAAAAGCCGAACAGAACACAAGGGCTAACTATCTGTAATGGATCTGACAGGAATGCTGCTCTTCTAGGATTTCTGCGGGTTACTCTATAATGTTAAGACAAAATGTGTGACAGTGTCTGCATTATTTGCATAGAACATGACTATGTGGAGCTAAATATTTAATGTATGATATTTTAGTAAAGTATTTTGTTACCAGAGTTTTGTGTGTTCACTTATCTTTTCGGTTGTGAGTGTATTAACATTTTGGGATGTAGTCAAGTTAGGAGGTTTGCTTTTTTTCCAGTTAAAATGAATAGAATAATAGAATCATAGAATCGTTTAGGTTGGAAAAGACCTTTAAGGTCATCAAGTCCAACCATAAACTGCGAAATCCACCACTAAAACTTGTCCCTAAGCACTACATCTATCTGTCTTTTAAATGCCTCCAGGGACAGTCACTCAACTACTTCCCTGGGCAGCCCATTCCAATGCTTGATAACCCCTTCATTGAAGAAATTTTTCCCAGTATCCAATCTAACTCTCCCCTGGTGCAACTTGAGGCCATTTCCTCTTGTCCTATCATCTGTTACTTGGGAGAAGAGACTGACCCCAACCTCTCTACAACATCCTTTGAAGTAGTTGTAGAGAGCAGTAAGGTCTTCCCTCTCCAGGCTGAACAACCCCAGTTCCCTCAGCTGCTCCTCATAAGACATGCTTTGGACCCCTCACCAGCCTCGGTGCCCTTCTCTGAACACACTCCAGTACCTCAATGTCCCTCCTGTAGTGAGAGGTCCAAAACTGAACACTGTATTTGAGGTGGGGCCTCACTAGTGCCAAGTATGGGGGCATGATCACTTCCCTTGTCCTACTCTCCACACTGTTCCTGATGCAGGCCAGGATGCTGTTGGCCTTCTTGGCCACCTGGGCACACTGCTGGCTCATATTCAGCCAGATGTTGACCAACACCACCAGGTCCTTTTCTGCCTGGCAGCTTTCCGGCTGCTCTTCCTCAAACCCGTAGTGCTGCATAAGGTTGTTGTGACCCAGGTGCAGGGCCCAACCCTTGGCCATGCTGAATCTGAATCTGATTTTCTCTCCTTCTCTAAAATGCCTTAGTATATGCATTCTCAAATGACTGGTAGACTCCTCTTCCTAACACAAATCCATAATTCCCATAGAAGAGAAAGAAATCAAGAATGGGAGTGCTTTCCCAAGTATTAAGCATGCAATCCTGCCAGAGTAGCCACTGTCCCATTAATGTTCTATACATGGTGCATCTTTAAGTCAAAGGCTCCCTAAACCAAAATCTTATAGACAGGCTGTGATTTGAATACAGAATGTTTTTTACAAATGACACGAGTGTCAAATGCAAGATTGTTAAAACCATAGCAAAGGAATGGATAAAAAGCAATTTTAACCACAGTTGATACCTTTTAGAAGATCAAGATCCAACCTGAAATGGTTTTGGCTGTGGCATCATAGCCAACACTGTTTGACTGTGGCTGACTGGCATACTCCTTGGAACCTGGAAGCACTGGGCTGTTCCCCTATCACTTAAAAGGAAAATGTCAAGTAATTGAAGCCTGTCAGTTTGTTTGCCAAACACAAGCAGTTATGAACTAAAACGAATAACTAGAAGAGGTCTCCCTTACTATCTTTATCTTCTGTTTTATCTTTTTTCCTCACTTACCTTTCTGGTGTATTTTGCTTGTTTGTTTGCATTTGGATTTCAATTTATTAGTTCATTTCACTAGCATATTTCCGGAAATATCTACAAATATTGTTACACTGAATAGAGAAAAGCATCTGAGTCATGAGACTTAGATATGTGCAGTACATAGGATATCCAGTCTGAAAAAAAACAGATTTGAATTTGCACATGTTCTGGCTGTGCAAATAGAGATTTTACCAAAGCCTAGTAATACAGTGGTTTTAAGGCTACCCTTCTAAAAAGTCCACTGAAGTTCATTTTCATTGAAAAATGTAATTGGACAATTTCAGTGGTTGAGAAATGATGTTATTGTTGCCTTACGTTTCACAAATTCAAACATACGTTATTTTTGTGAGGAAAAAAAAAGTCCAAGTCCCTTCCAACTGAACCATATACACAAGGTCCCTTGTGTTCAGCTACTGACCTAACCTGACCTCTTTTAATTTATGACGTTGGGTGCAGGCACAGAGGCCCGTGTAATCAGCTTCCTATTCTTCTGCCACCAAAAGCACTTAGAAATCACAGCCGCCCTTACACTTAGAAACCATCAGCATACAGCTGTAGGCACGGAATGTCATAAATTAGTTATGGGGTGTGATTTACACCTCCAGCTTGCAGATCTTCCAGGCGGCTCTATTCCCTTCATGTTTAATTTAATTGTTATTGCTGGAACAGCAGTTGTAAGTAAATGTTTGACTCCAGTACATAAAGGGACCTGAAGCTTTTACATGTGCTTCTGCTAGTAAAGGTTCAACGAGGGAATTAAAAAGAAGAGTGAAGTGAGCCGTGAGGCAGGAGTGGGAGTGAAGGGCGGTGTGTGTGACTAATGTAGCGTGCTCCCGCCGGGGGTGAGGAGGTGGCAGAACAGCAGCGCTTGCTGCTGGCAAGGAGAGCTCAGTGCTGAGGGCCAGAGCGTCCCATGCACCTCTGTGCTCACCTGCCCCCCCAGCCCATTTTGGGGAACCCATTCCCTTATGCTGAGGCCAGACACATTGTGCCTGAATCAAGTACGAATCGAGTGGCAGGAGGTTTGCTGCCAGAAGCCACAGTAACCGAGCGGTACCATCCTCTTTAGCTTTAGGAAGCGCTGCATGGAATAGGGGAGAAGAGGAGACTGGAAACTTTAGCCTGTAAACATACCAGTCTTTACTATATTCTTGGGATCTTTCAGTACTCACCAATTCTCTAAGCTTTTAGGGAATCTTATTTTGTAGACAAGTGTTGCAAAGGAAATGGTTGAATATCAAAATAAAATTTACTGCTCCTCTATAAAAGAAAGCCAAAATACAGCAGTGCTCATGAGCACTTCCATTACCCTGCTACATGAAGAGAAATTGAATATCTGGAACCATCTCTGCAAGGGACTTAAGTTCTTTCACTGCAAAAGGGCAGCTTTCAGTCACAGATTCTGTATCGCAGATACAGCGCACAGGAGACATTTATTTCTAAGAAAAAAATACCTGCCATTTCTACTTGGTGATCTTAACTGAATGCCCAAAGGGAGCAGTAAGATGTCAGTCATAAGGAAGCATTTCATGAAAATGCAAAAAAGACACAGATCTTCCAATATAGTGCCTACTTTTATGATGACAATCTACTCTCTCATCATTGCAGTGTCAGTTTGGATCATGCCTGCAGGTCACTTAGGGAATATTCATTAATATTCTGTTTTCAGAGTTGTAAGTATTAACATTCCTCATAACTGGCAACCTTGCAAAATCATCAGGAAATAAAGCAAAGGGGTATCATTTCATAGTCTCAGGGTAGTATTCCTGGCTTTATCAGGGAAGTCCTGTGGGATTTGGAGCCCTGGGCATAGTGCTTGTGTGTGCATGTCACTGACAAGGCTTGTGCACTGTTCATCTGACGTGTCTAGAGCTGGACTTACCACACACTGACTGATAGGTGTTGAGCACATCAATTTTAAAGGATCTCTGGATAGATCTGCACTTTGCCTGAACTCCTTGAAGAATCCGGCTGTGCATATAAATCTCAGGAGGGAGTCCAAAAATCATGACCCTAAGCAATAATGAAAAATGTAATAGTGATTATAATGAGTGTAGAGAATGATGTTTACATTTTCTTGGCATGCTATCATACATTGAAAAGTTTCTTAGAATAAACTGAATGATAACGAGAGCAATTAAGCTAACTGTTTGGACCAGAGACAAAACATTTCTAAAGCTAAAGAAAATGTTGCCAGGGGAACTGATGTATTAGAGAGCACTAAAAATTTCCTTCCTTGATTTACACTCCTCCTTACAGCATGAAAGCTGTATCTTGTTTCATTTTGTGTTACACTTTCTTACGTATCGTCACCTGGACTCCATGATGAATTTCTTCATCTATGTTCCCTGAATTGCGACATTTTCATTTTACCAGCTACCACTGATTTCAATGCTGGAGAGGAGGAATACACCTGCCAAAGGGGAAACATGGAATGCAGTTCAGAAGAAGTGCTGGCAGGAAAGTATTAGTGAACTACATTCCAGGTGTGCAGATTTATTAAGGCCGAATAAAAACTGCAAGGACATTCATGCAAATAAAGTGTTTAACCCTGTGGCCTCTTGTGTGTGAAAGTCTGGAAGAAGACTATATCCAAAGCTTTCCTCATTAAGGACCCACAGCGATTCTGCACAGAGCTATGGCTTTATAATAATCAACAAGAAAAAGAAAAGCTGAAGGAAAAAATCAGATGAGCTATATTGGTGTTACAAGGTTTTTGAGGATTAACGCAGGCCTAGATTCATGATAGAATCACTTCATGAGTCTTTAGGTCAAGACAAAGATGACCTGCCTTCCTAGGAAAGAGATAAAACAGGAGTCCCTCAAATCAACGGGAAACATCTTTTGTTGGTGGAATTGGTCTCAGCTAAATTCTGTAGCATAAAACAGGATGTCCAGTCTAACCCACTCTTTCAGACTACTCTGTAGTGAAAATAAGGAGGCAGGCCTCAGCAAAGGGTGACATAGAATCATAGAACGGTTTGGGTTGGAAGGGACCTTAAAGATCATTGAGTTCCAACCCCCCTGCCATGGGCAGGG
>JAOXJK010000012.1:100696534-100711688 GCA_025774025.1 Xenus cinereus | reverse complement strand
TGCATGGGGTTATTGTGGCCCAAGTGCAGGACCTGGCACTTGGCCTTGTTGAAGCTCATACCATTAATGTTGGCCCAATGATCCAATCAATCTAAGTCTCTGTGTAGAGCTTCCCTATCCTCATGTGAATCAACACTCCTGCTTAACTTGGTGTCATCTGCGAACTTGATGATGATACACCCTATGTCCTTATCAAGATCGTTAATAAAGATGTTAAAGAGAAATGTTCCCAACAGTGAGCCCTGCGGCACGCCACTTGTGACCGGCTGCCAGCTGGATTTAAATCCATTGAGCACCACTCTTTGGGACCTTCCAGCCAAGCAGTGCTTGATCCAGTGGATCATATACACATCCAGGCCGTGTGCAGACAGTTTTTCCACAAGAATTCTATGGGGGACAGTATTGAATGCTTTTCGAAAGTCCAGGTATACAATATTCATGGCCTTTTTCCCTCATCCAATAATTGGGTCATCTTGTCATAGAAGGAGATCAGGTTCGTCAGGCATGATCTGCCTTTCATAAGCTTTGCACACCTTAGCTACCCAGGTTTTTATACAATTAGAAAATAGAAAAGATGGGATCTACAACTTCAAAAATGTGTGATTTCTACCTCTTCTGATTTAATATACTTATTAAAAATCCTTGCCATTACACTTGCAATTTCCTCTGACATCTCTCTCCCTATTTAGAAATGGAGATTGTCCTTCCTTTCTCCACCTCCACTGTCCTCACCTCCTGACCTGAACACACTAATCTCCTTGAGCTTTCCTTTTAAATTAGGTGTAATGACTCGATTTCTACAGGTTATTTTAAATCATATCAACCCAGTTTTCAATTTTGCAGCCACCTTTTGTGCCTACAGGCAAATCGAAGAATATACATTTGCACAAATTGTAGCATGTGGATATCTATTTATGTAAATTGCAGGATTAATTGTCTGTCAGTACAAATCTGTACCTAAATTGATTCTTATAAAAATATGTATCCTAATGATACCTGTGCAAGAGTAAAGAAATAATCAATTCTTTTACAAGAATTATCTTTTTCCCTATATACCTAGTGTTTCATTGACATAACAGACAGCTGGTGATTCAGTCAGATGAGGTAGACAGTCACAAGCAGAAACCCCCAACAGATTCATCTGTCAGAACTGTCAGTTATTCTTTTATATAGCTTCAAGAGCAAAGGTTCATGTAAAATAATCCTACATAAACCTAGGACACTTGGATTGCACTAAAGTCTTTTGATTAGTGCTCTGGAATTTGTTTCCTGTTACCGTAATAGAGATACCCCACCCAACTAGAAAGGATCTTCTAGACACTAAAAAATACCATTAAATGTTTTAGAGCAATCCAGTACTAAAGAAATTCTCTACTACAGTGAAAAGTACAGAAAAGAAGATTTAGCTTTTGCAGAAAATAAAAAAGATCTTTCTGCTGATGTTTCTGAACTACCCGTCAAAAATCAAATAACATGTCAATAAGGAGGAACCTTAACCAGAAGAGAGATTATGCCAAATTTTCCCATCCTCAGAAATCCCTGCATCCCAATTTAAATGAGAAGTTGGAGTTTGCAACGATGGTAATGTCTACAAAGGAAATAGCTGGCTTCTTAAGGGATATATTGCTCAGTGGTTGCTAATTGTACAACGATTTCTTTCACAGTTCTTTTATATGTGTTTTTATGTGCCACTGGTTCTTTAAAAAAAAAAAAAAAGGAAAAAAATAAATAGAGAGGGAAAAAGAAGTAAAAAAATACATGCAGATTTTAAAATTAGTCCTTATAAACTAAAATTTAACTCTAATATTACCTATCCAGGAAGCTGACTTCTGCCCCACAGAAGAGGTCACCAACCCAGAAAATGAAAGGGAGTAAAAAGAGGCTGGTGTGTTCACATATGGGTGGTAATTTGCTTCATGTACACACATTTCACCTGTTTTAAACCCTCTATACCCATGAATACCAATTATTTTGGCAGCATGTTTTCTCAAAACACTTAACAATTGTAAGTAAAATTCAGACTTAGTCTTGTTCCATGCACTCAAATGCTCAGTGCACTATACAAGAAAAAAATCAGATTTTAAGGCTGAAGTCAAACTTTATATAACCTCTACCTGAGAATTTCTTTTAAGAGTTTACTTTCAGTCACTTCACTAAGCTCTTGAGTACTGACGTGCACTCTCAAGCTAAATGACAAAAACCCATCTACTATACATACTTAACTTTCAAGATAAACTTTAAAGACTCCTCACAACCATGCCATTGTTCTTCCACAGCACTTTCTCTTAGCCAGTTCTCATGTCTGCTTCTGAATGCTGGTTCATGATAGCTTCAAGGGGCATGTGCTTGCTTATATTGCATTTTTGCAATTGCTTTGAGGCTAGAAAAAACAAAAATGACAGATTCTTCAGATTAAGGTAGGTTGTTTTGTTTTGTTTTGTTTTTTTTAAAAATGATCTTTAATTTGAAAGACATATTGCCATACAGAACGGTCATCAACAGGTTGGAGATCTTAATTGCCCTATGAGGTAGTGAAAAATATGGTATCTGATATATAAACCTGTCACTACACATGGGTGGAGGGATCCAGTTTTCTAGTGGGTTTCACAGCTGTCTTCTAAATAACACAATAAAGTTACTGACAAATGGATTTGCTTCCTTAAATGCTTGGCATATAAACCAAAGTTTCACAGTCAGGCACAGAGTACCTAATTTGCAGTCTGATTAGCAAAATTACCAAAGAGGCTTCAGGGTGCAACAGAAGTCAATACAAGAACAGCTGTGAACATATAAGGTACAAACACTATAAAATGCTGGATAATCTGATAAAATAAAGCACCTCTAATCTCATTTAGAACAGTAAATATGCCCGCCTATACAATGAAAACCCTCAATGAGGTGCCCTCCCTCTGAAGAACATAATATAATCAGACTTTTTAAGATATATTACTGTACATTTAACCAAACATATGCATAAAAGTGTGAAGAAATATGCAAAAAGGTCAAGGGTTTCCATGAGTAGGGCATTAGATTTGAACCCTTAAGTCACAGTGTTTTTGTTACTCTTCAACTCAAAAAGTATCCAGGTTGCAAGCTCTTTGTAGATTGCACTATTTCACTTATATCTGCTGTTTTACAAATAGCAAATTGGTAAATAAAAAATATTAATTACTGTATAAAACCCAGAAGAGACCAGAAGATGTTAGCAATAGTGGGTATTTGAGGTAAGATGAGCAACAAGAAAACTTCACAGAAGTGGGGAGCCTTACTAAAAGAAGTATTTCTTTTTCCATCAGAAAACTTAAAAACAAAGATTAAAACATTTGATTTCATACAGGAACTTAATGGGCTGTTAACCATCACAGCTGAATGCTCCTACCTGTTGGTATCCTAGTGAGAGCAGTAGAAATTGGCTAGTTGTTAGAATCAATCATTTTTTTTTTTCTCCCACAGTGAAGAAGAAGTTGGAAGCATCCTACAAGAGAGAAAGAAGGTTCAAGAGCAATATACACTACTTGCATGTTAGCCTTCTCAGCAGGTGGTGCCAGGTGGTATTCAGCAAACAAGTTAACTGACATGTCAACACTACGTCGCTGAAGGCTGTGTGGCACTCTCCTTTGCCATTGCTGGGCCACTCCTGAACTATCTCTTCTGCTCTTCTGTCACACAATTTACATAGATGATCACATGACACATGAACAGAAACTTTCTGAAAGCCTGGGATAGAATTTGAGTGATATCATTTTTCTTCAGCAGCAACATAACTTAAATTTTAAGTGAAATATTTTACTATTTATAAAGTTAGAGGTTTGGGGTTTTTTTCCATAAATTTTATCCTATTTTCTTTCTTGAGTGTATCTAATAATTTGAGGACTGCGTTACACAAAACGTGTAATATCTCAACACACTTCCTGCCTATTCTTAGTGTTTGAAATTAAGCAGATGCAGGAAAATATTTACTTAATATACTCCAGGCGCATGATTCTAGAAGTACACTTATGAGCTAATGAACATTCATGACACATTTCTACTCACAATATTTCTTTTTTTATGCTTCTTAATATTATTAGACAGTAAAAACAATCCTTAAAATTATGCTTCATATATAACGAATAAATAAAATTAGTATCTTGTAATGGTAGTGTAGTTTTTATAGTTACAATAACTGCTTTATTCGTTTGTAGCTCTACCATTCATAACTTATGTAGCCACTATAACTTAGAGAATACAGTTTCATCTATAGCTATCAATCTTTTCTGGTGTTTTGCTGTTTCTCCTTTTATGAGATATTACTCTAGTTATGCTATGGCTGAATTTCAGAAGACACTTTGTTTTCTAAGATTCCATTTAAGCTCTTTTACTTTTTTTTGGACATAGTCTATCACATGGGGAATGTTTATGAAAACCCCAATAATATTTAGTGAGATGCCTTTGAGATGTCTTTTTTTGTTTGTGATTTTAACTTCATAAAATGTTACGCTTTCCACCTGTCTTCATTATTCGTCCAAATGTCTATTGATTATTCTAGTGTGTACATGAAAAAATAAATTTAAAATTGAAAATTACTGTAGGCTTGGAAATACTTCCTTAGAGACAAATATAGCTTCTTGGATCACTTTTAGTACTATATGTTATCACAATTATCCCCCTCTGGTGACCACACCACAGAAAGAGTGAGACACCTACTACCATGTGCTAACTTTGATCATTAACTACATTTTTGCAGCTGAAAGGTTCTGATCTCCATATTTTTGGCATATGAGGACATGATATATAATAGTCTTTTACTTATATCATGGCCAATTTGATTCACAGAGGTTAATTTTCGCATACACTGGAATCATTTTACTGTGCTTTAGCAATATGAAAGGACATTGGAGTGAAAAATACTTGATATTCACTCTCTATTTAAGGCCCTTTACACTCCAAGATCATTGACAATGCTGGAAGCATAAACAAAGAAATCCAGTTCTACAGCCACAGTTCTAAAATAAACCCATCATATTCTGTTGTAGTTATTCCTTTTCAACAAATGTAGAGTGAAAGCAAGAAAGTAAGTTCCACAGAAATTTGAAGGCTAATTCAATGAGATACTTTCTGTTTGAATAAAGAGAGAAAAAAACCAACAAAAAACCTCTTCTATTTTAGTTAGTATGGTGCAAAAGAAAAAACAATGAGAAAAAAAAAAAAGACAGATTTGTGTTTACCTTTAAAAATCTGATAAATTTGACAGGTAAGGATGACATCCTCAGAAATGTGAATCATCTGCAGTTAGCATAAAATGATAAGAGCTGAGGGAGATAACTTTATGCCTTGGGATATAAATGATAACAACTGAATCACAGGAGGAAACATCCTTTCTAGCTACAATTCTGACAAAGTAGGTGCGATGTGGTTATCTTTATGATCCATGTTATCAGCTGCCAAACATCTTTAAGGATACCATTCCATAAACCTACTATTTAGAAAACTTAAATGATTTGGTGAAACCCTTTTATTCTTGCACAGCTTTCACTATTTAGGTTATAACTTTTGATCAGAGAGACACTAGAATATTGACTGTCCTGGACACTAATCTTTTACATGCATTGAAGGGGAATATATCTGCTCTGTCCTAACAGGAGAAACAACTCACCAGGAATAAGTGCTGCCCAAAACAAATATATCGTTCTGGTCTCCTTAGCCTGGTATTATGAGAGATGTCGTCACTGGATTGGAGAGTAACCTCAATAGACCTCAGATCTTTGTCCAGACCTCAGATCCTGTCCATCTTGTGTGATATTTAATGAACTGTCCCTAAAGATCTATTAAAAAAATGTGTAAAATTTTGGGGATGTTATTTTTTTCTCTTTTCACCTGATCTTTCAACTTAGAAGAGGGTGTTGTGTAGTGCAGTTACTGCATAACCACTGTCTCGTTTGCCTTGTTGTCAGGGAGCAAGAGGCAGGGGACTACTCTGCAAGGGAAGCCAGGCTGTGGCCATGGCCAGGGCAGAGCATTGCCCCACCAAACAGCAGCAACCCCACAGAACCTGAGCAGAGCCAGGGTGGGGATAGTGCCAGGGGCTAGGGGCTATCACACAAGGTGAGATTGAGTCAGTCTGGGATGTTCAGGCAGCAAGTCAAGACTGCTGAAGACAGGGCTGCCTACAATACATCTAAAGCCCTATTTAAGCCCCTGGGACCACCTGTCAGGAAGCTGTGGGAGAAGCTGGTCAGGGCAAGGAAGTTTTGTTAGAGCCCTCAGGGTCCTGACAATTGGCTTTGTGGTCAAATAAATAAAATATGATAGGTCATACATAAGTATGTCTGTTGATTTACGCTTAAGCAACATTGACACAATTCCACTTTTTTTTTTGTGAGATAAAGACAGTTTTAAACTGTATTACTGTAACATATAATTCCTTTTTAATAAAATTTGTGGAAAGGGAGCCCAAATAGGTATTTCTGTGTTTTGTATTAGCTTAGCACTGCCCTGGACAGGCGGTGTCATGAAACCATAAGATTTCATAACCCTCCATACAATACAGAATCCTCCATACAATCTGGTGGGTTAGGTACATACTGTTTCAGCCTGATGCAACAGTAGGGAATGCAAGATAGGAAATTTCTCTTTTTGCCCTCCTTTCACAGAAGCTGATAATTACTCATTGTTTAGTTCAGTGATACCAGAATTTCTGCACCAACAAAAACCACCTTCATTGTTAACTTTTCAGTCAAAATCAAATGTTTCGGTGGAACAGTACAGAGAACATCGAATGGCTTTTTGGTCTATTGCAGGTTGAAAGACAGTAATCTAGGAGGTGTACCTTAGTTAAAACTGTTTAATTTGTTTTGATAACTAAACTATATAGACATGATTTTGTTATTAGTTTCATAATTGATATATTCTCTCATGCATTTTGGCTGAGTGATTTCTCACTGTACTTCATTTACAACCATGTAGCCTCTAGAGTTTGCAGAAATCAGGTGTTAATGCTTCTATTTCATCGTGTTGCCTGTAATTAACTTTTATTGTCAAAATCTGTCAGACTCATGACCATCTTCTTGAACCAAAAATTATATCTGACACCTATAAACCAAAATTAATCCTTAAAGTGATTTGTATTAGTCTGGCATAGGGTCAAATTCCTAACAGGTTTAAATCAGCATAAAGCTGTTGACTTCAGCAAAGGGATGGCAATTTACGTCAGTCAAGAATCCAACCCAGATAGGCTGACAGCACTATTTTAATATGAGCTCTTATGAGCTTTTATTTTGCAACATAATTGTTACATACATTCTGAAATTAAAAGGTAAATACAGTTTATTTACTACTGCTAATACCTTTTTTTTTCACTGACTAACTTTGAATATCTTAGAAAAAACCCAGCCTTTTAATTCAGTTGTTTAGTTCAATTTGGAAGTCTGTAGATTTGAGTCTTTTAGCTCCAGAAATTACCTACTCCTTAGCTGTAGCCACCGTGCTTGCAGTTGCACACGTGCCTGGTTCAGTTCCAATTTCATTGGTCACAAAAGCAGTTGTTACACTTGAAAAACCTAACTGTCCTGATTGCAGGGCTATTCACTGGGGATCTCTGTGATGGAGAAAGAAAACTTCTCTAGACTGATGTAGAACTGTGATAGTGTCTACCAGTTGTTTTTTGCTACTGTGACATTAAAATACCTCTACTACATCCCAGAGAAAAGGAGCAGTAACTTTCTCTGTTTATACTCTGATATCTGGTACACAAGGGAGACTAGTAACAAAGTGACCTTTCATTTTTTGCTTTCCGTATTAGGGTGGTTTTTCTTTTTAGAGAAAGAGGTTTGCACCATCTGGCAAAAGTGATTGCTACCCATTTTGACAGTACCAGCAATTGTTGATAAAATAATGTGCTTACTATGATCAACCAGTTCAATTTTCCTTAAATTATTAGGTGGTAAAAAGAATTTATTTTTTTTTAAAAAAAGGTGCATAAAAATATCCTTTTTTAAAAAAAAATTAATTAATTTTATTTCCAAGGATTTAGGACAATGGTGTTCTTTGGTAATATCTCTTTATCAAAACTGGACAATCAACAATTTTAGGGTAGTTACTTTTTTAGAGACTTTCCAAGAGCTTTGTGTAAATCTGTGGTTGAACTCTCCTCTGCAGTACCTGATGTAATGAAACAAGTATTTCACCATTGGTTGTGGAGAAGAAAAAATCCATTAGAAAGAGTCAAATGCAAAACATACCACATATAGATAAGATGTAGAAGCAAGGACATGTTTCAAAATGTTGCTTAATTCAGGTTTCCTCTGCAACCTTTTATATAAACCTGTATGCTGAGGGAGTGTTCCTGATTTGGGACTTCTGCTTATTTCTTACTACTTGACAGGTACTTTAAGGTTGAAGCTCTTCAAGAGAGACAGAAAACACCCTACCTCTGATGGAAGAGCAAATGCTTAAGATCAGCATGGTATGCAACACTAAGAAGAGTTTTGCAGAGAGCATTTATTGAGGTTTACTTCAACAGGCGATGAACAGTAATGCTATGGAGCAAACTCTTCAAATTATTACTGTCCTTCAGCAGCACCAAAAATGATATATCTTTAATATAATATTTAAGAAATATGTTTGGGTTTGTTTTGGGTTTTTTGGTTGGTTGGTTGGGTTTTTTTCCTGGGGAGTATGATTATTTCCTCCCAAGGCCAGGATTAGGAGACAGATTTTTCACAAAATGTTAAATTGGTTTAAATGATACAATCCTTGCTTAGCAAAAGACAACAACTTAAATTTTTCTACTAATTGACCTCTTGTACCCTAGATTAGAATCCTGGTTGGGGAACAAGACATGTTAAAGACAGTGGTCCAAGCTCTTCTTTCTAGTGAGGTCATTATTATAAATCAAACAGAGAGCTCTTCAAAATGCATGGAATTAATTATAAAACATTTTTTTTTACTTTTTTTTTTTTTAATCCAAACATCTCTGCATACTGGGCAGTGACAGGCATTGAATTCTTGTTTACTATAGGAATAAATGCATTATTTAGGCACTTCACTGAGGCACTGATATTTCAAATTACGTAACATTTCTGTAGGATAGACAATGATCATTTAACTAGACAAAGATATCAATTGAAAAGTATCCTTTAAGATTGCTGGTTTGTTGGTTTTTTTCTGATTGATTTGTGTTTAAAGAGATTAATTCTTCAGGTTGTGCTGATTTCTTTCCACACTAAAACATGGCTCACCAGCCACCAGTAAGTAAACATACAGAAAAAAAATTATATTTCTGAGTAAATAAGCACTGAAAACATATCATCTTTCGTACAACATCATCACTTAGTATGTATATTTCTGGAGAGACTGGTTTCCCACGGCAACTATTCCATTCAGAAACATTCTCCATTGTTCTGCTTCTACATTTTCTATGTCTACTTCTACACATTTTTCCTGCTATATCACTGATGGGTTAACTTATTCTGTTCCCTCTCCTTCCTCTGTATTTATCTCACTGAAGCAGCTGTGATAGTTGCAGTCACCCTACAAGTGAAATGGCAGACAGACTCCTCTGAGATTGCATTACCACTCTGTAAGCATCTGCTAGGGGAACACAAAGGCACAGTGCACTCTATATATCTTTTCCCAGAGTCTCAGAATATTTTCTGTATGATAGCCCTTTTTCCAGCTGGCTTGAGGGCTGAAAGTCCCAAGGCAGCTCCAATAACCATGCTTGTGGGCTGATAGACCTATTTATTGGACTATTAGCGGAAGCATTACTTTCTTTAACCAAATGCTAGAAATTATAACACATCTGACTGAGGATAGATCTGATAGTGATTTGTGAAATATCTCATTTTGAATATATTAATCTAAACTGCATCTGATGAAATAAGGAGGAAGGAGAACTCAAGTCATCTTTACTTAAGCAAATATAAATATTTAACTCTAGATATTGTCCTGCTTCTAGACAAAAACTGATTCAAAACACACACACGTAGAAAACTGCATCTCACAAGAACTGACAAAGACTTTGGTCTGTCAGTTTTACTTTAAAAGAGAGAATAATTGTGCATAATAGTGCTAAATAAGTTGTCTTCATTCTGGAAGGATAACTACTCAATTTCTGTGTCTGAAGCAGAATATCAACTACGGACTCCAGGGGGGTGTTGTCTGCTTCTTTTCATCTTCAGCAGATGAATCTTGCCTATGGTGCTTGATTCATGACTCAAGGGAACATAAAATGCTACTATAAAATAAAAGATATCTACAATGAAAATACAGTTATAGATTATTGCACAGAACTGTGATGCTCTTCAGAGGGCTTTATAGAATAGAATCTTCAAATTCTATCTTTTTTCTGCAATGAAAAGCAAACTCATAAGAAGACTTTTAGTTGACTTATAAAAGAATCAATCATATTTGGAAAGTTTGTGTATGGGCTGTTTTGTCTTTTGTTCCCTTAACTTTATGCTTCTGAGAGACAGATCCTCAGATGGTTTTGAATACTTTAGCTGGAATTAGAAAGATATAAGACAGGATTAAAAGACCAGAAAAATTTGATCAGATTTCAAACTCAGATCTAATTTCCTGTATCAATTCGGGCTAGCAAAAGATGCTTTAGAGGAAGACTAAAGAACCCTGTAGTAGACAGCATGAGATAACCCGTCCCTGCTTTTAGTTTCATCTGTGTTAAGTAGGAGATTAAGTAGGGAACAGGGGATTTAAGTAAGAACATTCAGCAGTCCTCACAAATTAATGCTACCTGTATTACCATTAACTCTCTAGACAGGTTCCATTCTTACTATTTTTACAAATTTCTAGTTTCCAGTTTCTTTACTTTCCTCACTTTCTCTCACAATAAATACTGCATTTTTTTTGGAAAAGTATGTTTTATTGATTTCCTAATTTTTTGCTTTTCAGGTCCATCATGTGGCCCCATTACTCTTATGTCATTACAAATCTGTCTACCTTTCAAAGCTTTAGATATTTTTGAATAATTTTCCTTCTTATGTACCTCTTTCCTTTGCTAAGTGACTCATAATTTGTCTCCATTTTCATAATAGTGTTTTGTCAATTTCCAGCTAATCTCTCTTATTTACCTCTGGTGTGGCAATGATTTTCTTAATACAGGACAATTGGTCCTAAACCCCATATTACAGGTGAAATCTCATTATAATTTCATTTAGTGCTACTGCAGCCATTTCCCTATTATTGACTACTGTATTTCACATGCTCATTTCTGCACAGCAAGCACAGACCTTCATTGAGGGGTTTGTTGTGGTGGTGGTGGTGGTATTTTTCAGTCAAGCCCTGCTTTTTTGTTTGGAGCACATGAGTAGTTTAATACGCAACACTTCAAATTTATAAATATGAGATCGACTTTGCTTTTTATGTTTTGCTTTTATTTCAAGATTTGAAGGAAGGTATGAAAGACCATTGCTATGGTCTTGGTTAACTCCAGCAGCTCTGCTTCAGTGAGCTTTACAACACAGTAATATCTCTGTCCCTCAAGAGGGGCTGAGAACAATGTACTGTAGGTCTCTGTAGGTCTTCTGTCCAGGCAGTCACTCCCAAAAACAGGAAGCATCCAAAGAATTTGTAGTAAGCCCTAAAGCAAGCCTTTTTTTTTTTTTTTTAATTTGAACTCTATTTTTTCTTTAGTAACTTTCACTTTAGCAACAGAAAGAGACTGTTGCCAGCTAGCAATGCTTATAACATAACTTTGAATACTAAAGATTTGCACTTGATAAAATTTATATTGCTGCCACAAGATTTGGCAAAGTCATCCCTACTGATAAAAAGTCAGACATGATGAGAGAATAATTTGCTCATGGAGTAAGAATACAAGGCCTCCAAAATCCTCTTGCTGTGAGGTTGTCTCTATGAAAGAGATGAGTAGGTAATCTTGTGACCTATCCTCAGAAAGATCCAGGAATCTCAACTCCCTTAAAAATATCTGTTTTCAAACACCATTTCTGCTCTCTTTTCCCCCCAGAGTCTCACCAAAATTTAATTGCTTTCCTTAGTACAGGTAAGCTCAAGAGATATACCACTAAAGCATTACACCTTAGGGTGAGCATTTGTCTACATCTATCACAATAATCCAGGCCACCTCAGTAGCAAGACAGGAGTGGCAGCAGCTTAAAACCAGCAAGACAGGTTGTTTGATTACTATCTCAAACCTCCTCACCCCAGCCACTGCGGTTCCTCATCATGTCTAGCAGCATGATAAAGCAGCAGCAGCCACAGTGCCTCCTTCACCTGTGCAGTGCCAGAATACCAGATACCATTTAGGTCAATGCACAACATGAGATGCTGAAACAACCATTCTCAGGGGTGAATGAAACTGGGGAGAAAGACTTGGGAGGGATAAATGACATTTCCTTTCTCTCATATATGAGATTTCTGGAAAGAGGGAGAGGGGAGATATAAGAAGACCAGAAATTTGCAACTGAATCTAAAAAAAAAAAACAACACCAAAAACCCTAGAACTCCCTGGCAGAGGTTTATTTTTTAAACAAAATTGACTGAGAATACAGTGATGGTATTAATTATCAGCATTAATACTACTTATTATTCTTGGAATATGCAGAACAACGAGAGTGAGATCAATTCTTTTTCCTAAAGTGGTGCCTCCAAGTCAGCACTGATAAAAAAATTCTAATTAAAGACAAGTGAATGATGAGGATTTTTAATTCCCCTTTCATATGAACATAAGTCAGTTTTTCAAGCCTAGTCAATCAGAATGAAACATGATAACACTGGTTGCCATTACGACAGCAGAACATCTATATGATAACTATTGACATTTTGAAACCTATTAGATTTTTATCAAGAAGATTGTGATGTTAATCTCAGGAAAAGAAACCATCTATTTTCCCAAAGTGTTATTCAGAGATGCATCTATTTAGACAGACATTATTATAGTGTATGTCCTTATGTCATAACTTAGCAAGGTAAGAGGAAGACCCTATTAAAAAACCCCATGTAGCTGCAGTTACTGCCAGACTGTCACTGAGCAAATAAACTATGTTATTTAAACTATCCAATCCTACAGGTGAGACACATTCTATGGGTTTGGGAGCTTAGCAAATATTAATTTTGCCAGTCAGTAGCACTGATGGAGTTCAGTCACATAATCTTACAAAAAAGAAGATATGTTCTTTGATCTGCACAAAACCAAGGCAATTGCAAAACTACTTCAAAAGCCACATTTCTGTTTTAAGCAATTAATACCCTGTGTAAAGTATTGGTATCAGTTGGGGCTCAAGAATTGCTACATGTGTATTTCAGGCCCAGCTGAAAGTCCACTCAAAACTCATAAACTTTGATATAGTATAAACTTGCACAAAAGATGCAAGCCCAAATATTTACGGCTTTAGCATCAATATTGCACTTTAAAAAGGTTTTTAATAATGACCATGAAATTACAGTTTTGTACCACCTTAAAATTTTATAAATTCTAAGAAAGTTATCATCTCCTTTCTCCCACAACTTTGAAGAATAGTTGACATGGTGATTCATAAATTATCAGAAAGTTTAAATACTCTTTGAATTAAAAATACTCAAGAACCACTGATCTATACAAGGCAAGTATACAAGCTCTGGGAAAGTGGCACAACTAGGTGCCCAGCTCTAATGCCTGCACACAAACAAGTTCACATACAATAGGAAAAAAACCATAGCAGAAATTAAAAGTTTATGCACAGTCATAGAGAGATGATAATATTGGGAACATATAATATTATGGGAACATGATAATATGGTGGGAGCATAATCATAGAATCATAGTATGGTTTGGATTGGAGGGGACTTTAAAGATCTTTGAGTTCCAGCCCCACTGCCATGGACAGGGACACCTCCCACTAGAGCAGGTTGCTCAAAGCCCCATCCAGCCTGGCCTTGAACACTTCCAGGGATGAGGCATACACAACTTCTCTGTAAACCCTGTTCCAGTATCTCTCCACCCTGAGAGTAAAGAATGCCTTCCTAATATCTAATTAAATCTTCCCTCTTTCAGTTTAAAGCCACTACCCTTTGTCCTATCACTACATGCCCTTGTAAAAAGTCCCTCTCCACCTTTCTTGTAGGTCACCTTCATATACTGGAAGGCTACTATAAGGTCTCCCCAGAGCCTTCTCTTCTCCAGGCTCAAGAACCCCAACTCTCTCAGCCTGTCTTTGTAGGAGAAGTGCTCCAGCCCTCTGATCATCTTTGTGGCCTTCCTCTGGACTCGCTCCAACAGGTCCATGTCTTCTTATGTTGGGGTCCCCAGAGCTGAATGGAGGCAGGGTCTCACAAGAGCAGAGTAGAGGAGGAGAATTACCTCCCTTGACCTGCTGGCCATGTTTCTTTTGATGCAGCTGAGGATATGGCTGGGAGCGCATTGCCAGCTCATGTTGAGCTTCTCATCCACCAATACCCACAAGTCCTTCTCCTCAGGCCTGCTCTCAATCCATTCTGGCTAAGCAGAAGTTTGGTAGGAAAGGACAAGGGGATCCTGGTAGACAGCAAATAAAATACAAGCCAGCTTCTTGCCCTTGCAGCAGTGAAGCTTAACAAATTACTACTAACTTACTAGTTGGTAGCAGTAGGGGCTGCATTAGTAAAAGTCCACCCAGGAGTGGTTAATCACCTCCATTTGGTACTTATGAGACCACATCTAGAGCCCGAGCTGCTACTCTCACCACCCAGTATAAGAGAGAGAAACTGGAGAGATCTCAGTGCATGGCCACTAAGTTATTCAGAGCTGGAGAAAATGCCATAGAAGGAGGGGGTGAGGAAGCTGCATTTGCTGAGTTTTGGAGGAGGGTAGGTTGAGGAGGAACTTAGTGCTCTCTTCAACTGGATAATGGGCAGCTACAGAGAAAACAGAGACAATATTCCCAAGCTACACAGTGAAAGGATGAGAGGCAATATCTGCCTTGTGCAGCAATGGAAATTCCAACCTGCCATATGGAAAAAAATTTTCACACATGAGGGTCGTCAAACATTTAACAGGTGCCCTGTTAGCCTCTGAAGCCTCCGTCATTTGGGATGTTCAAAACTCAGCTGTACAAGGCCCTTTAATTAGCCCTGTTTCAAGCAAGTTTTTTGACCACCTGACGCCCCAAAATCTTTTCCAGCCTAAATTATTCTACAGACCTATATAACAATAACAGCTAAACAGAAGTTACAATTAGGG
>JAOXJK010000012.1:100684093-100694652 GCA_025774025.1 Xenus cinereus | reverse complement strand
AGAAGTTACAATTAGGGGGGAGGGAGGAGTGAAGTCAGGAGCAAGAAGCCACTGCTTGTGGCAAGATGACAAGAAATCTTACTCATTTTTTTCTTCCCATAGGATTAAAACTATCTGTAAACAAACTCCCTGTCACTGGATTTTATTTAACTCACTGTTTATAGTTCTTAACTAGTCATCAGCAGCTCTTCAGATTTAATTAGTTCCCTTGTTCTCCTCATGAAATCGAATTACAGTCTTCATGAACTATTTTTTTTATTTATCTAAACAATACTTTCCTTTATTCTGAAATTTTAATACATGGGAAGTTCCCATTCTAACAGGTCCTTTCTGTAGTCAGAAGGCAAGCCTTATAAATTAGATACCTGTTGTAGGTTTGGATGAAATGCTCTCAGGGAGTGGTGTTCACTGATTGTTACAGAGGGTTTGTGAATGACCAACTAATAAACATCAGATTTCTACACAAATACAATTAAATGAACTGATTGTCATGTTCACTCCCTCATTATGTCTTAGTTAAGTAGTTGTAATCTTATGGGCCTAAAACAGTGCAAAAACAAGGTAAGAATATGGCCATGCCTTGTGTAGAGCCCTTCATTGGAGTATTTTGGTCAGACGATGGACCAACTGGCAAGTACTATATCACATTAAGCATTTGCTTGTGTTTGCAGGTTTGGTTTTTCCAAACCTTAGAGATACTTCTGTATCTCTAAGAGCTTATTATAGCGTGGAGACAACAGACCTGGTGTGGAGAGGCCTCCGCTTGAATCCTGAGGTCTGCCAGAGAGACATATGTAGTGTCAGTGACAGCTGTCCTATGTGACCAGCACGGGAACCCCTCCCTGGCCAGCAGCTGAGTGGTGCATGGCTGCTGCTACCCACGGTCTCTGGTGGCTGGAAAGCTGGTGACTATGCAGTGAACTGTCAATTAACGTGTGAAGGCACCAATGTGTAAGTGTGTGTGTTGTTATTTCGAGTTAGGCTAGATACTGCTTGCACGCAACTCAAGCATTACTACTAATAAGATTAGAAATTATAGCTGTAGTACTGATTTTATGTGGAAGAGAGATATTAGAACTAATATTCCTCGTGCTGGTCCTTGTCTGATTCAAAGGACACTTTCTGTGTAAATTGATCTTTCGGTCTCAGAACTTTAATTGCCCTGCGGCAAGCAGGTATCAAGGGCAGGGAGCTTATCAGATAGCTTAATGAGTCCAGGTTGCACTGTGCAGCTTGAGTCTCCAAAGCAGTATAAATGCCTTGTTTTGGTACAAGACCGGAGTGAGGAAAAACAGTTTCAGACAGCTCCTGGTACTGAGGTCTTTTAACCTGTTCCAGGCCTACTAGCTGGTGCAATTACTGACAAATTTGGAGTCTACATGATCACTTCACTAACCTGCATTACAGAGACACTTTTACAATATAAAAAAAAACCCAACAATCCTACATACCTAACCTTATTTACTTTTTTAAAGGAGCATTTTCCTCCTCAAAATAGGCACATTTACAGCAAATTATACATAATTGTTTTCCTCCTTTGTTTTAGAATTTCCTATTCCTAATAAAATTTCCTGAGCAAGACAGGCTGCTGACAAACTCTAACACCATGACCACAGTCAACAGCAAATTCCACTCTGTAAAGCCAAAATGAATGACTTCAGGTAGATGATGTAGATGAAGGCATTGTAGGAATTTGTCCAGGGCAAATCTGAAGGATTTAATAATGACTAATTGGCGAGATTCATTGTTGTGATTACACATTTATTGCTTTTGTCCAGGTTGCTCTTAGTTTTTTTTGTTTATGCAAATGAGTCCCCTTATTTGTATATGAGATTTTATTTCACTGGTTCAGTACACCACTAGCCAATATGAAAGCTAGGTGCACATGAAGCACTTGGCAAGGAAAGTTGTATAAGCAGTAAGTCTATTCACACATTTGGTGAATATTTTGATATTCACACATTTGGTGAACATTTTGATATATATCAAAACCCAATGCACTGATATGCCGTGGTTATGGGCATAGTGCAAAATGCACGTCTAGAGTAATAGAGCAAGAAAATAGAAAAAAAAATCATACTTAAAATATTTGCATTTGTCTGACAAAGAACAGGATGTAATGGGATTTTCCCCTTTAGAAATACAGATATTTTCATATATGAGTTTGTAAACTCATGTGGCAACCTTGTATACTGACAGTATTTGCTGCTCTTATGTTCAGGTTTTTTATGTCTGTGGGGATAGGGAAGGAAAGATATTTCTTGCTGCATGAGTGCAGAATATGCCTATTGCAGCTGACCCAATCTGTTAGTTAAAACAGATGTTTTGTGTGCGGTGTTCTCTAAACTCACCAGGGCCAGCAATGTAAAAAGGGTGCACACACAAAGAAGGAGGGGGAGGTATTTATCATAATATAAGATAGCATTTCAAATAGTAATAATAATAAATATATTAGAAATACAGTCCGTATATCAGCAAAAATGTCCTGGCATAGAATATTCACCTACCGCAAGTTCTGTAAACCACATTGCCTGGCAAATTTTAACAACAGAGAAGAGAAGAAAAGGCATCTTGGTAAATTACTGCAGGAAAAAGTTGTGTACAGGAAGAAATCATTAGGTCCTTTCCATCACTGAATTTCACTTTCCTAAACATCAGAATGTTTTATGCAAATCACGGAAACAATAGGCTACAAGAAATTAACATTTTTCAGACGTCCTTTTGACATATGCTTTCCAAATTGGTGAAAGAAACCGTGGGAGATGGACTGAAACTTGACAGTTGCAGTGTAACTGTCAAGATCTAACCAAAAAACACAGAAGAATACATCAATGGCTGTGAACCACACGCCTCCGAGCAGCTTCAGCCAGTCTGCACTGATAACAGAGCAGGTACCCCTTGATAATGACACTATACTTAATTTATTGAGCATTTGCCACATGTAATAGGTTACCACCATAACCTGCAATAGTGGAATCAAAACATGTAGGGTGACATAGACAGATTTGTATCCCCCCCTTTATAAATAGCAGCCAAAAGAGCTATAAACAGCTGTCAACATGAATCTTATTCATCTGTCCAACAGCTAGCACTTTTCATGCCACTGAATATCTAAATGGGCAGGTTCTGCTCCTATGAAGCATTTAAAAGAATTTAAAGAGGTTGTCATTCTGACACTTTAAATCAGAACATACCTGTTATTTATACTCTGTGCATTAGTGCTTGTGTATGTGTGTGTATTTAGCCCTATACAAAGATAAACACAGGCATACTTTTTCCCTCACTCAGCTTTCCCTGAAATTCTTTTAACTGAATAGATTACTAACTGCTCCCTGGTTGACTTTGTGGACCAGTTTCACTCCACAGGAAAAATTTGTGACTACCAGGAAAACACAGGAAAATTGATATTTAAGGAATAAAATTTTATGAAAATGCCTTCTGCCAGTACCTGCCTCAGTACTAAGGTGGAAAGAGGTGGAAAAAAAGGTGATGTAGCCTTATTTTAGTCATTCACATATTAAAGAAATGGACAGCAGGAAGACCAAGGTCTCCAGTTATGTTTATGAAGGGACCAATTCTGTTTTCACTTGAATCAATGTGAATAGAAGTAAAAGGATGGAAGAGCATGGGGACTCATTTCAAATGTGGAAAATCGTATATTTACTTTTTGAAGTTTATTTATTTATTTTCTGTCAAACAATGAATATATTCAGGAGCCCCAGAATATCCAATACCTGATAATTAGTTGAGGATATTGCATTTGGAATAGACCATGAAGATTTCAACAAATGGATTGTCACAATCTCTTTTACGCAGTGCAAGGAAGTCAGTGTGCAACTCCTTCCTCTTCCTTTCTCCCAGCTGGTTGGCCTTGGCAGTGAGGATGGGAACAGGGTTGCATTTCAACAACTTTGAAGAACTTTGTGCTTCTTCTGTCTGATCCCATATGTCTTTGGTATCAAGCTACAGAGGGACTTATGTTCAAAGGGAAGTGTAGAAAAACCTCTTCTTTCTTCTCTGAGGAGACTCTTATGGTAGCACTCCCCTTTTTGTGGCAGTTCTCTAATGCTCATGCACTATAGTCCGTATTCAATACTCAGGTGGATCTCTGAAGAAATTAAGATACACTTTTTTAAGTAAAGGTGCAAAGTCTTGAACTCAGTTTATTATTAAACATGTCTTTGAACTGGACTCTGTTCATTCAAGCATGTGCAGATGTGCGTCCACAGACAACCTCACCTGAACAAACAGCTAAAGCAGGGCTGTGACACTAAGATTTGGATAACTCTTTCAAATGCACTGTGGTGTAGGCAATGAGAATCTTTTTCCCCGTGTGCAGTCAAGATGTGTAAAGTGAAGGTTAGGCGTGCAAGGAAAGTTATTTTAATTTCAAAGAGTGGTTGAGAGGTTTGCAGGGTATGAAAAAATAGCTGGAAATTGTGCTTTACTGTTTCTGCGAAAGAATTGTGTATCTAATTACTGAGGATCTTATAAAACCGAATTTAAGTATACATCGTGGTAGAAAAAAATGGGTAGAGTTTCAAAGAGGGAGGGTAAGGGGAAATCAACAAAGCAATGGTATATTCTTCAGGCAAGAGTTTTTGCTAGTGCTGTAACAAAAAAAGAAAACCAAACAGGCTTTGGTGTGAATGCTCAGAATCCTTTTAATGAGGCTACAGGATTGTTCCCTTCCAAACTGTACCACGCTGGTGCAATTGTGTAACCTTGTCAACACAACAGAGATCCAAACAAATGTAACCTTGAAAAAACAGGGTGACTGTGAAACATAGGTTCTATGCGAGGTTAATCAAACCTACTTTTAAAACATAATCTATTATAAATACTTAGAGGCAGGCAAGTGTTATGGATGGGTTATTTGAGTCACATGGAACATGTATTGTTGCTGGAATTGTTGGATAACTGTAACAAAAATTAAATCACAATATTTGCCTGCCACCATAGCCGGAAAGCAATATCCTTACATCCAATATTGTCAATGCAGCTACCTTTGTGTGCCTGTATGTGCATGGCTAAATGATTTTATGCTTTTTCTTGCTTTGAAACATAAAATATAGGGTGTTCTTTCGTATTGTACAAATACTTAATTACCAGGCATGGAACTGTATTGGTTTTTCAGTAAATTTAACTGAAGTTTTTCTCCATAGTGGTGCTAACATTTTAAAAGGAATTTTAAGATAAGCTGCAGTCAGCCCTGGTTCATCTGGTTATAGAGCTCCACTGACAGTGTGTCAGGGATGCTAGACTCTAAGCAGCTGCATGTCACAGGAACTCTGTGTAGATGAAGGATACAAGAACAATCTTGTTCCCTCTGATAACATGAAGAAAAGCCTGATGATTAAATGCCTCAAGCCTTTTCTTGCAGAATGTTTTTCCCAGGATGTTGTAAAGAGAACAGTAGTCACTTAGAGTTGCTATTGTGGCGTAAAAATTAAGGTCAGGTTCAAAGGAGTACTTAAATCTTTTTAGAGAGTGATTAGTCATCCTTTGAATGTAGTGCATCTATCATTTGCTTAGACACATGCCTTGAATGCCTTGATATGATGGGAAATTAAAATTAATTCAAATATTATTAGTAAAATAAATTGAACAGGATTACTTACAAAAGCATTGGTGGTAGTAGCAGGCGGACCAGTCAACTCTGTCCTGGTCCACGAAATGAGACTCAGGCAGCAAACCCTCTGCTGTGAATAGGGATAAGATATGAATGCACACACTGTTAGCTGTGAAAGTGAACTCACCACTTACTCCTGCAATATTTCATCTCCTTTTTTGTCCAGGTCTCCATATGGAGGACTGAGTCTTGGAATACAGAGAAGCTCCACAGACTCTCTGCTGCTCTTAACAGTAGATAGATCAGCCAACAGCATATCATGCGTGAAATCCAGGAGCAGAAAAGAGGCCTTGCTGCTTGTTACTGTATGCATATTTTCAGCACAGAGGAGAAACTATAAGGGGGCATATACGTGATACAGGTGTCAAACCAGTGCGACTAATGCCCAGGTCAGAAGAGTTGACAGTTTTGAAGAGAGGTGGAATAGTCTGGAAGTGGGTGTGACAAAGCAACCAGATGATGGCATACAAAGACACAAGATATCTCCACTGGAAGTGAGAAGTGATACTAGTTTTCAGTAGGGATGCTGGACCAGCAACATGTGAAGGAATTTTCAGATAGGATAAAAATGTGAGTGTGATGTAAATTTAAAAAGAATATCAGAAACCCCTAAGAAATTGTAAAATACTATTGTTACTATTTCAGATGCCTACAAATGCAAATATTTTATATTACTGCACTTCCTTTAGTTATTGAAAATTATTTTAAGTCTGAAGGGAACACACAAGAGTTTAAAATTTTCATGAAAACTATGAAATCCATTTTCTACTAACTTCACAGTTATCTTCTGCCAGCTGGATTTCTCACTGTTACTGCACAAATTGACAAGTGAGAATGTTGTCATTTTAAAAAACGCTGATGTGAGCCCTCCTGCTTAGCCTGCAACCTGTGTGTGAAGTTGCTTTTTCTGCATCTTCCAAATCGATTTCTTGCCTACCACAGCAGTGGAAAAGACAGCATATATGAAATATACACTACAGTAAAGACAGTGTTTAGCATTCGTACAGAAATATTCTCAATTTCCATGTTTTTTCCAGTCTATAGTTGGTTGAAATAATGGACTGTCACTTCTTTTTAGAGGGAGAAAGCTCTCAGCCCCAGAATGACAATTAAGCCACTTAGCAAGTTGGTATTCAGGGCATTCAGCGAGTATATGGGAGTCCCCAGTTTAGTTTGTTTGTTCTGCAGCTGTCTGAATAAGACAGCATCGTGTACTAAACGTATACCCTCCACTTCCCAGATGCAGTCCTAAACTATTCTGTGCACCATTAATGGTAGTGTCAAGAAGTAGCATATCTCCAATAAGGATCATTAAGAGAGACTTTTAAAACTCTTGGAGACTAAGGAGTGATCTGAACTGAACAATGCACTGACCTGTTGTCTCCTTAACAAGTCACTCCATAGTCCAAAATGTACTTCATAAAGAAATGTATTTAATTAAAATATTCCTAAGTCAATCCAACATGTAGTACAGACCAAAGCTCTGTTTCAGCTATTTTTTTAAAAACCTACTAACAATTATGTTAGTTATATTTCTGAGATGATTGCAGAGGTTTGGAGAGATATTTTAAACAAAATATTTTGAATCCACTATAAGCTGCACAAGTTGGTATCAGAATAGTTCTCAGTACAGTAAATTTTGGAGAAAAAATGTGTATTGCTGTAATACAGTCAGTCTAACCCCAAATTTCTTCAATTTGTTAAGAAAATATCTATATTCAGGTAAAAACCTTTTTGAGTATATTCTTCAACACAAGACAACCCATAAAGGAAGTAAAAAATAACATTAACAGAAAATATTTTTGTGTAAACTGACTTCTGCTGTAATAACAATTTACTAATGTTTTTATCATTTTCTGTTTCTAAATTGTGGTGAACTTAAATGGTACTCTGTTCTAAGCTTGTGCATATCCTTTACATTTACATTGGAACTTTACTGCGTTAGATACAAGGAATGCCATTTGAAATTGGGAAGATAACTTTCTCAAAGCTCATGGTTTTTATTTTGGAATATCTATTCAATCAAAGCTAGTATAAAAAATGACAAGGCACATCAGAACACAATTATGTGATGCACAAATGTACATATTTTTATTTGGCTAAGTAAGATTAAATTATTTTATTTGTTTTTCTTTCAGCAGAATTCAACAGACGTTTCTTAATTCACTTCAAAAGAACACTAATAAGTGAAATACAGTAAGTGGCTGGTACTGCATGTAGGCCAAAAGTCATGTTCATCTAATTTCTGATTCGATTTCACTGAAGTTAAAACTATGTTAAGTTCAGTCTCACTGTTGTTATGCAAAAGGTTCCAACATTCAGCATGATTTTATGCAGTTTGCACCTCGTGCCTTGGGACAGTTAGAAAGAAGTAACCCTATAGATGTGTGCTGTATTTCCAGTTTAGATTCTCTTTTGCTTCAGATTTCTCCTTCTCTTTTAGATCACAAGCCTGAAATGTAGTAAACACCACCTTTGAAACTTTCAGCAGTCTTGATAGCCTTCTAATTTAAAGTTGTGGAGAGTTTAAGAGGTTTACTCTTTAACGTTAACTGTGATTTACCTATGTCATATTTTAACTTGCATCTCCTTTTTTCTTACCATTCGGGAGACACAGTTTGCCACACTCTATGTATCCCAGGTGAAGAAAAAAACCTGACCAAGCTCTCCATGGCAAAGATCTCATTGTAGCCTCTGCTGTGCTGTCGCAAGGAGAAGAGTTGGGGCTGGAACTGCCATGCGACTGTTTCTCCCGTTGCATTTAAATCTGATTCTTTCCTGTGGTGTCAGAAGAAACAAAAAAAGGGCATGAGACTGGTTTCATGCTACTATCTTTCCCATTTTTATGGACATCTTCTTTGTCTTAAAGTCTCATATGCGTTCCCTGTGAATAAAAATTCCAGCCAGGCATGTCTGTGCATTCCCACGGATGCTGTATGTCTTTCTGGCAGTTGATTAGTAGCCTTCCTGCCATGGGATAAACGTTATCAGAAAGACACTGGTGCACGTACAACGTTTCATTGCCAGCAAGTATTACATAGAGGTGAAAAAATATCATTCTCAAAATGATATAAATTAATTAAGGCAAAAATATCTGCATATGAATTCTAATAAAAAGCATAATAAGGACCAGTGTGCATTTAGGTTGCTTTGTCAATATGTAAGTTCTAATTTACATTTTTAACTTTTTAAGAATGTGAACTGTAATTTACATTGCTAGGTTTTTAATAAGATTTTGCCTACTCCTGAAATACATTGCTGACAAATGATTTTGCCTGATCTTGAAATGCACTGCTGACAAATCAATCCACAAAATTTGTATGTCTGTGACTGCTTGCAAGGGACCAAATATGTAAGTGAAATTCTACTTGAGTACTGCAAAAGCAAAGTAGATTAAATACTTCATATCTGGTTCTTATAAGCAGTTACTTCTCTGCTTGTCAGTATCAAGGGGCAGAAACCTGCAATGGAATCCGTGTTTGATTTTGGATGAGAGGTGATTGGTGAGCTCTATGAGCAGCAGTGTCAAAATCTAAAAAAAAAAAAGAAAAAATAAAGATAGTTGAGACATTCACCCATTTGCCTGACAGCCTTCCTTCCTTTGAATGTATATTGAACTACTTCATGGGATAGAAACTTAAAATGAACAAGAAGAGATCCTAGCTATATTCAGCATTCAATGAAAATCTCTGCAGAAAAGTTGCTGAGTTCCCATTTTAATAAACACCTAATCCTTGATTTATATGGACAACTTTCATTTTAATTATTCCATAGACACTTCATATTTGCTCTATCAGTTACTCCTCCTGTGCATGCAGGAATGATGGTTAAAAGTATAAGTGGCAATGAGAAGAGAATCTGAACAAACATCTCCCATGATCATGAGACTCAGATGTTAACAGAATTCCAGTGATTGTATTGATAGTCATCATGTGGGTATCACTGAAGTTATTTCTAATGAGTATCTTCAAAATTCCCTAACCAGAAACTAGACAATACTTACCCTCTATGAGATATTAATATTCTACACACAAAAATTAAATTTTTTTGTATCCCTGTAGCACATTTATAACAGTGATACATTTTTACAAATGTCTTATACCTTTGTGGATTGCATTTGTTAAAACGGAAAGAGACATCAGTGGGAAAAACAATGTCTTGATAACAGACATTTCAAACTTAAAATATTTTTAAAAAGCAAATGCCATTTACACAAATTGTGAACATTTTTTATAACCACCTTTGAAAACAACACTTCTTGGCTAATAATTTTTTTATTTATTTATTTTTCCTTTCTGCTTGTGATGACAGAATACAATTAATAGGCTTTCTGATAGCAATCACTGCATGCCAAAATAGTGGGTTCTTTTTTCTTGAAGAACAAACCGTTTCTATGAAAATATGACTCTGCCATAGAAAGTTTTTAAGAAGTGCCTGATTTTGTTTATTTGTTTGCTTCATAAAATCACATAACATTATAATATTTCACATTCAGTTTGATGTTGATATTGGCTTTCCAAATGTGTGTTTGAAACTAATTTTCAAATGCAGAAAGAGCAAAAAGACTGATAAATTATAATTACTTTTAATATGATGAGGCATGAGTGAAGTGTGCAGAAAAGAACTAATAGAAAATACTAAGTTCTTGAATTCACTAAATTGCCTTCACAGTTAAAGCAAAGCTGGTGGTATGAATGTGATAAGAACAATTTATATGAAATGAAGATCACAAATCAATCTATTGAGTCTTACAAGAGAGTACGGTAGAATCAGGATTTTATCTATAAAATACAAACATTCAAACTCTTCTCCACATTCCACTCAAACATGAGATCTCATCTACTGAACCCTAGAGAAAAAAATTATTTTCTGTTTCAGTAAATTTCATTTGTCTTCTCAGGATAATGAAAAAAACATTCCCTAGAGC
>JAOXJK010000012.1:100657046-100683993 GCA_025774025.1 Xenus cinereus | reverse complement strand
CTCAGGATAATGAAAAAAACATTCCCTAGAGCTAAGTAGTGCTTATTACTTTTAATGTTTAATCTAGGTTGTGGTGTTTCTATTTTCTTTGATAAAGGTGCATTAATGGTCCCTTTTTTAAAAAAAAAAAAAATCAGTTGCTTTCTTCAGCAAAGAAATTAACAGAATTGATAGAGGCCAAAAAAATTTGAAAACCTAAAATTTACCTTAATTAAAATAACTTTTTCTAAATGCCTACAACGAAATCATGTTATGTAAACTGTAAAAACAAAGTGCTGATAAACAAAGAAAAGACTAGCACAAACCACTGTGTATCTTCTACTATCCTTGCACCATTTCTCCTGTGAATTACACTAATTTTAGAATAGTCCATGTACATTCTTGGACTTTATTGTTTATTCGCAATTTAATCTTCAAGTGAGAAGAGAATCAGATTCCAACTTTTACCAATGCAAAGCAGCCTACACTTGGAACAGAAAGAACATACAGCCATGGCTTATACTGCTTAAAGTAGCAAAGCAAGTAGAATTTGACCTTTAAATTAGACTATTAAAAGCAAATAACAATGGTTCATTTTCCAGCTGTTATCTCTGCAAGCCTCATATCTAAAGTGTTCTTCTGCTTTTCATTTAAATTCATTTGTGTCCTTGGTCATATCCTGTAAACTTCCATACAGAATAAAAGCTCCAAATGTCATTTATAATTACTTTTGAAACAGTCACAAGTATTTTTTAACATCTCTAAGTATTTATTCGATATAAATGCTAGTAGAAATATCAGAGGTTATACACTTTAGATAGTTAATCCTTTACTGAAAAGCACATATGCATAAAATTAACAATTATGTTAGATGATGTAAAAGAAAAACTATTTTAAATAGTTATGGTTGTATGGATTGCATTTTATTTGTCTCTTCGTGTGTAGTTTCAATAATACAAACACACATGTTAATACAGTTGGGTCTGAAAACATTTTCTCCTACAAAATGGGATCTTTTCATAAAAGTTTTGAAAAATTTGTCTGGCATTTATAAGCTTAACTTGAATTTTTATTTGAAGATATTTATGCTACTTAATGGTTTCTTGGTGGTAAAACATTTGACACTGATACCATATCAATTTGATTTTAGCTATTTTTTGATCATCTTTTATTGAAAAAGTTTTATTATAGCAAACAGAAGGAACATTTTGATGTTAAACAATTTAGCTAGTGCTAGCTTGGAACCAGTCTTAATTATTTTTGGTTTGTTTTCATTTATTTTATTTTATTTTATTTTATTTTGCATTAAAGTTAGAGTAGGCACTAAATGAGAATAATTAATTAGCTCTAAATGCAGACATAATTTAATTTTTAAGAATAAAGTTCAAAATTCTAGAATCCAGAAATCAAAACATTTTTCCACAAAAAATTCTCTTTTATAGAACAAACATTATCACTTTTTTTTTTCTTAATTGAATGGAAATAAAATAATAAATTATCACATTTCCTTCTTAGAATGTTAAGAACAAGGTATGTCTGATAAGACTAAAAATGAACTAGTCCACAACAAATACAGTTCCATAATGCCAAGATTTAGCTGATTATATGGAAAACACCGTAAAATTAATTTTACTCAGCTTTACCATAGCTGGAAGCACCAAGGGAAAGCATTCCTATTCATACAGGAATTGTAGTTTGTGTAAAACATTATACATAAAGAAGAGAATTGACATATATTACTATGTTCTACTATGATCACTTCTATAAACAATTCTATAAATAAGCAGATTTCTCCAGGGTGCCATTGTACTACTAAAAAAGAGGAGAAAAAGGAGGAGTTCAACACAGGAAACATAGAAAAATAGAAAATTAAGAAATGGGACATTTCCGACTTTCTTTGCTATTACATCAACCTGTTACGTCCTTTTGAAAACCTGACTAATAGTTTGGGTTCATGGGTTAGCTTTGTTTCACAACGTGCTACTTTTGTTTTACCATTTTGTCTAGTAATTGTGTAATGATGAACAGAAGGAAGAGCTTTTTTAATATATTTCCATTTACACTAAAGATGATTAAAAACTGTCTGCCTTTTCCTGTAACTGTGGTTTATGTGTTGAAAATGAGCATGACAACATACAAAATTATTTTGATAAAAGAATAATATTATCAAAGTGTAGAGGATGATCAAAAGTGAAGTTCAAAACAAAAAGAAAAATAAGATAGCAATGCAATTTTATACGAACATTTGACTAGGAAATTTTCCAACTCCAAAATGTTCCTTTGCCCAGGATTAGCATTTGTCTATGCTCAAGGAAAAAGTCCTTGATTTACAATAAATATTACTTAGCAACTAAAACTAAAACTAAAACTAAAACAATATGCATTATCAACATTATTCTCATACTAAATCCAAAACACAGCAGCTACTAGGAAGAAAATTAACTCTACCTCAACTGAAACCAAGACAATGCTATGCAGCTTTAAGTACCCCTGCTCTTTGGTGGCCAGATGCTTCTTTTATCATAAGTGTAATGTTCCTCATAGTAAGAATTTGTTGGGGTAACTATCCCAAGAGGAGAGTAGCTGGTTGGCTCAGTTCAGGTTGTCATGTGGCTATGTACTTGCCATAGGGCCACCCATTAAAACCCCTGATTTAGAAAGTGTTACCTGAGTATATAAGGATAAAAATAGATTGACATAAAATAAATGTTCTTTCATTTTTCTTACAAAATTATACTGCTGTTCTCTTTATTGTGTCTGTATAATTAATCTTTGCTTGTTATTTATGTATGAATTTTGGATCAATCCAGTTTGGAAAGGTTTCCAAACCAGGAAATTTCTGTGGACTTTTCTTCGCCTTAGTAAGAACACTTACTATTTTAAGCCTCATTCATGCAAATGTTTAGTGTAAGATACACAAATGACCTTAGTGGAGCTGCTGGAAGCAGAAAAGCCTCTCTTTTTATTAAACCTGAGCAGGGCTTCTCCAGCTTCAATGACCTCTCCATCTACATGGTTATCAAAATTTTAGTTATTTCCAACTGTAATATTTTTGATCATGTATGTTGATGGTGATCACTCTAAGCACAAATCCTGTACCAATCCACTGATATAATACAATTATATAAACTGTTTTGTTTCCATGTAAATCCAAATTCATCAAGTAGATTCATCATTTTGTTACAATACAATCACTTTTATATGGTTAAATGTTTCCTCAAGAAGTGGAAAATTTACTGATTTTTTAAATGTTAAGATGTAGATAACTTATTTTTAAAGATTAAGCAATCTCACATAGATTCTTAAATAGCAGCTTACTTTTCACTGAGCATAAATGAGTTGACTTCCACTCAAATAAACTGCTTCCAATAGAAACTCAAGAAATGTTATTCTAAGTACACTGGTGAGTTTGTTGCATTCTACTAACAGTGAAAGTAATGGTAAAAAAATCTACCTGACAAATGAACTTGGTATTTATTCCGATGTAACAGGTTTTTGCCACATATTATAGTTTGTAACATAAACATTTATCGTAGATTTATTTCTTTCTTTGTACCTATCAATGAGTGTGCCCTCTGCCTAGTGCAAATCCGTAACAGATAATATCACCTGAAAGTTTCATCGAGCTGACAAAACCTGCCAGTTTACCACAGTATTGACATGTATCATGTGCCATATTCAGATGAGTAACAAACATAATCTGTGGGAACTGCAACAAGAAATGGTATTGTCTCATTCCTCTTCTCCTGGTCCTCTTGAGTGTCATTCCAACGGAAAGCAGAGCCATGATCCTTGAGTTCTGCTTAGTGGGAAATGCAAGATGGGGTTTTAAGACCATTTTCTGTACTCACATGAGGTCTGTGGCTGCCCTTCCTTCAGTAGCCACGCACTCCCTGGCTCCACATACTGCTTTCTCTGCTCTCACATGCAGCAGCTCTGTCCTGCTAGTCACAGGGAAGGCCAGAAGACCACAGGCAAACTCCAGTCCCTTGCTGTAAACACTGCTAGTATCTCCATGCCACCTAGTCTCCACAATGCTGCTCTGCAGTATCACAGAATCGCCTAAGTTGGAAGGGACCTTTAAGATCATCTAGTCCAACCATAAAAACAAACAAACAAAAAACAAACAAAACACACACACCAACACTAAACCATATTCCCGAGCACTGTGTCAATTCATCTTTTGAATATCTCCAGGGATGGTGCCTCAACCACTTCCCTAGACAGCCAATTGCAATGACTGATAACCCTTTTCCGTGAAGAAATTTTTCCTAATATCCAATCTGAACCTCTTCTGGCACAACTTGAGGCCCTTTCCTCTAGTCCTGTCACCTGAAACTTGGGAGAAGAGACCCACCCCTGCCTCTCTACAACCTCCTTTCAGGCAGCTGTAAAGAGCAGTAGGGTCTCCCCTCAGCCTCCTCTTCTCTAGAATGAACAACCCCAGCTCCCTCAGCCCTCTCCTCATAAGACTTATTCTCCAGACCCCTCACCAGCTTTGTTGCCCTTCTCTGGACCTGCTCCAGCGCCTCAATGTCTTTCTTGTGGTAAGGGGCCCAAAACTGGACACAGTACTCGAGGTGGGGCCTCACCAGTGCTGAGTACAGGGGGACGATCACCTCTTGGGTCCTACTCACCACGCTGTTCCTGATACAGGCCAGGGTGCTGTTGGCCTTCTCGGCCACCTGGGCACACTGCTGGCTCGTGTTCAGCCTGCTGCTGACCAACACCCCTAGGTCTTTTTCTGCCGGGTACCTTTCTCCTCCTGAAGCCTGTAGCGCTGCATGGGGTTGTTGTGATCCAGGTGCAGGACCCAGCACTTGGTCTTATTGAAACTCATCCCGTTGGTCTCAGGCCATCGATCCAGCCTGTCCAGATCCCTCTGCAAAGCCTTCCTACCCTCCAGCAGGTAAACACCCCCACTCAACTTGGTGGCAAATTTACTGAGGGTGCACTCAATCCCCTCATCCAGATGATTTATAAAGATGTTAAAGAGAACTGGCCCCAGTACCAAGCCCTGTGGGACACCACTTGTGACAGGCCACCAACTGGATTTACCTCCAAAATGTTGTCTTGAAATAATAAAAGGATGGAAAAATAAAATGTAAAATTTCAGGGAGATAATGAGAGGACAAACAAGGAGATCTAAGACCCTTAAACAAAAGATTTGAGTAATACTATGAGGGATACTTTTCAACTGAGAAACACGACATTAAAACACTCTGATTGTCTTATTTCTTTTAACACATGAGCAACACTAATAGATAAACAGAAAATAAACTTCAATGTCTCCCTTTCTGTTTTAAGCTCTCCCCTTGTTAAAAGCCCAATTTCAGTTTTGATATGTTGACACAGTATGAATAGAAGCTATAAAGATCATAGCTATTTGTGTCATTTATTTTAGCAGTAACAAAAAGTTGTATATAAAGAACATAGATATGAAGAACAGATGGATTACTCAGAGGTAATAAATTAACATGCATATTATGAGTGGCAGTGGCAAGGTATTCCAGTCTGTAAAAGTAAATATTCTTATTTTGATTTTTCTCAGCCTGAAATAAACACTGAAGCTGCCAATTTAAAGGTTAAGTTTGTGTTTTTCACCTTTAAAAATTCTCCTTTTCAGAAGTTCAAACCCCCACAAGATACATGTGCATCCAACTCAAACTTGCCATGAAAGGTCAAAACATTCTTAACTTCTTGTTTAAACAACAAAGAAAAAAAGTGGTTGTAGTTCACAAAACAAAGCTACACAAATTTGTAGAGGCATTCTATTTATGAATAGAATTCCAGTCTATAATAAATTGTTCCTTCTTTCCAGTTTTCAGTGGGTAATACTTCCCAAATAAAGGGTGAGCCTGCTCTTCTTACACATTTCTCTTTCCTCTGAGCAAGAACTGTTTAAGTACATATTGAATTAATAAAATTATATTCATTATTACTTGTGTCCAAATGGTTCTTGGTGAAATCTGAAACAATGTAGAATTTATGCGACTTCACTATAAGCTTGTTCGGATTTACTAAAGGAGCTGTAGTTCAGCAGAGCAAAACAAAATTCTGCCTGTATCTGTTGATTTATTATTTTAGTATTGGACTCTTACAATTTCCTTGTGAATCAAGTACATTGAAGTGCCAGTGACTTTGACGGAATTTCCTTTAAATTTCAGAATAATTTTTTAACCACTGTCTCCATCAACACTGAAAATAAAACATTAATAAGCTTTGTAGCCCGAGATCTGATAAATCAGATTATCAGACCATAATGGCCATTACGTCCTTGGCGATGTAATGCAGATGTAATTTCATTTAAATTCCCTGACAGTAGTGTGTTCCAGTAGAACCTGGCTGAAGAGTTTCAGTTTCATCTTCATAAAAGGATTTTTACTTATGATTGAACCATTTTCTTCAGATCATAAAAGATAAGCAAAGAAGAGAAGTGCAGAGAGATATATGGGCTTTGTTCTGCTGAGATCTTCTGTTAGTGAAGTTTTGACTTTGAAAAAAATCAAGGGCAATCCTTTTGTCTTCTGCATAGCTAGCTCCTCAAAACTATCACCATTCAGATGGATAAGTGGCCTGGATAAATGACGCTGCTTAACTCCAGAAGATATTTTTTTTCTCTCCAGGACAACATCTCTGTCAAAAATTCTACATGGTCGCTGTTCATTTCCTCTGGAACTTGGTCTCCATATAATAATTTCTCATGCTTATTTTCAACAACTGCCTAATTAATGGTGTTGAACAGTCCTTTAATAAGGGGAAATATGAAGGAGGACTCTCAAGACAATGCCCGGATGAGAATATTTTAATAATTTTTTCATTATTTTATGTGTCTTTATATGAAGGTGGTCAGAAGGCTGGAACACCTCCCTTATGAAGATATACTGAGAGCTGTGGGGTCGTTCAGCCTAGAGAAGTGAAAGCTCCAGGGAGACCTTATAGCAGTCTTCCAGTACCTAAAGGGGGCCTACAGGAGAGGAGGACTCTATCAGGGAGTGTAGTGACAGGACAAGGCGTATTGGTGTTAAACTGAGGGTAGATTTAGATTAGATATTTGGAAGAAATTCTTTACCCAGAGAAGTTGTGGATGCCCCATCCCTGGAAGTGTTCAAGGCCAGGTTGGATGGGGTTTGAGCAACCTTGTCTAGTGGGAGTTGTTCCTCTGTGTGGCAGCGGATTGGAACTAGATCTTCTTTAAAGTCCCTTCCAACCCAACCTGTTCTATGATTCTATGTTTTTCAGATGGAGAGGTCAATTGGCTGCTTCAGGGAAATAAATTTTCTTTCTCATCTTTCCCTTTCCCTTTTCTTTTTCTTTCTTTTTTTTTTTTATTTTTTTATTGTAAGCTATATTATTGAATCCAAAATATGAAACTAGTTCTAATACTGACCATCCCCCCCAAAACTGCCTTGAGAATATTAAAATTTCCAGTGGAAAAAAGAAGTATCTTTGAAAATGATGAATTAGTTAGGTAGATGGATGGATGGATGGATAGATAGATAGATAGATAGATAGATAACTCACCTGGACATATTTTCAATTAATGTCATTTGACTATATATTCTTGTGAAAACCTGATCCTTTTCAAATAAAAGTATGTCTACAATACATCTTGATATTCTCATTCCTCCTTAAGTAACAACAGTCTGAAAATAAGGTGCTAAAATTGACTGCTATCTGAAATGGGTGACATTTTTAAAGTCTGTGTTCAACATGTCATACTTTTAGAAGTCAGTAATAATTACAGTTATTCAGCTGAATTGCTGGATATGAGAAAATAACTAGTTTCTTAACAATGGTATTGAAAGGCTGGGCTTTTTTAAATGTTGTTATAACATTACTATTCCAAGTTGATTTGGGTCTGCAAATTTTCCATAGCTCTGAGGATTAGTCTTACAGGCTTTTTGGAAGCCAAAATTAATTTCAAGGTTCTGAATTTCTAAGGATGATTTTAATAACTACTATTAGTGACATTTGTACCAAATAATGAAGAGAAAAATCACTGGGTCATTATAAGCTGTTATATATGAAAATAATCTAGATCTTTGTTTGAAAGTTGCTTTATTGAAGGCAAATTTTGTTAGAAAATATATATTTTACTTATCTTCACCTGTAGGCTTTATGGTTTTTCTCACCGAAGTCTATGGTTTTAATTCTAATTTAAATAGATGCCTTAGACCTCTTTAAATTTAAAGAGGTCTAAGGCATTATTATCAATATTTTTGTAGCCTTGTTACTGAAACTGACTAGCTGCAAGGGCTGCATTTTTTTTTCTTTCCTTTTTTTGGTTCTTGAATGGAAGACTGGACATGACTGTTTGCAAGATAAAGGGACCAACTGGTTAGAGCTCACTATGAGCTCAACTTAAATTGAGACCTTGAACTACATGCACATTAAATTGTCAGATGTTGCAAAATATTCCATGCAATTTTTCAATAAATAAACATGTTTGTATGTAGACTTCAATCTTGCTTTCTACAAAATCAGTGCTAACAGAAATAAAAGTCATCATACTGCAGCAAAGAAGGGTTAGTGGCTTATTTACTCTTCAGCAATATTGATTACCCAAATAACAATATGATATTGTAATTAACCTAGAGAGCAAGGTACTTCCTTCAACTCTTACATTGCTTAGCTATTCAGAATTAATTAAGTAGGAATATCACTGGCATAAACACCTGTTGCTACCACATCGTAAATTACTCATCTGGAAACACTTTAATGTGAAAACCAATCCAAAATCAAACAAAACAAGAATCAAAATGTAAGAAAATTGAAAGTAGGGAAGTAAGATAGGAGAATGAAAACCTCTTTAAGTTAATAAAATTAAAGAAAAAAAAGACTATTTTTTGTTACAAGTTCTTACACTGCACTGGTAATCGAGCTGCATATCATCTCCAAGAGTCTACTTCTGTGTAATATAAAATAACGAAAAACTGAGGCAATTTTCTACCTAATTTGTGACTATGCACATTTCTTCTCAGGACAAAGTAACAGTCATATCAGAGACATCACCTATGTTTTCATCAACAACAAACCCATAAGGTTTTATTTCCAGTTAGGCTAAATGATATGCAGTCACACCAGTGTGAGAGCTTTATATGTGAGATAGAGGTTATATGAGACTTATATCAGCATCAAGTGTCTCTAAATGGCTTAGGAAGGAAGGGTCTCAGGATGGTTGAAAGGTGTACACATACATGGGATACTTATTTTTGCTTATGAATGCCAATGGGATTTAATAGAATTAAAGTAGCTGATAAATACTTTAAAATATAGCAACTCAGGAGCAGTAGTAGGCATCTCTATATATTCTTAAATATGGCAATGGAGAGGGCAACAAGTAGACTGTTACATTTAATATGTGAGCTATGAAAGCAGAAAAAGATTATGTTTAAATTGAGTGTCAGAGCAGCTAAACTACAATCTCTGCGTATTTTCAGTTTGCTTCTGAACAAAAATAAAAGCAAAAGAATTCATAGCAAAAAAAATACCCACAAGTTCTAAAAAAGTCACATGAAATTCTGATGGTGCTGCAACTCCTGTTTTAGCATAGCTGCAATTTCCACCATGGTTAGAAAACAGTATGGAAAATATGGAAGGTAGAACTTTAATACATGCATATGTGTGAAGAGAGATTTTATTTTTTTTTACATTATAAATGTCTTGAAAAATCAATATACTATTTTGTGACTCTTCCATTTAAAAATTCAAGTCATGTTGTGTTTATATGAAGTGCTTTGTATTTTTCTCTGTCATGCAAGAGACAATTGAGCAATATGTGCCATTCAACTAATTTTGGAGGATTGTTTTTTTTCTTTTTAGTTTTTCTATTTCCAGCAACCAAAAGCCCCATCAATTTTCAGCTGTCACTGATGGCTCCTGAGGCTTGGTCACACCAGCTGGTTGGGAACTTTCTCATTATAATGTGAGTAAATAAACATTAGATGTTACGTTCATACTGTGAATGTCTCTTAAACTCTGTTTTTTTCTATAAGTTTAGCAGATATTCTGTGTTTTCACTCTACAAAGCACAATGTGTGGCACGCACAGACTGCTACCAGCTGTATTTCTGCCAGAGCTATATATGGGTCTCTGTTTAGCTATTAACAAAAGGTTTACAATTCTGAGTTTCATACCAGTAAAAAAAAATAATTGTTTGGAGAATCTATAGTGAAACATTATTGATTCTTCATTAACTGTTTGGTTTTTTTTTTTCTGTAGCCCAAAAAGTCTCATGTATCTTAATACGATACTTGATCCAGCATTCAAGGTTGGAGCCTAAAGTTCTTCTGTATTTAGATGTCTAAATCACTGATGCTCAGAGGTATAAATAGCAGATATTACGCAAGCTGCAGACACTGATGAGCTCATAAAAACAAGTTTGAAAGAGGCACATTTTAGAGCTTGTGTATAGCTTGTGTATATCCTCACATATACCTCACTAGTATTCTAAGTTTTTCAGGATTTTTGAAAGACTTTTTTTTCAAAGACACCGAAGGCTTCTCCATACCTACATTCTTATTCTTCTGTGCTTTGATACAAGTTGTCACTTATTCAATTTTTTGTTATTCAGAGGAGATTGAGGAGGAGGGGGGTGAGAGAACAAGAAAAGTGTTCATACTGGTCTGTGTTTACCATGAAGAAGACAGGCCAAAGGATAGCATCTTGTACTTCATTGTTTTGGAGTGGACATACTGTATAAGAGCAACTGTTCTATGGTTTCAGATGAGCCCCCAAGAAAACCCCATCTCACACAGTGTGGATCCATACTGCTAGAGGCTTGGTTACTGTGCCCAAAGCATGTGCTCTGTTAGGTAACTGGGAATTAAGACTGTTGAGCTCTTTGGTCTTTGTAAGGCTTTGAGCTTTACAAATAACTAACCATTGTACCTGGTCACATTGCTACATAGTCATTTTTTTACTGCTGAACTTTAAGAAAACAAGGCCTGACCTTTGAATATTGTTCACAAGTTGTCTTGACTCATCATATTACTGCAGTATCAGTCTTAAATTAGTACAAACACACCTTTGGGATAGTCATAGAAGTAAGTTACTTTAATGCAGGTATGCCTTTAGAAGATATTACAATCCAAATCAAGGATATTTTCTTGTTATTTAGCCAGTTTTAATTTCTTTCATTCATTCCAGTGAAATATGTATTTTACTGTGTACATAAAATGCTTTCAGGTTTCCAATCTATTGTTTGGATTATGTTGACTTGTTATTCAAAGAAAAGGCAGCTGAGACTGGGAGATGTTAAATAAATGATGAAAAATGCTTAAGCAAAGCAGAGAAATCAAGTTTTGGCTGAGAAATTATTGTGAACAGCAAACATTATTTTTCCTGGAATGGTACTCTGAGGAATACCAACAGCCAGGTTTCAGTCTAGTTGGTGAATAAGTCATTTATTTCTTTAGAGATTATCATTTCTGCTACCGTTGTTTGTCCTTTCTACAGTCTTTGTACCTAATAATCTCATATCTCACACGGTTCCCTGATGTAGTCAAATCTCAGTAGAATGATTCTTTGCTTTTTCTTTACTTCAGAAATGATCCTTCTACAAGACATATTTCCCTTACCTCATTACTCTTTTCTGCTTAGACTAGGATTTGTCTCTTGCCAATTCTTTGATATTTCTTTTGTCATACTGCATTTTCAGAATAACTTTACACTCTTGCCATCCATGACCACTTTTTTTAATTGTACCCAATGGTCCCTTATAGCATTGCACCGAGTGTTTTTTAAGAGTTCTAAATAGGACAATATTCAGAAGCATGCAACAACCAGTTGTAGGTCAAAAATGGTTTCAGTACTGCTTATTACTTCACCTAGTAATGTTTTCACTTTTGGCAGAAGTGTAATTAATACTCTTAATTTTAATTAATTTTTACTCATGGGTCAGTTATCACTTATTTTGATTAATCACCCTGTGGAATACTTAAACCCCCAAACCAGCACAACTAACATTCACCAGTGGAGTCATAATGACAGAAAAATTGATTCTGTAGTTGGCATATCTCATCAGCTGAGCATGCTGTTGCTCAGTCTGCTCTGGCAGTAGCTTTGCACAATTGTGTCCAAATCTAATGTAATGACAATGAAAGTATGTTTCTAAGTACAAGTAGTTGTGCTAAAGAAGCAGTACTGTCCTCTTCCTCATGTTCATTGTTTCACATTCTGAGAGAAGACTGCCAAATAAAAATTACTAAGTAGTACTGTGTTTTGTGTTTGATGTAAAGGAAAACTTAAATCAATAGACTATTTTCATAATATAATTCATTATTTCTCTGTATTTGTATCTAAATCCAAATGGAATCTGAATAAATTCTCAAATATTATAGTTTCCTGAATAAAAAATGTGACTTTTATGTGCATTATGCAGCTTAATGTAGCCTCTTCCAACTGACAAAATTCCAAATGGTAATTTGCCAAGCATGGCTATTTGAGGACTAAGATAGAAATTAGAAGAGTCAGAGAAGCATAATTTTTTTTCTTTTTGTGGGCTCATCCTCTCTGTCTCCCAAGCAAACTGGAGATAAGTGCATCATAAATAGAGATACCTTTGGTGTATTTGTAAAACAACTGGCCTCGTGTACAGGCTGTTTGAAGTATGTGTCTATGTTCAGCTACAAACATTGAGAGAAGGGTATAACAGAAACTGAATTAAATTGCTTTCAATAGCATTTCAGTAGGGAGTCTACTCTTGAACAGTCCTCTGGTGACACAATTCATGAGAAAGAAAGTTGTGAAGCCTGACACTACCCTAGCATTGCCAACTGTAGGGCAGTCTAGGGAAGTATAGGCAGAATAGAGCTGAAAAGCTTGAAGTAACTACAGCAAGGTAGCAAGTTGAAGTTAAGCATTAGTCCTCTCCTTATAGAGAGGAACTCTTCTGAATTCTCACCAACTGCATTGACAATATGACAATCACCTTCTTCAGTGAAGAAGAACAGGGTAATGTTTTTTTCAAAGCTCTGTACAGCTATAATTCGTAACCTAGTAGAGGTCTTATGTATTTATTTGTATTTAAACATGTGACAGGTTGCTGTAAAGTCAACTAGCTTATTCCCATACCCTAAGACTTAGTTGGTTTGGTTGCCAAAGCCTGACCTTTAAAACCTTTGAAGCCAATGAAAAGTCTGTATTACTGGCTTTTCTTGGGGAACTTCTATTTTACCCCTTGAGGCAAATTAAATACATTTGTACTCAAATATAAAGAGATTTAATGAAAAACGTTTTGGATAGACTCTTATTGCCATAAGTGATTCCACAAGGAGTCTGTAAAGATGCAGCACAAGCCTATACACATTTGCAGCCACACCAATTATACAAACGTAGGCATTGGGCAGCCCAGAGACAATTCTACTTACTAAAACTAGCCCCTGAGAACTTGATCTCCATGATTCTTACAAGACAATGCTGCAGCTGTTTCTTATCTCATCAGCAAGGGAACCTTCCGTCCCTCACCTGGAGTCCTTCTGTCTCTGTTTCATGGCATAAAGATGCTTCTAGACTGTTTAACCTCTTCTGCAGTTGGGCCTTCTTGCCCTCTATGCCAGGTCATTCCTCAGCCACAAATTACCATTACAATTTTAATTTCCCCTTAACTTTCAATAGTCTGTACAAGAGATTGGCCACCAACTAGAAGTATCTGTTATTCATAGACTTTGCATAAAGTGCCTCCACGATCTAATGATGCTTGGAATAAAACAATAAAAGCTAGGGCCCAAATGCTGTTTTATGACTTTCAGAAGGGTCAAGCTAAGCGGTACCCTAAAAAATGCCTGTAAAGACTAGGAATGTGGCAATTATGTTCTCAGCATCTGGACCCAGCTCCTGGATATTTTCTTTGACAAACTGCTCCTGAATGTGCTATAATTTATGACAGACATTGTTCCCTTCTTACCCCAGATTTTCTGGCACATAAAACACTGTCATCCCATTTCTGGCTTGTAACAAGACGGTCGGTTCTCTCTCAGCCCATCGCATAGCACCATGCAGCACTGTATTTCTGTCTCTGTGTTAGTCCGCCACTTCTGACTACTCCCCAGCCAACACTGTAAGATGTAAGCTAAACTTAGCTCACCAATTTGGCAGGTCCACATCCCTCTTTTTTTCAGTCACATTTTTCTTTGGAGCAAATATGTCAAATGTTTATATTCAGCTATGATATGATGACCAATATGCTGTACTTTCCTCCAAACCCAAGAAAACAGCTCAATATTTCACAGCAGTCAACTCTATATTTTATTGTAAACTTAATTAACACTTATGTGCATCCTCACATGCAACAGGCAGAATGAATAAAGCAAAAAAAATACATGAAAGTAAAATCATGTAATATGTTATTTTATTTGGCTCAGCTGCAGATGAGCAACTTAATGTTGAACGGTCATTGGTAATGCTAGATGCTTTCTTTTTTCTGTATACTGAATTTGCAACTTGCACATATAATACTGGAATAAAGAATGATCTATGTAATATATCCATGTAAGTAAACTGAGAACAATGATTTAAAAATCCATAAAGCACAACTCTTATCCACTACTGAAAACCTTCTACAACCTCAGTGTTATTTTGCAGACAAACCCCCTTCACAAGTGATTATAAATCATGCAGTTAGTGATGTTTATATTTTCTCCTATTAATGTAAAATTTCAATGTTGTGATAAATATTTCTAAAAAATAATTATGACAAAAGTGTTGGCCTGTTATTAGTGTAATTAAAACATAAATCTGACAATATTGGTATTGTCAAGACTATAAAAGCTTATTGTGTGTGGATGTTGACACTGAAGAAGGTCTTGAAAGGAAATAATTAGAGAAAAAAAGAAAGGAATCATAATTCTGTAAATATTTGTAGGCTAGATTGAAAAGAAAAATCAATGATGATTGTGCTCTTGCTCCCTCCAAATCCTACTATAAGACTTATTAAAAAATAATAATTTATTACACAAAACCTAAAGCTTCAGCCAATCGATGCTGATTAGATTTACAGTTTAACTGCAGTTTTTATAGTTTTCATCTAAGCATTTTCTCCTAGATTATGTTTCTGGACAGATCTATACAATAGGAATTGCTTTAATCTCATTTACTGACAGGCTGACTACTACCATGCAATGCAATTTAGTTCTCACAAAACCCTATATTACTTCTCTTGCTCATTTTTAGAAAAACTCACTTGGTTTCAAGTGAATGACATTGTGCAGTAATTCTCCACTGTAGGCCTCGAATTGTGAATTTTCTGATCAATTCCTATCTACAGGGATGATAATTTCCATCCTGCCTGATCTTTTATGCTCCAGTGAACGGTAAAGTTATAAACTGTATGGTAACAATGACATCTGCATGTATCTTTGCTGAAACTTCCAGGAAATGTGTTTGTGAAGACTACCACCCTACCCAGAAAAAACAGCCCACTGCTAAACAGGGATGGAAAAGCATTTCCCATTTTAGTACAGTATGTTTTACTTTGGTGGCATTATCTGGCAAAAGGGCAAGTGACACATACAGGTTATTTACATCTCATATCACTTCACCTGATGGTCACAAAATGCTGAAAGACAGGAATTAGCTGCAATTTATAACCAGGTGAATCGTGCTGAAATGATCTAGTGCTTCTTGCTGAACTGCAAACAGATCTTAGCCAGTCATCAAAATTCTGCTGCTTTGCAGCTGAGACCAGAAAAAATCTTTGGTCACTTTACAGATTTTTTTCCCATCAAGATTGTATTTAAAAAATAAAAAATATCCTGTAAGGATCTAGAGTAATCTTATTGGAGGGCTCTGAAATTGTGACATACTTTTAAAAATGTCTATTAAAATGTATCTCAGAATTCTGTAAGCACCATGGGACTTGAGTTTATTGTAAAGATCGGTCAAATCATGCCCTAATAAAGAAGAAAAAAAAAATGAAATAAAAAAAAGTCCTAGTGACTGAAAGATCAGGTCTGAAAAGATATTTGTTAAGAAATTAAGTTACTTAATATTCATTAAGTTTATGCACAAGCAGTTAATATATTGATTGATTAATTAAGATTAGCAAAATTGTCTAGTGGCAACCAAGCAATCGAGTCCTTCTCGACTGCTTCTAAGCCAACCTGTGCCAAAAGAGAACTTTTGAACTAAGTGGCACATGCCTTGATGCGTGTATTTAATTGCTACTAGCTAGAATAATTAGCTTATTTCTTCCTGTTTAATTTTAACTTCAAATTATTAAAATGGAAGTCACATGGTCACTAAATGGTGGGGAGGCCAATAACTCCAGCACACCTCTCATTGCTATTCCGCCGTGCTCTCAGGGGCGTGACTGCAATCTCTAATCCTGGTTCTTGATACAACCACAATATAGAGGCAACCCAACCTTTCACAACAGCTCTCTCCTATCCTTGTCACCACACCCTGTGTGCTCCTTAAGAGCTCTGCATGTGTTGAAGCCATGCTGCCATAGAAATGTGGGTCTCTGACTATGGTGGTGAATCCAGCACCTGACCTCGCCTCTCATCCTACATATGATTTCAGTCACACAGAAGTAAATACTGTACAGCAATGTACAAATTTTCCAAGGAGAGGATCAAAATCCAATGATGACTAAATTGCTCTTTATATGCTATAGGGATCCCCTACACAGGGAAGGAAACAATTAAATTGATCAGAACCTTTTTTATTATTGAAAAGAGTAGGTTAAAGATCTAATGTATTTTCAATATTACATATAAACCTGAAAGACAGTTCCTCCTCTATCCTTTTGGGAGCTTATGTAGAATAAATTGTTTTAACAAAATCTACAATTACCAGTGATTCTGCAACCCACCACCTTAGGATTTGAATTGCATGATTGTTTCCTGCTTGGAAATTTTTCTCCTACTTTTATTAATTCACTGGTGATTTTCCCAGTCCATATGAAATATGAAAAAACAGGCATAATAACAGTGATAAAATTGGTTATAAAAGTGAGCAAATAAGTAGAAACATTGTTTGAAAGGCAAGTGATAATTTGAGATATCCTCTTTTACTGTTTATTTGTCTCCCAGTATTAAGTTCCTTAGGGGAACACTGGGCTAAATCAATGTTGATTTCTTTATATTCTTATTTTTGCCTCAGTATTGTTGTCAGGAAAAAATAGGAAAGGTTGTCAAGCAAGCACCTCTTTATCATACCTTCTCCTGTGAAAGTCAGAACCCACATTTTCATAAATAAACCACTACCTTGATTGTTTTTTTCCCCCCTACCAAGCATTCCCAATCTTTCCAATTATCCAAGATCTGCAATTTTCTTTTAGGGTATTTCCAGGCTTCTGCTGTGGAGAACACTGGTATTGTAGCAAATGGGACAACTGCCCATCTCATTTTCTGTTGGCCAGGAACAGTGGGAGAAAGAAAGAAAGATAGGAAGGAACGGTAGGATCATAGCAACATAAATGTCATCTGAGGACAGTGACTGTAAAGTTATCTATCTACCAGAAAAGTGAAAAACCCAACTGCAGACAGGGAGTGTAAACAAATCTATGATGCTTGACCCCTGCCCACAAAAATTTGATTCCACAGAGCTTGAAAAGATATTATAACGATTATTGGTGCAATGTTTTTTATGCATATATAATATTTTTGCTGCAAATTACATACAATCCCATGCAACATCTGTCGTCTCAGTCTTTACTGTTCTTGTATGGATCAAAAGTTCACTGAAGTCAATAGGAGTCTTTAAACAAATAAAATTAGAAGATGATAGCTGCATCACAATACATATATATACATTTACAGGTGCTTATGAATATTAAATATCAAATACAGTAAAATATGAATAAGCAATCAATTCTATGCAAGATATGGTTTTTAAATATATTTGTTAAGAATGTCATCTATTCAGAAAGATGTCACATTTTTTGATTTGTGCTCATGGTTTATTCGATCACTCCAATTGGAGCATCTGAAAACTTCCTAACTGATGCAAACTGTCAGGACAGGATATCATTTCACATTTAGGAATCAATCATGCTGATGTAATATGTGTCTATGCATGAGAGATGTGGATCAAATCCTGTGTGTGCAATACTGCTTAATACAGATGATTTAGGAGGTTGAAACTAGTCTGTCTGGAATGATCCCACATCATAAGGCAATTAGCATCAAAATCCAGAGCTCGAGGTTTTAATTTTTCTTCCAAAAATTGTACAAATAAGAGTTTACTTCTAGTAAATGGTGTCAAACTTTTACAAAGAAAACTGAAGTTCAAAGACAGCAAGTGGAAAATTACATCATTTTGTAAAGACATTGCCAAAAAATCTTCAGACTATTCTGGAAGCACCAACGATAAGAGCAAGAAAATGTTTTGTTATCCATGATTCTTTCACCACTGGGATTTTAGTAGACTTGCCGTCTGCCACAGAGACACTTTGTGTTGTTATTTCTGCACAGAGAACAGGAAGAACAAAATTGCACTCCATGTCAAGAAAAACAACTTGCATTTTGAGTGGGTGGGGCCTAGTTAAAATATTTTATTCCATATTTCCAATCAAAATTCTCAAAGAATTTTCACCTGAATCTAGACCATCTCAAAGCTGAAGTTTCTCTGCTCATTCAGACCAATACTTTATGAGTTCCCCTTGGAAGATGCAATCATGCTGCTTTTCCATGAAAACCATAAGAAGCATGAAGCCACAAGAGCTCAGTGAGTTTACAAGGCTCATAGACTTGGGAAGTGAGAAGCAGATGTAGACCCTACTGAACTTCTATCTGTTAAATATCAAGCAGTAAAGGGAACTGAAATGGAGAGGAAGGGAACGACTTGCTCAGAGGTGCACAGAGAATACATAAGATTGTGAGTAAAACCAAATGTTTTGGGTTTTAGTTTTGTTTTAACTGCAAAATTCCCGCCTCCTTTTTTTTTTTTCCATTTAATACCTCTACAGTACTCCAGCTGTTATGTTATTTAGGTTCTGATGTCAGTCACAGAAATAAAAGTGCAATCTTTTTTTCATTTCACCAACCAATCAGAAATTAGATATAAGTGGTTTCAGCTGATCCCTAAAGAGTTTAAAACTCAAAAATGGTATTTATCTTAACAGACTTATGCTGATCTAGGGCTGCTAAAGACTAGTCAGCTAGTCAGAATGTTATTTGGATATAGACAATATACTATCAATTAAAACACCAGTTGTAGTTATCAAATTCAGATACTGTAGGTGACCAGAAAATAAGCAGCTGCATCAGAAAAAAAGATTTTTTCTCTCTTATTAAGAAAGAAAATCCAATTACTTCTTTCTCTACACCATTTTTCTATCCTTTCCTTTCCTCCCCCCAAAAAAAGAGAAAATCACAAGTAGGGTGGATTTGAGATTTGAATGTTGTTTGATTGTTTGCTTTAAGTCTTTAAGCAATTTTTTCTGCGCTCAGTAGCTGTACTGCTTGTGGCTTATTCCCTTGTCCTTGCACCATTCCTGGCTTTGGCTGGATGTAGAGTAGCGGAAGAGCAAACCTGTCAAGACAGCTAAATGCTGTCTTAGGATTGTATTTCTTATTATCCCAAATCAGAGCCATCTGGTCCTCACGTAGCAAAAACTCTGAGATGTCTGTTATTTCTAAAGGCATCAAAAGTGTGAAAATAAGCTATCATACCTCTCATTCCTATGAACAGTTAATTTTGTAACCTTGTCTCTCCCCACAGCATATAGTACAAAGCTAAATCACAGAAACCTTTAAAAGTCATTAATATAATAATAAAGATATATTTAAAGTGGCATGACAGCTAGATGGCTACATCAGACACCAACCTTTTTGGTACTGAATAATTTACACAGATTTTAAAATGCTATGTCACAAATTAAAGAAAAAAAATTATTTTTAGGACATTTCATCCATTGGACGCTGCAGAACTTCATAAGAAGAGATGTGACTAAATCATTGTGCACTGACCACCAATCTGAATGTTGAGAATGAATTTTAAAAAAATATGATGTTTGATCAGACCCGTTTCCATTTCCCACTTGGGAATATTTCTTTTTTTAACTATTTTGGGGGGATTGGTAGGGGACTGAGAGACATTAAGTTTGGTAAATTATGTCTTCAAGATGTTGAACCATATTGGTCATTTATAATTTTATAGTAATGTTCATAGTTTAATGGTCATTTTAATAGTCATTTTTCAATTTGGACTCTGCTATACATGTTTATCCCTTTAGATTAACTACTAATTATTTCACTGATAGAATTCCAGTTGTACTGTCTATGGACATACGATATAAATTAAACTACTCATTGCTTTTGAAAAAAATCCACCCTAAGTTATTAATGTGTTCATTTTGGAGTTGTTGTTTATTTCCCTTCATTATAAATGATTTATGTGATTCATTAGATTGTGGTAATTATCATTTTAGACTCATAACTTTGTTATTTATGCAAGTTTGCTGGTGTTGATGAAGTGCACTGCTATTTACAAGTTAGATTTGATAAGTAGTAAATGTAGGATAATGAAAGCAGTCAAATTATCTTTAAAGGACAATAAAATGTATTGTACTTTATTCCTAGATACACCCTAGCTTTATATTAGAAAACAACTGTATTCTCTTAAGAGAAAAGAGAAGCTCTTGCATGCATTACTGTATTATTTCTAGAAGCAGTAAAATATTCCTAAAAAAATGTGAACAGCTGTGCTAACACTACATTGTCATCAGTATAAAGAGATTGCCCAGTTTAGCATATCAGTACAGAAAGGTATCACATGGTGCATTACTGAGATAACTAATGACACGATCAGCTCTTCACATTTTCCCCTACTCATTCAGCCCCTTTTCCCACCCCTGCCTTCTGCTTGGCTGTGTAGCTCCAGCCAAGGCCACCAGTCCACCTCTGAGTCTACAGTCCAAACCAATTAGCCTACTCATTTTAGCCGATTTCCCTCCTCAGTTTCCAAAGATTTCAGCATGCCAATCTGAAACTGCCATTTCTGTACATCTGAGGCTCTGCCACCTCTTTTGAATGACAAAGTTCAAGAATTTTTTTCTCATCACACTGTCAAACTCTGTCTTGTATTCCCTAATCAGGAGTTATGGTTTGAATTTTTTCCACTGTCCTTCCTCTGCTTATTCCAAAGTACTGATTATTAGTTTTTTACAAAGATGCACATAAAACATTATTCCATTGCCTGTTTGAATTTGTTAATGACTAAATTCAAATATTATACAAAAAATTATCTGACAGGAAACATATTTTCTATTCTTCTACATGGTCAGAAAGGACTTACATAGTTTTAAAATGAAACAGAAAATGTAGCTCAGATTTGGAATTAGTAAAGTAGAACATTTTCTTCCTTCATAAGCATAAGTTTTGTAGCTAAGACAGGTTTAGGAGAGGAAAAAAATCTTCCTCTTTAAAACTACCTTAAGATACCAGAGGGAGATTTTGATGAGAAGATTATCAAGTAGAAACATTATTTCTATAGGGATTTCAGAATTATTTATTTATTTATTTTAAAAGGCTTCAAACTAAAATAAAATAAAAACCACAATTGCTTCATGGTAGGAAAAGGGTTATTTTTATAGCCTAGCAAGTTGCAGTGCAGATATTTTTTAAATTAATGTGAGTCAAACTAATCAGTAGGGAAGTTAAATTCTTATAAAGGCAATTTGGCAGAGAGTTTACAGCTCTGGCAGCAGGGGAAAGAAAAAGCAATTTTTTGTCTTCCAGTTAATTGTCTTGAGTTACAATCTGAGTGCAGCTGACATTTATTGTTTTGCAGACTGGAAATGTGCAATATTTATCATTATTGTTTAGGTTTAAACCTGGAGCTGACACCAAGTACACTACCTGAGAGACCACGGAAGCACATAACACCATAAAACATTCAAAGAAGGTATTCATGTTGGAACACGTTAGATGTAATTATGAAAAGATTTTTTAAGATGTCAGTATAAGACAAGCTCAAATGCAGCAGATTTAGGGCTTTGCACTGTGCAGATATACTCTTGTGTCTTACTCCTTAAATTGCCCCCTAATTTTGTCTTGCCTTTGTAGAGGGCCTGAGATCTTAGAGCTAAGATGCGCACTGCAGCTCCCACAGTTTCACAAATCACTCTGTGTGAATGAATAACAGCATTTCCCATTTACCCCACAGGTCACTCAGCTTCATTGGAAGTGAATGAGACCTGAGGAAAATCAAAATACCTTGCATCCTTTGTGGATCAGTGAGGGTGGTTGTAACCTGCTTGTGTATATAAGTCTTAATACATGTATCAGCATTACTTTGTCTCACAGCGTACATGGGCACAGTAAAATGTGGGGCTATGAAGGCGTCTCTGAGGCTGTATGGAGCCCCACACACAGCAGGACAAGCCTTTTCCCAGAGTGTCAAATGGCTGCGAGCTGCTTACCTGTAGACCTTTTATTTGCCACAGTATTCCTGTGGTTTTCCTACCACTGCCCTGGCTATGTGCAAAGTAGGTGATTGCATGGCTGACAGAGTTTGTGGCACAAATATTAGCAGCAATTAACAAATGGTTCAGAAAAATTTAGCAGCTACTACCCCCATCTACAGGTCTAAACAGAATGAAGAAGCACTGTTCCCTGTTTGTGATGCAGGATTGCTTTTATTTTGTACTGAACAAGGGAGGCCAAGCTGCAGTAGGAGACTGATAACACAGTCTGATTATTGGATCAATGTACTCTGGAATTTAAACAGTTAAGTTTCTTTTTCTGGTTTTGGTACGTTTTGAATAGTGGAGAGGTAAATAACAATTACAGCAGGGGACATGTCACAGACTGGTTTATTTGGATTCTATTTCTCTTCTCTGAAAGAGTCAGTATATATCTCCCAAATCTCTGTATAGCTAACAAAATTAATTTATGCGACAAAGAACTATCAACAGGTTTCATTTCCCACAACTGTGTAGTCAAAGTATGGAACCACTGTGTACTGGGTCTGGCTGGATGAAGTTAATTTTCTTCTTTATAGCAGTCTAAACAGTGCTGTCTTTTAGACTGGTGACCAAAACGATGTTGATGAGGCACCAGTGTCTTAGCTAGTGTTGAATGGTCAGAATTTCAGCAGAAATAACTCAGTCATATTAAGAACAAAGCAATGAAATTAAAAGGATGTTATGTCTGCCATATTTACCAAATATTAGTATAGGATTTTTAATAGTTTTAGTATGCTTATGCTGTGAAATAGACTAAAAGAGAAAAGTCTTTTTTGTTATATTAAAAAAAACCACCTGAACTTACCTGAACTTTGAATATCAGTTACCATAAGCACAACAGAGATTAACTAGATTTTTGAAATAATGTCTTCAAGGATCTCTAAAATCAGAGCATATTATACTCTCTACACTTAAATAGGGACTGTGAGAAATTGGGCACCAGTTAAGACCTTAAGTCATACTAAAATATCACCGAGCTGGAGAAGACATAATTCAGAGAAGATAGATCTCTGCCTGCATTTGTCATTTTCCAATGAAAATATGGATGTAATAAAAGACAAATTGATAGCGGTAAGCAGTTGGCACAGTGACCAGAAGTATGCTGAGACTGTAAAAAGAGTTAGAGGATGACAGTAGTGTTTATTCTGTAACAGGGATGGAAAGCCTGAGCAGCAGGAAATGGATGTGAGTGGAAAGCAGTGGTATGTACAGGTAGACACACATTTTTGCAGACAGGTGCAACTGAGTCCTGCTTAAGCTCCAAGAAGATGTGAAATCAATCTGCCTACTTTGAAGCACCTGGAAGCCATTTATCTGTATGGCACCATGTCTGGCTCAGCAGAAGTACAAGCTCAGATTTATCAGTGTGCGCTTTTACATTTTTACACTTCTGTGTGGCTGACCATTGACCTGGAATACAGGCAGAATTGACCTGACTTCCTGGAAAAAAGCTTTGTAAATATAGTCCACAAAATTCATTCTGAAAGATACCTTGTCATTTGCCTCTCATTCACAAAATTAGGACATATATTTGTATAGTTTTGAAAGGGCTGCAGAAAGCATTGCTGTCCCATGAGCATTTGTCACTGCCCCATGACTGAACCCTGCATATGTCTTCTTCTGTGCACAAGTAACTGAAACTACCATTAAAGCAGGTAAAAGCTACTATGATTAACTTCACACTGTTATGAACTCAAATCATATCATACAATTGGTATATACAAATCAGCTGCAGACACACAAACCCTGGCAGACAGAAAGAACTGTGGGAACATCAGCTTCTACATTTTTATCCACAAAAATGCAATTATTCATACCATCAGATCATGTAAGTGGGGCCTTAAATGTGTCAACGCTACTGAAAAATCATATGCTCCTAAGTTTGGTTTTGGTTTTGTTTGTTGGTTTTTTTTTCCAAAATCTGCAAAAGAAAGAATTACTTCTGTCAAACAACTTTATTCATACTCTAAAGTCAAGAACTTGAGTGAAAAAAGCAAAACCCTGAATAGACTTTAATCATACAGTAAGAGACAAAAGAGGATGAAGGAGTCACACAAATAAAAAATGTCTTAAAGATGATATTAGAGGAGTAAAGAGAAGTTCTAGAAATTTCAAGAAAGTTCAAGCAATGCTATTTTTTTCTAGAGGAACTGAGTTTCGTTAAGTGCTCAAAGCAGGAAGATTATTGTATATCAAGGGCTATTACTCCTTGTAGAATCTCCAACTATTTTTTTTCAAAGGCGAGAAGATATGCACCTAAGAAAAGATGAGGACTTTTCATAGTTAAAGCTACTAAATTTTGTTGTGGTGAACTGGGGTCTGTATGAATTACAGAGTTTGTGGATGATGCCGTAGATTTTTAATGAGTTTTTCCTTCTTTGAATGATGTACTAGATACTGGGGACAATCTATATTCCTTATTTCCTGATAGAAAATCTATTGACAAATGAAGACTGCTATCCTGTTACTCTCCATTCTTGCACTTTCATATGTGTAAAAAGGGGAAAATTCTCATCCTGCATAAACAACCTCTGAATGAAAGTTAGTAACTATGATACGCTATTACAGTAACAATACAATATGATAAAACCAAACCAAATCAAATCAAGTCTGTAAAGATAAAGACTAGGATTACCTCTTAAGCAAGGAGAGAAAAACATGATAATGAATATTGTATGATTAGATTCTGTGATTAGATCATATTCTATGATTATGTGAGTATGTTCCCTATTAAGTGATGCATAAGTGAAGAAAAACTCAGAAATTAAATATAACCACAGGCTATACAAGAATACTTTTGTTACCTTTTTTTTTTTTTTCCTAATGAGAACTCCTACAGATAAGCTACTTTGAAATACTCATGGGGGCTAGCAAGAGAAAAGATGCAAAATGCGGATAATTCATAGTACATCTAGGTACATATGATAGTAGAGACATTTCAGACACTTTCATAAAGCTCTGAAATACTGCTAGGCATCAGAAATTAAGTATGGAATATTTCAGACCTGCTGAGAAATATTGGTAAAGTGAGCTGTGTATCAAAGAATGGTCAGGTAACAGCTTGCTTTTACTGGAGCACTGAGGCCTTAACTCTGACCTAAAATGCAGTAGATTATCTATGCCTCCTTGGAAATTTCAGTTGCTTAGAGAAACTGAGATGTTGATGGCTACTTTTTGATCATGTATGATTTTATGAAGCTTGAAGGATTTCACCCTGTGTACGATATTTAACAGAGAGTTTTAGTCTCTCATTGGGTTTACTCTTTGTTGGAAGAGTAAACTCCTTATTGGAAGTAATGCTTGAACTAACCTTCAATCTTCATTCTGAAATTTTAGTCTTCTCGTTTAATATGCATCTCACATGACCTTATAACTTAAAAGATTTTCACTCTGATGACAGAGTTATTAAGATAATCAGGAATTTTGCTTTGATGTGGGAGGTTGAGCAGGCTGCTCTTCTGTTTATTAATTGTGTGAATTCATTCTGTAAGATTTCCTTTACCAAAATGACCTCTTTACATGCTTCCCATTCTGAAAGTTCAAATAATCCAACTATTTCAAGGTAAATGATTGGCACCTATACAACAACCCCACTTGTATGTATTTTATTGCTTTTACTTTTTTGCTCTCTTTAGCTTTAGCAGTCTCCTGATTGATTTTATTACCTGCAGTCATATAGTATAGAATTGGTGAGCTGAATTTAGTCTTTGACCTTGTGATCTTTCTTTCTGTAAGTTTTAGAACTGTTAGCTGTATGAAAACCAAGAGAGCTTGTTTGTGTCTTTGTTTAATAACTTCAGTTATAAAAACATTGAGTAAATATTTTCTAGGTCACTTTTTTCAGGCAAATTTTTTCTTGGTTCTACTCAAGAAACAAACAAAATAAAACATAACAGACAACCAAAAAAAACCCAAAGAAAAACCAAAAGAGATCTCAAATTCCTGCATCCTGTAACAGTCAATGAGAGTGATCAGTGTTTCAAATTCTTGTATGGAGGTATGCAAGGCCCTGATTGGGGCTTCAATTTGCATCAAGAAGTCACAAGAATAAGAAAAGCTGGAAGCATCAAATTAGAGATCAGAGCCAGAAAACCAGTCTCATGCTCTGTTGCTCATTAAATCCCTTTGAAAAGTACTCAAGGGAGTGATATGCTTCAAGAATACATTCTAATATTAGAGTTTATCCTCTAATAGTGATAAACTTATCTTAAATTAAGGTCCATCATTCCATGAGAGTTTATACCCACCACATGGATAAAATAAATGTCTCTTAGTCAATTTTTTAATACTTCATGTCAAAAACGAAGTTTTTCATAAATGTTGTGTCTCATAGTGGTAACTGTGATAATTCTGGGATCTCAACAGTTCAGGATAGACACAAGCTTATGGGAAAATATCTGTGGTATTTATTTTGTGTTGAATTATTTGTGGTTACTTCTTTTTGATTTACCACAGTTTTCAGCATTACTCTTTTCCTCCATCACCAAAACAACAGAAGTATCCACCTTCAAAAACAAACAAGCAAGGAACAACTAGGTGTTAGTCTCCCCCATA
>JAOXJK010000012.1:100566830-100627264 GCA_025774025.1 Xenus cinereus | reverse complement strand
GCTTTTGCTTTCCTACCTTAATAAATATTTAGTAAATCTATTCCGGACTCGATTTGTCTTAAATTCAACTATAACACAATTCATTTTGAAGTAATATAGATTTGAAACTTCCTGGAAGTCTTACACAAATACCTCCTTTACCAATACTCTGTTTCATATTATTTTGTATTATTTGTATTACTCAAGAGTTGAAATGGAATAGCAATGGCATCTCCATTGCCATAAAGACAGTGAGTTGAGGAGGATCTTACTGACTGTGAATGACATTGAAATTTTAAAAATCACATAATAATTCAGATTTTGGCCAAATTTTTTACCCATTTGAAACAAGCCTTGGGTATTTGTAAGAATTTGGTGAAGAATCCAGAAATTCTTTTCTTCCATAATCACAAAATGTGCTTAACATGAACTCAAAAAGTAATTCAAAGTCAGTATATTTATTGCATTGTAGTTTATAATGGAATTTAGCCTAACTACTTAACTGATATTGTAGAATTATGTAGAGTAGGTAAATACTGGTTTAGGATTTTTTTTCCCTTTTATACTTATTGACTGCATAAATTCTGACTTTACCCTTTCTATGCCTCTGCGCTCCTCACTATTTTAACCATGTGCTTTAAAACTACATTTCTAAAAAGTACAAGTACACAGACAGGCCTGAAGACCAAAATGTAAGAGAAAATGTAGACTGCAAACTCAACAGTTAGTAATAATTATAAAACCGATGATTACTGTCAAGTTATCTCTCTAAGGTCAGAAGTTCCATGCCGAAACATTTCGCCCAGCAATTCCTTCTTTCCTAACACGCTGACATATAAAGTTGTATACATAACTTACCCTTTCACTGCAGTCCTGGATATATTAGCTGAAAATGTATAAAACAGGAGAAATTGTGATCACGAACAAATATCTTGGAAATGTTATGACCTGCATTGACAAAGCCAGGTTTATCCCACACCAAGGTTGTCACAATAAAAGTAGTAGGCATTCTGCCATTCTTTTGACATTCTGTTTTCTCTTTCCTTGCAATACTTTCTCAGATAAATAGTTGAAGACTCAGTTTTCCCTGCCACATTACTACCACACCTAAGCAAAAGATCTTCTACCTCAACGGTCAAGATTTGGTCTGGCAGAAAAAATGAACTGAATCACAGTGAGAATTGAAATTAAGAACTTCCTGGTATATAGGTAAAAATGGATCTACATGACAGATACAATAGCTAGCACCAGAGTGATTAAAGTCTAACAAGTCGTTTCTAATTATGTTTCTAAACTGATCCATTACCACTGCACTAAAGAAATTTTCTTTCCATTTGCAAATGTGTTTCAACAGAATCTGGTCTAGAACATTCATCAGAATATATCCTAAAAAGACAATATACATAAACGTCTCTCTAAAAGTAAAATGTGATAAGGTTTATGTATCTCTTTTCCATTATATACTTTGTTAGTTGACACAAACTGATGCAGCACCACCCAATTCCAATGGGAACACACTGACTTTGATCATTAAAACTGTATTAGGATTTTTTGTTTTATTTCTTTCCCCTCCCAATAAATAACATTAGAAGATCACTTATTATTACAGGTGATTACAGCTGTGTAAAAAAATGTATGTGAGAAAAGGAAAAGAGAGGGAGATTTATGAATATTTTTTGTCTATAATACCTGCAGACCTCCTTAAACCATTCATGTTTGATCTTTCTTGCATTGTATATTTGTCTCACGATGCAGCTTTACTTAGTATTATCTACTTCATCATTCACTTTGCTATGTTGAAACTGAACATAAAAGTTTTACATCCTTTTGAAAGAGAATAATTGTGACTTCAAACAACAAAGGGGTTACTGCAGAGCCAGCCTGAATATAATCTTTTTTTCTGTTGGCCAAGAACATTCCCATTTATTAAATACCTGGAAATAGCATTGCTCTCTTATTTAAATGTAACAAAAACACTTTCTTTTTTTTTTTTCAATTGAAGAAAACTAAAATTAAGGTCAAGATCCAATCTATTCATTCCAGAATACAATAAGCAAGTGCTGCAATTTTTTCTTCATGAACATAGGTCACAAGAGTTTAATCTTTCCCTTTATTCTGTCACAATTCTCTTCTGTAATTCCAGGGGCTACCTGCCCTTCACACAGCTCATTACACAGCTGCTGGGTTCTTGCCAACCATTAGCAGGCCAAGAAAGGCTGTCACAGGAGACTGCTTTGGAAGTGGTGGGCATGGACGCTTTGGCTAAAGATCTAAAGATCTTAGAATGCTTTGGGAACATAAAAATAATAATAAAAAAAAGCCCTTGAAATTTCCCAAAATTGTGTAAGAGAGAAAATGCTCCTCCACCTTTGAAAATGTGGCAAAGAACTGTCATTGTCCTACAGACAGTCATATACATGCATAGTCCCAGTGAAATAATTCATTTCATCTGGACTACTAATACATGTAGTATTACATATTGACAGGTCTGAAAAAGCTGCAACTGCCAGTCTTGTGGTACTTGTCCAGTCTCTGGGTAACATGGGAATGTGCAAAACATGAGCTAGATGAAAACAAAACACACAAAAAACCTCAAGCAAAATAAAAAAATCTGAACAAAAATCCAACACAAACCAAACAAAATCCCCACAAACACACAAAATGCCCCTACCTCCAAATGAACAAAAAAAATCCCCTAAAAATAAAGATCTCTATTAGACCAGCATAGCTTTGTGAGCTATTACATTTCTCTCCAGTACTGCAGCTACAGCCATGAATACTTAAATGTACCACAACTGGCAATATATTGCAGAAAATATTAATTTAACAGGATTTAATTAAACAAAATGCAATTAAATCTGAAATTGCTGATTCAGAGAGCTTAAAATGTCTAATTTAATATACCTTGAGACCACTGAACTGCTGACAGTCCTGGCTAGGATTCGGCGCAGACGAGTAGGGCTTGGGAGCACCAGGTTTCTGCCTCTCGGGGAAACACCTCAACTAGTCACGTTCGGAGCAACCAGTTGTCTATTTACCCCTGAGGGTCCAGAAACCCTTTGCCTGACAAGTCCAGTCTGGAGCCAGAGCTGAGCCAGACTGTCCCAGCACTTCTCAAAGCCACAGCCCCAGAAGTTGGGGCACAAAGCTCCAAAGAAGGTAACACCAAACTCTTAATACCATAAACTCTGACTGGAGTCTGGACTGCAATAACTTCTGACTTTGAAAAGTTATCAGCAAGTCCGTGTCCACACTGCTTTTTAAGCCAGACAAGCCCAGTGACAGCACTGTCATCTGTCTGTCCCACTCCATTGCTGGCATGCTGCCTGGTGTGGTTTTGCACCAAAGCAACACATGACCACTGGAGCAGCAGGTACCACAGACTGCTCCCAGCACACATGGGGATGAAAGTCTATGATGATATGTGTGTGTATGCATGTACATATGCATGACAGCAAGGGAGTTTTGTATGTATTATTGATTAATAAAGACTCGGACCAAGTGCCACATATTTTGAAATGTCCAGATCATATCGTGTGGCCCCAGGACCAAGGAACAGACCTTGCTCCTGCTTTATTCAAAAGTACAGGTGCAGCCTCAAAGGCAATTCTGCAGTACAGAAGCATCTTTCACAGCACAGTTACCTATGCTTTCCTGGAACTGGTAAAAATCATAATTGATACAGATTTCACTGATGGCATCTACTGACTGTTGTGAAACAGATACAGAATCCAATGTTATCAACAGATATTCGGTATGGAAGATATTTTGTTCAGAAAAACATCAGTCAGCCCCAAGATGACATTCACTGGGAAGGGGAGCTGCAGGCTGGTCCTGAGTGGGCCCATGCCTATGAGAAAAGTACTCCCAGAAATTTCTCAGAAAAGGAATTTGCTGTTCCGAAAGTCGTTTGTTCTGTTTGTTCTATTGTTCTGAAAACTGTTCTGAAGAAACACACTGGACATCAGACTAGGCAAACACACAGACGGTACCTACCATGATTCCAGATGGGAGTACTATTTTTCCCTTACAAAACTTCTAAGACATTTAAAAGAGATGAAAGGAGAAGACAAAACCTGCAGTGGGAGATGTGAGTCACAAGAGGAAACATTTGCATTTAAAAGAAGCAGGCAGTGTAGTCTTTCGAAATTATGGGCTACAACAGGCAGAGTCCTGAGTTTCAGTGATGAACCCGAGTTCGGTGATGAGGTGCTACAAAAACTGAGTCATCATCTCTGCAAGGTTATCTAGGTACTCAGAAACTAGATTTAGACTGAAGCACAGCAGAGCAGCCAAGAAATCATTTTAAGAGTACTGCTAGCACAATTTAAATTTTAGTTTCTCCAGCAAGCTTTCTGTTCCAATTCATCCAGCTAGTACCTATGTTCAGTATCTTCAGTTTTCCAAAGTTTAGTGTTTTCCAAAATTCAGTTGTTTAGCCTGGTCAAGATGACTAAATCAGTATGAAACTAGCAAACAGAAGACCTACTGGGACTGTCAAGATCTCAGGTTAAAGTAAAACAAGGCTCCCAAGCAGCTCAGCAAGTCTTGCCTTCTGAGATAGGCTTAGAGGAATCCAGTAGCAGGAAAGGAGTCTTGCCAAGCTGCAAAAGGTCAGCAAGGAAATTAAAATAATTGCTTTCTAGCAAAACCCCCAAATTCCCCAAAGAAGAGATTTTATTTCCCATTTCCAAATCAATAATAAATTTCCCCAAGAAACAAGAGTTTCCTGAAAATTTCAGCTCAGCGAAACTCTGACAACTGCTGGATTTAGTTCCATTCAAACCCAAATCAATTTTCTACAAAAAAAAAAAAAAAAAAATCCTGGCAAATCAGGATTTCCACTTTTAGTTAGCTGAGACTGAGACAACAGCACAGAACCATAGGGTTTCTGTGGTACTTGGAAACAGCATTGTACTGCAACAGTTTCTGGATATCTGAATAACACTGTGTAAGTAAGACCTCTTCAGAAAACATTTTCCATATAAATACAGGATTGTATTTATTCCACACTTGTTCTAATGTGAATAACATTATTTATCCAATCAATTTGATGATGGTACAAGAGATTGCATCATCTAATCACCATATAACTCTGCAATAACTTTGCTCACGATGTTTTTGCTTTTCTCATTTCCCTAAATTACTTTTCCCTAGTCATTGATAAATAAAAGTATAATTAAGCCTTGCTTAAAAGTTAATTTTCATGTAAGGAAAAGGGCATGAACCTCTCATTATTATCCATGCAGAAAGTTCATTAAACCCAATGTTAAAAATATTGGAAATTTTCTGTTCTTGAGAACAGAAAAACAAAAACCAAACAAAACCCCAGAAAACTCACACCAAGATATCTGCAAGAGATGGAGTACTGCGATTAACTCTATTTGTTTCAATAAATGGAGATTATACAGTGACCTTTACTTCAGCTGCCTTGGTTACTCCATTTTTAATCATTATGCAAGATTTGGTAGAATTTGTTGCTGACACTCTACTCCTCAGGGGGCAATTAGCAGAGAAGTGAATTCATTAGAAAGTCAGCAGATCTTTTCACTTTCTTACCTAAAATGACAGGAAAGAGCCCAGCTTTGTTGGACTGTCATAATACTCATCTATGGCTGGATCTGACAGAATCCAGACAATCCAATGTACCACACAATTACATAAATCTGTCTGAATTAAACATCGGAGATAAGGAATGTTAATATAATAAGATTTAAAATGTATTCTGCGGTACTTTAATTAAAAGTTTCACTGCAAAATAAAGTAACAACTTTACTATTTTCATTCTGAAGGATTAATAGTGAATTCTCTTCACCTTTCCTGAAATTTAGCATCTTTTTCTTTACTTGAAATACTACTGAGAGTTTGCACTAAGGGATATGTTAAGGGGTTTTGTGGTTTTGAGCTTTAGATTTAATTTCTGTCATCTCATCTCATGCAGGTAAACACATTCACCTTCACATCTGTTGCAAAGATCTCTTACTGACACTTGCCTTATATATAGTGTTAGCTTTGTATATGCTGTTTTGCACCTTGTTAGAAGTGCAACTCTAAATTCCTGGTGCATGCATGCTTAATAGTGCTTTTACAATATACAGTCATCATTTCAGTTCCACTAATATTACTCTCTTTCTATCTCTCTCTATTACTTACTATGTACTGGGTGTCTTCTACAGGCTAAGGGGTAGTTAAAGTTAACAAAAATTCAGGTAGTTTAGTACCTCCAAAGAAAAGAAAAGCAGTATCAGTGATACGCTATTGAGTAGAAAAAGTCAAGAAAGAAATCTGCTATAACACTTATTCCCCTCAGGGCTTTAAACACTTTCCCGTACTTGAGGTTCACAATCTCCAGAACTCTTTGGGAAGATAACTAAACCTTCCTTACAAGATGAACCACTACTGTGAAGAATCAAATGTGTCTCTGGGATTCTGCTAGAACTATGAATATTAGAAGAATATTTGATCATGAAGAAGAGACAGATTGCACAGGGTTACCCTAAGAGTTACAAAAATTGGTGTGATGTCCAAAAAACAGCCCATAGGGAAATAAATGTATTTGCTTAATTTAACACACACTGCCATGGAGCGATTCAGGCATACTTATTATTTGCAGTAGAAGGAGAGGAAAAGGAAAATAAACCTGCAACCTTTCCAGTTTCCTCTCAAAAGGGAAAAGGAGGCCTGGAAGTTAGAGTTTCTTAGGTATTTTTGAGCAAACAATTTGTGGTGAAAACCTGACATAACTATGAAGCCACATGGAAATAGATTAACCAGAATATAACAAAAGAATTCTAAAGATAAACGAATTCTAAAAAATACATTTAAAGATAAAAATAAAGTGTTAAAACATAATGAAGGTTGCATAAACATAAGTCAATATAGTTGTAAGAAAGAGAAAATCTTTTTAAAAAATAAAAAATTGTGTGCACTCGTAAGAAAACATTTGCACTCTTTCTCAGTTTAAAATGCATAAATACTTTGAGAAAACAGGAAAAGTCTGTCTTTTAGAATGGTCTGGGGTTTTTATTTTTTTAATGTAAGATTTCTTTTTGTTTCTGTTGTTGACAAAAAATAAAGAATAAAAGATGTGTGAGGATGCAAATTTGCTTTTAGTTTTTCTTCTGGATACCTGATAGCTTTCTATAGTACTAAAAAACTGGCATACTGGAACTGAAACCGAAATACCTTTAAACAATTAAGTTTTTAATTGAAGTAGGAGTTAATGAAACAGTTTTGTTGAACTACTTTTTTTCTTTAAAAACTGTTTATTACTATCAAAATAAGTAATGATGCTTTTTTGATGATTTGTTTCGTTACTCCTATTTCATTGCTTACATTTCTTTTAATGAAGCTGTGTGCGCAAGGGATTAAGTGATGCAGTGTAACTACTAATACTGAGTCTGAACTAAGGGATAAATAATATTTTTTTAAAAAATTTGAAACAATGAAATGCTCATCTACATTTCTTACCAACTCTGTGTATTTACCTCTAAAGAGATGTGAGACTTTTGTTTCTACTACAAATTAGACTTTACCTGTGAGAGCATATATTTGTTTCAGCCATAACATAACATAACATAACATGAAAGTTAACATAAACATTTTCAAATGCTTAGTGGGTATTCCTGTTGTAAAACAATATCCTGTACTTGAAATTGCAATATAAGTTAAAAAGCACTTCCACATAATGAGATACTGTGCACAGTAGTTGCAAAGACAAGATAGGTTTTCATAGCCCCTATCTATACAAATCAAGAAATATCTTAAAATGTTCTTTGAGATTTAGTCCTGTATTTCAGCTGAAGACAAAGGACAGCCTCATAAAATAAATGATAATTGGATTGGTAAATCTGATCTGCTAAAACATGCTCCTCAACATGCGTCTCATACTTGCACACTTTACCTGAACACTGAAGACTTTTAACACCCATCTAGTATGCATTCTAATGTAACTAAAGGGCAATCTGTGTTCTGCAAAATGAACAGTTTTAATATTAATGCTAGCATACATAGGAATATTCACTAGTGAGGACCCAATATTTTTCCATTCAATAATCACACTGGAAGAATAACATGCGACTGCTAAATATTGTAGCATAACATGTTCCTAATTAAACAGTTGCAAATTCAGAACAGTCACAAACATCTCAGTCTTACCATAATATAAGTAAAATAGATGCTATTGCTAAGGAGTTTTCAGTCATGTAGTAAGTAATTTGCGTTCTAACCAATGCCACCTTAACCTCAGATGTACCATATGTTGTAATATAAATTGGTGAACATACAAAACTTTTAAATGTAGCTGCAATGATGTCAGACAACAGCCAGAGTCTCTATGGCAAAATGAGTGGAAATCTAACACTAACTCCTCCTGATGCCATTGTTCTTACGGGAACATATCAGGTGTAAAGTCCAATTTAAGAAATGTGCATACTGATTCTTATTTATAGTAGCAGATGTTTTGTTGGGTTTTGTTTGGTTGGTTTGTTTTTTGTTTTTTGGGTTTTTTTTAGAAAACTTGAATGAACTAATTAAATTAACAGCTTATGCATTTTTACATAACTAAGGAGGAAAAGTGCATTTGTAAAGGTAAGTTTCCAAACTATTCAGGGGCATCATAAAACTCCATCTTTTTAAATTTGTTAGCAGAATTCTCAGGGAGAAATAAGACAGCTCTGGTAAAGGCACTCACTGCACTGTGTTATCAAGAAATACACTACCTTGACAGTCAAAATTATACAAAAATGTAACATCTGGAGACCTAATTTTCTCCCCATTGGTCCTGTTTGGCCCGACTGATGAAAGATCAGTGCTATCACCTAGAGATCAGAGTAGGATGAAAGGCAGTTTGAGCGCAGAATTGCCTTGGTGCACAGAAGTATTAAAGGAGGGAAAAGAAAAGATTATAGCTATTAAATCTGAGCATGAATAATTTTTGAAATAATGACTCATCATTTGCTTCCCTGTATCATGTAATTGAGATCCCAATACAGTTAAGTACAGCTCCTTACTATGTTATCAGCAATTAGTTACTGTTTTCCCTACACAGTTTCAAAGCCCCAAGATGCATTCTTCTTCTACTGCCCACTGCTGTCAAAATTCATGTCTGACTTGTTTATTGTTTTAATTATACATTTAAAATGGTAATCACACTTTCTATCCACAGCATGGCTGCATCTAGTTGAGGAAAAAGTCTATCACTTTATTCATCAGATGAAATTAGCCAAATACTAGCATTTTATTTCAATAACACCCCTAATTTCTTACTCAGTCTACCAGGCCAAGTTCAATTCAGAGAAAATTATACATAGTGAAAACAATAAACAATGTTTTTTCAATAATGACAGAAAAGAGTCAGTGATCAAGAATTAACTCAATGGATTAATCAAGGTCTTAACATAAAACAGTAATATGCAAAGTGAATGTTTAATGTTGTATTAAGATAAGAAGCAGTCTTCAAAATACTCTGTCTGAACATCAAACTGCAAAGCTTTCCATCAACCTGCCATTTTGAGGTAATCTACATTTATAACTAATTAAAGTTCAGCACTGATCAATTTAATTTAAAACCCACATTTTTTATTTCGAGACTAATTCATCGTTTTGGTGATAACAATTGTATTTTTTTTTTTTTGGTAAATCACAATAAATTAAAACAGATTTTGCTAGGCACAGTTCTCATTAGGATGCAAATCTATTATTACAAAGAACCTTTAGATCGGAAAAGATACTGCAGTGTGAAGAGTAATCACTTGAAAAAATACTGTGTACTGTTTTTTTAAAGGACACAGTGCCTATCCTACAAATTACATGAATCATTCAAATCAAATTTGACTGAGAACAACATTTTCCACATATATATTTTAGTAAATGTTTCACACTGGACCTTGTTAAATAATACATGAAGTTTATAATCCATTGAGAGAGTGTTAACTTATGGTAAGTTTACATTGCAATACATTAAATACTTTGCATATGAAATTAGAAAGCAGGTGTGCTGTGAAGCAGATGCAATTGCATAATTTAAAACATATCTGCATTTAAATAATGACACAATTTTTCTTTTCATTTTACTGCATAGTAATTTGTTTCATATCAAATGTCAGTAACACAACATTAGACATACAAACTATTATGTTCAGACAGATGTGTGCAAGAGTAGGGCAGGACAGATCTCTTTCTCTATATGTAATACTAGTCTCCCTTTTAAAAATATGGTGCCTTAAATGTTTTTAAGGGAAATTAGAATGTTTGTTAACACACCATATGCTGATCATTACTTTGAAGACTCATTTACAATATTAAGAAAATTGTTCATTACATATGGTTTGAAGATGTTGGAAGTCATTATCTTGAAAAAGAAATAAATAGTATTTCAAATGCACAGAACAGCTATAGAAATAAACTGAATGTTGTAGCTTTTAAAGATGGGTAAATAGTAATGTATATATGTGATCAAATTAATCTCTGTCTACATTGTTTTGATAGTTTTTCTTGAAATATCATTGTTGTATTGAATGTAGACATTATCTAAATCTGTTCAGAGGTCTGTGATTATTTCTGATCTACAGCTTAACCATGGCAATCTGTTACAATTATATGAAAGCTGAAATTCAGAAGTCAACAGAGTTTAAACAGGAAAAACAGGCCACAAAGTTCTTTGATAAGAGGAATCTATTGCTTAGAACCCACTGTTTGGTCTCAATATTTTCAGTTTTACTCTTGTTTAAGTATATATTTCATGTTGCTGGAATTGCCATTTTGTAGGAAATTCCAGATTCTGAACAACTCTGGCATATGCCTGTGAAATTACTCTGCCTTCTTCCTGCTGATGTTTTTGATAATTTTTTTTTCTGATTCCCTTCCAAAATTTCAGCAAACTGAGGATATGACCCAGCAATCAGCAGTGTTCCAATTTCTTTTCTGTACTAGAAGGAAAGGACAGCTTTGTAGTACCTAACTTGTTAATGAAAAAAATAGACAGAAACTAGCCATTATTAACATTATTGTTCATCTCAAGATTTTAAAATGTTTATTAAAACATAATTTAAAAATAATTTTATAGGATTTGATCCAAAGTATTTGATCTACCCGTCATCGATTCCACCCGTTTTCTTTTCCAAATATCTGTTCCCTCTGTTTCTCTGCAGACACAGGTCATCTCTGGTTCCCCAAATTTTCCTGTCAAGGACTCATTTATGACACAACTTCATTTTGGTGACCTCTTTTGTTCCCACCTTGTCCAGACGTCCAAATGCATGAGAGAAAAGAGGGTAGAGGTGTCACAGTGCAGGTATCAGAGAAAAGAGTAGGGCCTCCTGATGCAGCAATCTCTCTTGCCCTGCCTGCAGCCCAAATTCAGTCCAGGGGAAGGACCCCTGCTAACCCCAGAAAGAACTTTAATTTCTGAAAACACAGCCCCACACTAATTTTCTTTATGACTGCTGCCTGGATGATCCATTTGCCCTCTTTCTCTTTTCTTGTCAACACTAACCAGGGCTCGTCTAACTCCCTATTCCCTCTCCTCACACTGATTAAATAAAATCCACCAACGCTGCCATTACCTCCTTTATCTTCTCACTCACACAACTATGACTTCTTTCAGCCCACTCTCTCTTTCATGCCAGATATTTTTAGTGTGCAGGTTCAAGTTATATATCATTATCGTGGTTAAATTAAATCAGGAATGAAGCTGTTAATAATGAAATGAATCTTCCTGTATTGCATGTATCCTTCGGCTAAGCATATTTACTTGGAATCAGCACAGTGGGAAAGACTAGGGAAAACTATAGCAAGGCATCTATAGTATGCAATCAATCTCAGTAATTGTCTTACATGGCTGTGAATTATGCTCCAAATTATTTTCCTTGAGCAGAAAAGCATCGTAACTTATTTTTTACTGATGTCTGAAATTTCTCAGGAAGTGCTATATGTCTGGAAAACTTTCACTCTAAAATAAATAAATGGTTCCCCTTTCCTTTTATCTTTTATCTTTTTTCTTTTTCTCTTTTTTCCTTTTTCTTTTTTTCTCTTTTTTCTTTTTTCCATTTTCCTTTTTCTCTTTTCTTTTTTTCTCTTTTCTGTTTTCTCTTTTCTTTTTTCTTTTTTCTTTTTTTGTCTTTTTTCTTTTTTTCTCTTTTTTTCATTTTTCTCTTTTTTCTTTTTTTTTTCTTATGTTCTTCCTTTTTTTTGGTTTGTTTTTTTTTGCTTGTGGCAGCCAGCATCCTGGGCAGGAAACTGCTCAGTGCCAACCTTTCTGTGGGCTAGAGGCATCTCATCTAACAGTATGCATTCACAGGATAAACATCTACTTCTAAGCTGCTCACCTAGATCTCTCTATAGTCAGTGCAGCGAATCAGGCATCTCCAGAACACAGTTTGTTATATTTAGTTATTCTTAGGGAAAATGAATTATGCTATATGGGGACCTGTCTCTTTCCACTGACTATAGAGCTTCAGCTGACATAAACATCTATCCTCAGTCTACTCCTGCTCCATATTTGGATATATAGCCACTGAGACATATGCAGTATACAGGAAAAAGACAAAACACAGGGAAAAAGGAAACTCAGACCTTTCCACTCAGCTATCCTCCTCAAAGAGAAAATGCTAACTGCTAGGGATCACTTTTTTTTTTTTCCCTCCTACGAATAGGTCTTTTTGTTTGGCATTCTTCACTGGGGTCAAGATCCCACAGGCACCAAACAGCTAGAGCGCTCTTTTTAGAGAGGATGCACTGCCCTAACAACAGAGGTGACTTTCTTGAGAGAACTCTCAAGAAACTCTTGCTAAAGGAAAAAGAAATTCCAGATTTGCTGGATTGAAGAGAAATCATGAGAAGAAACTCATTACAGTTGAAAAATCCTGGATTCTCATCCCAGTTTAAAGTATTATTTGCATATTAGACATAGTTTATCATTGTTTAATGAAAAGGAACTTTAAGTTAAAAAATAACAAGCTGTGCCTATTGCCCTCAAATGACTATTTTCAGCATCTGAAAGGGATCAAACAATTTGTATTTAAAAGCTTAATTTCCTTTTTTTTTAATTGTATCTTCTGAACTGCGTCTTCTATAGCACTTCACACACAGATTAGAAGTGAAATGGAGTCGTCTCACTGACAGAAAGCAAAATATGTACAGTGGAAAAAGTGTCCTGGTACTGGACTCCATGCCATAAAAAAGACTGTGTGTATCAAGAAATGGATTATTTCTCTATTCTTTTTGACTGAAAGCTTTCAACAGAAAGCAGCCTTTACTTTTGAAAGATGAAGAAAATATCAAAACTAAAATCAATGTTTCCTCAGTTATCTTATATGTTACAGCCTCTCCCTACCTAAGCACACTGCAAGCCGAAATCCCACCTTTACTCTGAACAGATTGGGTGCAGCAACAGAACTCAACCATCCGTCATAACATTAGTCCCAAAGGCATTCCTGCTTGTCCACAGCAACCTTTCACGATCATCTTCAAAAAAATATGGACTGCTTCACAGGAACAGAGAGACCCCTTCTGACACAATGGACTGTGCAAGTCAGTCATCCAAGGCAGATCAGATTTTAAATCATTAATGCCCAATGAAGGAGAGTTAGAGGGAACTGAAAGAAATTGAGGTTTGTAGACACTGTAAAACCTTTTAGCTTAGAACTTAATCATACTAGTTTCACCACAATAGCTCTTAAAGTCAATGCTTCTGCCCCATGGGTGCTCACTACAACATAAGAAAACCATCAATGCCTCTGCTCAATGCCTTTTTGAGTACATACATGGTGAAGAGATAGCTGCATTTGTTTGAAATTTGGCCTCCTCACACTGCAATCTATTACCGAGTGGTTAAAATTTGCTCACAACTAACCCATTTGGAAAACTATTCTAGGTCAATGGAATTCTCACTTTAAACAGATTAAAATGAACTGAAATTTTAATCAGTTTTGATCAGTTCCTCATTGAAGGTCCAATATATGTATCAGAATGAATAATGGCTTCTTTATCCTATTGATCAGCTGACATTTTAGCTTGCTAATGAATTACAGCTCTAAATTCTAGCTCTGGTAGATCATAAAATGTTAGATCTTAAAATCGCAACATGCAAATTTATCTGAGAGTAGTCTTACAAATATTATGCATACTCAAATTGGTACATATCCATTTTCTCCATAAATTCATAAAAATCAGTGTTTTTAAAATATTTACAGTTAAGTTAGTATAGTATTTATAGTATTAGTAATGGTAGTATTAAAATATATGTGATATTTTAAAAGACAAGCTTATTTTCTCGTAATTTCTTCAAATATGTAAGAGAATTGGATTAGCTTACTGTATGCACTGCAATTGCAAATAAAATTTAGTGTTCACCTCTGTACTGGGTCTAGCTGGGGCAGAGATAATTTTCTTCATAGCATCCCAATATGGTGCTATGTTTTGTGAACAAAAATTGATTTGTGACCAAAATTGTGTTGTACCAGTGTTTTGACTATTGCTAAACAGTGCTTACGAAGCATTGAGGTTTTCTGGTTTTTTTCCCCCTCTACCCTTGAAGTGAGCACATTGAGGATGTGTAAGGTGGGAGGGAACACAATCAGGACAGCTTATCCAAACTGACCACCGGGGTATTCCATGCTATATAATATCATGCTCCACAATAAACTTGAGGGATGGTGATTTGCGTAGGTAGCCATTGCTTGGAGACTGGCTAGGCATCTATTTTCTTGTGGGAGGTCGTAAGGGATTGACTTTGCATCACATGTTTTATTTTCTTTCTTCTTCTTCCTTTTTTTTTGCTTATTAAACTATCCTTGACCCATCAGTTTTCTTGGTTTTCATCTTTGTATTCTCTCTTCCCATCCTGCTGAGAGGTGAGGCACACTTAACAGCGGTCTGCGTGGTGTTTAGTTGCCAACCAATGTTAACCCACAACATCCTCTATGTGCCTGTTGTCTAAGACTTCCTTGCCATTCAGCCATCACCAACATCATCAGGAGTCCAGAATAACTTGACTGAAGTAATTTTTATCAGCTTACTTTAGAAAAGTACTTGCAATGTAACTTATCCAGTTAGGTTGACAAAATCACGTCCGTTGAGCTAGGCCCATCTACGATGGGCTAAATCTACAGTTCATCAGTAGAATGCCATGAAATGTTCATTTTGCTCATTTAGCAGAAGAGACTATAGAAAAGAGAAAAAATGAGGCAAAGTTACTCCTGGAATACTCTACAGATACACTTAAATGAATGCTACTTACTATTCTTACTACATCTTACAATTCTGTTGAGATATCTGATGCACAAGTGTATCCATGGAGTGTGAGAAGATAAAGGAATAGAATTAGGAAGAGGAAGCTTACAAGGCAACTTGCAATAGATCATCTTACTTATTAGGTAGAATGGTGGTTTGGTGAGAACTGTACTTTGATAGTTTAAAGGTTTGTAAAAAGAGTTACCTGATTCAAGTTTGGCACAACAGGAATTATGAAACTACAAAGTTAAGTGTAATATTAAATACAAGGAATAATAAGGCAAATGCATAAACATCTGAGGAAAAGGCAACTGTGCCAGGCTTTAATTGCTTTTATACAACAGCAGTTACATGAAGCTGCTGTAACGTGAAAACAGAGAATTTGTATCCTTATTGTTTGAAAAACCTCCTCCTCCAAGTGAAGGCAGATGTATTGCTTGTGTGGAAAAGCACACTTCAGTTGGATAACACTGCCTGCACAAGCTGTACTAAGCACGTGCTAAAGATGGCTCTAGCACTATGTTACTACATATAGTCTTACAGACAGCGAGAGTTGTGTCCCATCACCTTTGTAGGTAATGCTCTCTCATGAGCTCTCTAAATTACATAAATAAAACAAAATATGTCCCTTTATCTACCATTGAAACTAATGATCTTTTGATGGATAATGGTTCATTAATTTTCACATATGGAAAATATCCTGAGAGACATTGTGCTCCTGTAATTCCTTTCACTTTATTGAGATTGCCTGTTTTTCCTACATTCACATTGTAACTTATCAACACTGACTCTGTATTCTATTCTTATAGCACATAAACAGAGTGATCATGCAAAAGACTTTCATTTAGCTTTATTCTTCTTAATAACAACTATGAATCAGTTCCTTTGAAACTTCGACAGCTCTAGAGAGGTGCCCTGGTCTCCAGACCAATTATTTGCTATCTGTTTCTTTATGAAAGTAGCAGGAAAAATTGCTCATTTGTGAGCAACCTGTATTCATTAGCCAGAAACAGGAAGAAAAAAAAGATATTCAAATCTGCTTCTTATAGGTGGCGGCCATCCTTTTGCATTTATATATCTTTAAAGGGAGATTGCCTCCTTTGACAACTGCCTGACTTAACTTAGAAGGTAATTAAATATGTTGTGCAGTGTCACATCAAATTACATTAATAAACCAAGACATTACATGATACCAAGTCAGAATAGAACTTCTAGTACTTTTTCAATATTTTAGATGTAAATAAAACTAATATGTTTGTTAATTCATTAATCCTTCCTCACACATATATACTGTACATTTTCCCTCATCCAAAAAATCTTCCTAAATTTCACAGCCAAAGCTCAGTTCATTTCTTAGGATTATTTTATTCATTTATAGCAATTAAATGGGCATTTCTGAAGAAAAAAATAAACCAAGTAAAAAAACCAAATCATTATTTATACTTGTTTAACAATATGTTCTCCACAAATTTCTCTGTGAAACTGTTTACACGAGAGAAATAAATGTTTGTCACTTTAGAGATAATGTGAACAGAAACTGATGGAATAAGCAATAGTTGTTAAAAACAAAATTGCTCTCTTCACAGTGGCCTACAAATAGTAGATAGAAAGCAGATGGGCCTGAAGAGAGCAGGAGGTAGCAGAATTGCTATTATTCATACCTATGACATAGACTGGTGTTTTCAAGAACAAATTTTGTGAATTACTGTACCTAATAAAAATGTGTTGGTTTCTGTATAAACTGAACTCTTCATTTTTCTCATGATGATTATAGACCTACTGACTTAAATGGACTCTTGCAATATATATTGCAGATCCCTGTGACATTTTCTTTTTACACGTTTTTCCTTCTCACCAACATAATGTGATGAATTTGGCTCAAGGTGACAAACACTGGTGGGGAGTAGGTTCAATACATCAGCCAAGAATGAACAGTATTCTGGACAGAGAATCAATTTACCTTGGTTTTGGTGTTGTCCATGTTCCCCCCGCCCAATCATGACTCTGCCACTGATTAGTTTGAATAATGAATAAATAATCATTATATTAGCTTAAATAAATACTTTTTCTCTTTAATAGCCTATGTCTAAAACAGAGACAGTATCACCTCAAAAAGTGTGGTTTAGGTCAGAGATGAAAAAGTTATGTTAACTTAATAAAACTAGAAACAGAATATGAAAAAGACACTCATCAAGTTCCCACTAATGGTATAAAAGTGTATGCTGCTGTTGTTGTTATTTTTTGTTGCTATGCAAGCCATAACAAAAAATATTTAAGAAAATATATAATCGTATCAATATAGGCAGGCTGAATAATGTCTAGATGGTGTGCATTAGCTTTATATAGCCCTCAAGTCAGGAGATCCTTTATGTTGCTATTCCTGTTAAAGGATTTGGGACATTGTCATTCAGCTGCTATCATCCTTTTTCCTTAGTCTAAGTCAAACACTTTCTGAGGGCATACATTGCTATAACAAGTTAATGTTATAAGCCATACTGAAGTACTCTTCTGTAGTGTCATGGGGTTCCATAAGGAAACTAAAAGGCTTACAATTTTAAAATCAACTGATGTCCTAAAGAAGCCCAATAGCAATTTAAAAAGAAATATTTAGTTGAAGCACAAACAGGGAATTGTAGGGAGAAAGACTGAGCTTTTTAGTTTCAACACTGTCCCACCCAAAGATATTTATTTAGTCCTAATTAATTTTTTCTCTGAAAAGCTACATCTTGCTTATATTACTGTGAAGTGTACCCACAACAGGGTAGCAAAACTGCAGATCCTATTCTATTCAAACAGTCACAGTAAGGAGCACACAGCGTGTCAGAGAGACTACCTGACATCAATTTAAGAAGTTGACACAAAGAGTAAAGGGTCTGTGGCAATTGCTTTCTGTCCCATGATCAACCATGCACCACCTTCCTTAACACCGACAGGCTAAAAAACTATATTACAGAAGCACTGCCTTGCAGAAAGCAAGGATGAGAAATGTTCAGTAGTGCAACATACTATGGCTATATAGGCAGTATTTTGCCGTATACTAGCATTTTTTTCTTTCATTAAAACAACTTGCAGCATAACAAGACTAGTGAACTGCAACTGTGCATGCTGTTTTTGCCAGAATACACACAGTATTTCACAATGAGCAATACAAAGTAGGGGGAAAGAGCAAGCCAGAGAGAGTTATTTCCTAAACTAGAAAGAGAGGTACTAGTAAATATCTGCATTGCAATAACAAAGATGAATGTAAAGATCATCAGTGAGATCAATAGGACCAAAACAGGCCATTCTTCTGACTTTAATCATACACAACTAAACCTAATCCAAACGGTTTCAGAACACCTAATTGCATATTCTTTTCTCTCACATTGTCACAGCACCAGAACAAACGGCAATTAATATTTCAAAAAATAACCTGAGATAGTGCAATATAGGTGAAATCATAGACTTTCATAAATGTGCTTATTTTAATAATTATTTATGAATTACTCATATTTTCTAAGGGGAAGAAGATCACCTATAACCGGTGTTATGGCTTCCTGAACACAGGGCATGTTCCACAGAGTTTAATCTGCAAACTAAGGTGTCTTATCTGCAACATTTGAATACTCATCTAGAAATTACTTTCTTGATATTAATGATAATATGACACCAGAATGGAAGGCAGTCATCTTTTGATTTTTACAAAAAACTTTCAACTTAATTAAAAGATTCTCTGCTCGGCAGAGGGAGAAAACTTCAAGTCGCGCTATTTTGACACTGAGACAACTAGCTCAGATTACTTTAGATGAGCATCTCTATTTTCATTCTTCTTTTACTTTATTAGAGAAGAGGAAATCCTTACAGCTATAGTAAGGTTAAATAAATGCTGCCAATAAAAAGCACTGTATGATTAAAACTATCAAGAGTAAATTGAATAAAATTAACAGAATAAACTTTTTGAATATACATTTGCTTACACTTTCTGTCATTTCAAGTCTTTGATGAGTTGCTTTCTATTCAGGAAGTACTGCTTGTAAACTTTTCTATCCTTCAGACAGTATCAACAAAACAATTGAAAATATCTTTATTTGGAACATTGTTTTGCTTGTGCTATAAGTATTGACAAAGTGTGAAAATATAATATTAACCTTTTTGGAATCTGAACCATTTTCTGACTGATGAGTTAGTAATTTCTCAGACATATGGATAAGTTCCTGTCTTGCTTAGGCTTAGATGCAATTTTCAGGCATTTTCTCTGTCTTGAAGAAAGATTTGAGAGTGTCAGATATAAAACACAAACATCCCCTCATTATGCAGATGACTAGTGTGGCCATTTTACATTACACCACAATTTTTTATTCTACTAATACTGATTTTGTCTTAATTGTCCTGATATATTCTTTGAAGAGGTTGTGGCACCACGAACACAACAGCATTTTCTGTCACTCAGATGTTCCAGAAGTGATATCACCTGTAACATTTTCAGAGTAGATACTTTGCGCTACAGAGAGCACAATAAATAGAATAGCTGTCCCTTATTCAGTCTAAAGTTTTCAGGTTAACTTTCAGGTTAAAGTTTTCAAATCTATTATAGTCTGAACAGTAAGGACATAATGCTCAGGGCTAAGTGTTTCAGCAGGACACAGGGCATGAGAACTATTATGAATGAGGGTCAAAAGAGAAATGTAAAAAACCCAAACACCTCCACCAAAGAAAAAGGGGGGGGGGGAACCACTACAAGATGCTAAGTGTGAGTATATCTCCAGACTAGACCTGAATTAGCCTGGCCAAAGACAGAGGAGTGTCATGGAGGTCTCATAACTGAAAGAAGAGAAAAAAGCTAAAGGGTATGCATCCCAGAAGAGAAAGATATAAAATAACACAAGGAATTAAATATAATGGAAAAATTCAAGTAAAAAGGCAATGATATAATGCATGTACTAAAATACTCTGAACCATCAAGTGGCTGAAGAAAATATTTCTGGTCTCCTGAGTTTTGAAAATATGATGAGGTAGTTAAAAAATAACAAAATGTGAATAATATTTTACGAAGTTTACATGAATTGCAAACTTTGACCAACTTTAACTTTAATTCTGAATTCTCCAGCAGCAACACTTTTTGAGCAGCCACAAAAATGGGAAAATTTGTCTTAAGGGATCATCCTTAGCACAGTATATTTCCATTATTATATGATCACAGAATCTCAGAATGATATGGGCTTGAAAGCAACCTCTGGAGACCATCTAGCTTAAGTCCCCTGCCAAAGCAGGTCCACCTAGAGCAGGTTACAGAGAAACTTGTCCAGGCAGGTTTTGAATGTCTCCAGAGACGGAGACTCCGTCACCTCTCTGAGCAGCCTGTTACAGTGCTCTGTCACTCTCAAAGAAGTTTCTCCTCATGTTTAGATGGAACTTCTTACGTATAAGTTTGTGCCCCTTTCCTCTTTTCCTGTCACTGAGCACCACTGAAAAAAGACTGGCCCCATCCTCTTGACACCCACCCTTTATGCATTTATAGGTGTTCAGATCCCCCCTCAGACTTCTCTTCTCCATACTAAAAAGACCCAAGTCCCTCAGTGTTTCCTCATAAGAGAGGTACTCCAGGCCCTTAATCATCTTTGTGGTCCTCTGCTGTACCCTCTCCAGCAGTTGCCTGTCCTTCTTGAACTGGGGAGCTCAGAACTGGACACAGTACTCCAGATGGGGCCACACCAGGGCAGAGTAGAGGGGCAGGATAACCCTCGACCTGGTGGTCATACTCTTCCTGATGCACCCCAGGATACCATTGGCTTTCTTGGCCACAAAGGCACATTGCTGGCTCATGGTCATCCTGTTGTCCACCAGGACTTCCAGGTCTTTCTCCTCACAGCTGCTCTCTAGCAGCTCAGCCCCAAACCTGTACTGGTGCATGGGTTTATTCCTCCCCAGGTGCAGCACCCTACACTTGTCCTTGTTGAATTTTGTCAGGTTCCTCTCTGCCCAACTCTCCAACCTGTCCAGGTCCTGCTGTATGGTGGCAGAGCCTTCTGGTGTGTCAGCCACCCCTCACAGTTTTGTGTCATCAGCAAACTTTCTGAGGGTACATTCCATTCCTTCATCCAGGTCATTTATGAAACTACTGAAGAGGACTGGACCCAGTACTGATCCCTGGGCAACACCACTTGTTACGAACCTCCACTTGTTACTAGATTCTGAGCCACTGATCATGACACTTTGAGCTCTGTCTTTCAGCCAGTATTCAATCCACCTCACTGTACATTCATCTAAGCCACATATCCTAAGCTTACCTATGAGGATGCTGTGGGAGACTGTGTCAAAAGCCTTGCTGAAGTCAAGGTAGACACCATCCACCACCCTCCCTTCATCTATCCATCCAGTCATGTCATTGTAGAAGGCTATTAGGTTAGTCAGACATGATTTCCCCCTGGTGAATCCGTGTTGACTACTTCTGATAGCTTTCTTTTCCTCCAGATACTTTGATGGTGTGGCATCTTACATTAGCAGGAGAATTTACAGCCTCAAGATCCCTTCCAGTCCTAGGCAGAGTTGGGCAAGTGAGGAATTTCTCGGCTCACTAGAAATTCCAGTCAAATCAAATATATTTGTACATGCATACACAGGGAGTGAAAATAAAAAACCTACTAGGAAAAACAGGAAAACAGAAGAATTTAAAAAAACCAAACCAAAACAAAAAAATAACAAAAACTGCAAGCAGTTGAATGTAGAAGATTCTAATTAGTGTCACACACATAAGTTAATTTTAGGATCTGAAGAAGTTTAAGATTATTTTTTTCTGAAGAAAAATGTTATTTGCAGTAGAAAACTCAATACATAGAAATTATAAAAATTAAAAATGTTATTTTTTTCTGAAATGAATTATTTTCTAGAGAAAAACATTTCAGTGTCTCAAAATTTTTATTTTCCTCACACAGTAAAAAATCTATTAGGAAAGATATTAGGAATTCTTAGAGCTTTGTGTTTGGAGAAGATCAGGCTGAAATTAGAACAAGATCCAGGTTAAAAAATACACAAAGAAAATGGATAATATGTTTTTGTGAGATTCCAAAATAAACATGATAAATATGGAGACTTTTTCCAACAACCCAGAGTCCAGGACTAATAAACAGTTCAGCACAAGGAGTCCATCTGGTATATTGCATGTACAGCTACAGAACTGCATTATCATAGGAAGTACTTACATCTTATGCAATCAAAGCCTAAGTGAAAAAAGAAACAGAACAGTACTGAAGTAAACATATCCTATCAGAAATAAAGGAATGCTTCCAAGCGCACAAAACTGGAACAAAATAACCCAAGGGAAGGTAGAAACAAAGATTGTCTCTTAAAGGAGAAGGGAAACTTTTTGAGCATTAGGAAGAGTATAGATCCTAGTGTCATACCTCAGCTGCACTCTCATTTCGTTTAGGTCAGCCTAAACCTACAACAGGTCTAAGTGGAGAAGTTTGTGAGCTGTTTACTTAAACCAACATGGGTGTAGCCAGGCGAGCAGGGCAAAACACACTAGTACAAGTAAGACATGAAGTCTGGGATGAAACAAAATAATGAAAATCCAATAAGGACTGAAAAGAAGATAATATGGGCTGAGGTCCAAAATCCCTTAAAGACCCTTTTTTCAATAGTCCTTAATGGCTTAACAAGGATCAAGGTCATGCAAATGCAAGAGGAGAGAATGAGGACACCAAAAAATCATAGCTTCCACATATTTTTCCTTCAGAGAGAACAGGATGGGTAGGAGAAGCAGCTTGAGACAAGTAGTCTGCATATGAAAACTTCCTCATAGTATTGCAAGTGATTTGGCTGCAGGACATTTTCCTTTTCTCTCTATTTTTCATTTCATAGGCTGTTAGATAGTGCAAGTTATGCAACTTTCCTAAAATGCAACAATAATAAATTAAGTTCTTAAAAGTAAAAACATTTTTTTCCTGTGTGAACCAGTTTTCCTCTGCCATCAGGAAGCTGAAAGAGATAAAATCCAAAATACTTCTTTAGGTAGAAAATTAAACGGACTATAATCAATTTTCTTATCCTAGTCTCATAAGAGCTAAAGCTTATTTAGACTAAGAAGTCTAAAATTCATCCCAAGAATATTCTCTCTGAACAGTAATAAAGAATATTCAAATTTGGATTTCCTAGCTCATAGAACTTGTGGCTTAAATAAACTTTCCCTTCTCCAAAATCTAAACACGGCCTCACATATTCCTGAGCAAAGAAAGGAGGATTTTTTTTCAAATTGTCAACTCCAGTATATTGCTGTCTTGTAAAGGAATAGGAAACAGGTTCATCCTGCAGTGCTGGCTGGTCTGTTCCAACATCTATTTTCCATTAAAATTTTATCTACAGTAAGCAGGAGTCTGACCATCCTCTTCCTCTGGCAGGTGTATCTGGAACTGTTTAGGTTCTAAACTGCTTTTCTCTTGCTGCCAGATCTAGTAAAACAGGGTTTAGTAACTTCCTAGATCTGTTAGACAATGAGAGCTCAACTGATAATGAATATGGTCAGTTAAAACAAAATTAATCAATCAATCAAACGAACAAAAACCAAAAAAGCCCCACAAATACAAGCCATAGATCAAACCCTATTCACATATCTCATTCAAGACCACAACAGAACAATTTCACGAAAAAGGTCAAAAAACTTTGTTCCATATAGTTTTGTTTTGTTGACTTATAATAGTGATCTGGACAGAATTCATTAAAAAATATCCTCTGAATTCCTGCTGTCAATATCCACCTTTATTTATAGTTCCTTGGACAGTTTAAACCAGAGCACCCATTTTTTTCCACTGATTCAGAACCTGAGTTAAAAAAAAAAGCAGAAAAAGAAATCAATTTTCTTCTCTAGTGTGAAATTTAATATACCAATCCAAAAGAAGGATCCACAGTGGGAAAACAAGTGGTTTCTTATATCTGCTACATGGTGATCCTGCATAGCAGGTGATATGCATTTCCAACACAGCACAGTATTTCCAACAAATATAGCTGAAAGCCTTGTAACTCGAGAAAGAGGCAGTTCACTGATGTGTCTTGATGTGTGGATGCTGGAAATATTTTGCATAAATATTATGAGAAACTGATTTCTGTGTTTACAGGAAATACATAAACACTGTCTCATTACAAACAAAATTGCCTGGATAAATGAATCATGATGAATCAAGGTAGCATGCCGAAAATTATTATAAAGTTCATAGGAGCATAGAAAACACTTGTAAAGTTTAAAAATGAGAACTAAAAGCTTTTATCTGCTCATGTGAAACTTAAAGATGCCTATTACTCACTATGCAACAATTTATTTACATTAGCAGTGAAAATGAGAGGTTCCACAATGCCATGTCTCTGGATTCAATTCAGAAAACATCTTGCATTTGTCCACTTGACTCAAACAAAAAGGATCAACAGCATCAAATGGCTTAATAATACATTTATTTCAAGTTCAACTTCCTTACCAAGGGCTTTACAGAGTTTGAAGGTACATCAACAGGGAGGAGGGAAATAAACAAAGGTGTTTAAGCTGCAAAGTCTGCTCTTGTCTTCCTTCTCCAACATCTATAGCTATGTTTTATTGCAGCTGTCTTTGTAAGACAAGAAGTTGCCAGGGGAAGTACATAGTGGGTTGCAATTTAAACAGTGGTCAGTAGAGTTTCTTAAAGATGTAAAGAACAGGAGGCGTTGGTGGGGTTTGGGTTTTTTTTTCTTTTTTTTTTAAAATTCCACTGAAACTCACATTATAAATAGTATATTTTGGCAGCTCATAATTTCATGCCATTACATGCACACAGCAGAGTACAAATGTATTGGGATCTTACTCTAGTGACTTGGACACAAGGCAAGTCCCAAGCTATAAATATTTAAAAAAAAAAAAAAGAGAGAGGAAAAAAAAAGAAAGAGAAAAAACCAAGTTCATTCATTCATTCATGAGGGACAGAGAGACAAAGCAGAATGTTTTGTGGCTTTCTTAGGCATTAGAATGTTACAAAGAATATCTAAAAGTGATGTGTAATGTATATTTTCATTAAATTAATTTTAAGTGGAAGAAACATAACCATACAAAAGAAGATATATTTTGCTTTCCCGAGTGACAATGTTTAGTAGATATCTACTTGCACAATCCTAAGGACATGGCAGATTATTACAGAGTCTTATGGCCTTCAGGTTTTGACCTAGGTTTGGATAAATTCTTAAGGAATAAATGCCCATTGAAATTATCATCATCTTTATACCCAGATTAAATTGATTAACTCAGTAAAGAGAGTCATGATAACTACTTTGAGCATTCTAGCATGAAAGAAGAGTTTTAACTATTCATGTTGGGAGCAAGTGTTTGCATTGAATAAGAGGTAAATTCTACAAGAGGTTTTCTATATCCATTACATTCCATTCATTGCTATGAAAAGTCATCAATAAGAGCTGTGTTTGGAACAGGTTTGATATGCAAAGTAAAAAAATATTAGGGATAATACAAAAAAAAATTTCACATTCACCTGAACTTTATCAGAATTTCACTTAATTTTAAACTACTCTCCCCTCTGAGGAGATCAGAAGAGACTTAACTGAAAAAAACCAGGCAGAACGTACAGGCAGCTACAGTACTATAAATAGCACACAAAGACCTATATAAGAATTTTTTTTCTTTTTAAAATCTCCTGGATGTTCTTTAAAAAGTAAAGATCAAGGAAAGTAGATTTTCAGCACAGAGAACTATTGCATTTTACTTCTGTAGTTTTGAGACTATTGCATTACAGGCAGTGAATTTTAAAAACACTTCGTCTGGAGTATTTGTAATATCCTCAGAGAGACCACATAGGAGAAATGCATTGTTTATATCCAATACTGTCACAAATTAAATATACTTACTAGTTGTTCTGCATCTCAGAGCATGCACCACTGGAATTCAAACTGCAGTGGGTCCCTGAAGAAAGGCAGTCACATATGCCAGATTACCTCAGTCCATGGAAGGAAGGAATATTTTCCCTCAGATATATTTACTGTTACATCTGTGTTTTATTTCTGCTCATACCCCACCAGATCAGGCTTACCTCCTCCAATATTCATCCAATAAGCACTACTTATCCTACCATGTCTAACACACCTTAATAATTTTTAACACTAACTTTCAAGGCCCAGTCTACTGTCAGATCAAGAACTACAAAATCAGTGAGGGTTAAAAAAACCACCACAAACCAACAAAAAAAGTGCATAATTTTAGAGATGAATGTCAAAGCACCAGAGCAATACTTAATAGCATTGATTCCCCTGAATGGGAGATGTTTGACTAAAAGGCCAGGAAATAACATAGCTCTCTTGCAGCTAGGAACTAAGATGCTTTTCACAGTGAGCAATTCCAACTAAAGAGCAAAGGGAAGGAGAAGACAAACAGTTATCACAATAAACTACTCTGGCCTCTAAAAATCAAATGCAAGATGTCCTCCTTCTCTAGGTTCACAATTTGTTGGAGTGTCACTCTAAAACAAAATCCTCCAGGTAAAAATAGAAGCATGAAGAATCTATGCAGTTGTCTTTTGTTTCATTTTAAAGAGACCTGCATTACAGGCTTCTTTAAACTGTTCAGTTATTTATAGTTCAATAGCGAGCAGAAGTTCAGTGACGCATTTGCTAGCTCTTATGTGAACAACCGATAATGTCCAAGCACAGAACATTAATTTTATGGAAACATAACTTCATGGTAGGAAACTGTATTGGGTTTGCGTGGCAATGTTTTGGTATTGGGGGGAACTACAGGAGTGGCTTCTGTGAGAAGCTGTTAGAAGCTTTCCCCATGTCTGATAGAACCAATGTTGGCTGGCTCCAAGATGGATCGCCTCTGGCCAAGTCCAAGCCCATCAGCTACAGCGGTAGTGCCTCTGGGATAATGTATTTAAGAAGGGGCAAAATTTTCTGTGCAAGACAAATTGTAGACAGAGGGGTGAAAATACATGAAACAGCTCTGCAGACACCAAGATCAGTGAAGAAGGAGGGGGAGGAGTTGCTCCAGGTGCTGGAGCAAACATTCCCTTGCAGCCCATTGTGAAGATCATGGTAAGGCAGGTTCCCCCCCTGCAGGCCATGGAGATTAGTGATGTAGCAGATATCCATCTGCAGCCCATGCAGGTTAACGGTGCAGCAGATAGCCACCTGCAGCCCATGGAGGAACCCATGTTGGAGCAGGTAGATGCCCGAAGAAGGCTGGGGCCCCATGGGAAGACTGCACTGGATAAGGCTCCTGGCAGGACATGTGGACTGGTGAAGAGAGGGCCCCATGCTGGAGCAGGTTTGTTGGCAGGACTTGTGACCTCATGGGGGACTGTAGCTGGAGCAATCTCTTCCTGAAGGACTGCATCCCATGGAAGTGACTGACACTGGAGCAGTTCATGAAGAACTGTATCCCATCAGAAGGACCTCATTGGAGAAGTTCATGGAGAACTGTGTCCCAGGGGAGAGACCCCACACTGGAGAAGGGGAAGAGTGTGAGGAGTCCTGCTGAGAAGGAAGGATTGGCAGGGACAACACGTGATGAACTGAGTACAACCTCCATTCCCCATCCCCCTGCACTGCTTGGTGGGAGGAGGTAGAGAAAAGCAGGAGTGAAGTTGAGCCTGGGAAAAAGGCGGGGTGGGGGGAAGGTGTTTTAAGACTTAGTTTTATTTCTCATTATTCTACTCTGATTGGATTGGTAATAAATTAAATTAATTTCCCCAAGTTGAATCTGCTTTGCCCATGATGGTAATTGCTGGGTGATCTCTCCCTGTCCTTATCTCAATCCATGAGATTTTCATTGTACTTTCTCTCCCCTGTCCAGCTGAGGACGGGGAGTGATAGACTTGCTTTGGTGGGTACCTGGCATCCATCCAGGGTCAACCTCCAATACAAACATACGGTCTTACAGTACAGAAAGAAAAGAGAGCAGACTATAACATTTCAACAACCTTCCTAGTAGAATTTTTGCAATTCCTAACAGCAGGTTGAAGTCAGGATGATGGTCTCAAAGGTTTGAGCAACAGGAAAACATGGGTTTGGTTACCTGAAACTTCAAACATCGACAGAATTAATATAATATCCTTTCTTCCAGTACAAGCTAGTATTGAAGCAAGACAGTTAATTAGATAGAATTTGTAATTTCTTTCAGTTGTCATTATGTAAGTCAGAGCATAATGATGTAACATTTCATAAAGGCTGTCTGATAAATGTCTTTATGACTGCAATGAACATTTCTAATGCTGTAAGGATATAACATTTAAAAAACAGAACAAAACAAAGCAAACAACCATGAAGATCATGAAGACACAGACACAAACAGTAGCAACAATGCTGCAAGGACTTTAATGATCATTCTCTAATCTTATATCATTACTATGTGTTTCATTATGTTGTGACACATTTTATCTGTGCTATCACAGAAGGTTGCAAGGTAGGTAAAGGCTTTTAAAGAGAAAAATATTAGCCCTTCATTCACAGCAAGTCTGTGGTTTCTACAGGGTCTTGATAGATCTCTCCTACAACAATCTAAAAATAAATTAAATCTTTTTCTTTACCCAAAGATATTAGGTAACAATAACCTTAAACACTCTCCTCATCCTTTTTCCCTCTGGGTTATTTATTTATTTATTTAGTAATTTATTTTAAATGCTCTAGGCAGGGTCAGACTTTCAGATTACTCTTAGGCATTATTTGCAGAGTAGAAGGTAAAAACATGAATAATTTCTGCTCTTAATGTCTACTGTTGAAAGGCTCCAAATGTAGTTCTATTCTGTACAAGAATTTCTGTCTATACACAAAGCTGCAAAACTAATAGTAATGGGAGTTTTGAATGAGTTTCAGTAGTTTAAGATAAATATTACTGGCTAAACTCTGCTTCAGCAAACATGACCATTTTCATTTCATGACAAATACTAACAGACCCTGTGATGGAGGCAAACATGACAAAAAGAAAGATTGAGAGGTTCTACATGTGATGAGAGAGTGAGTGGTTTAAAAATAAGTAAATATTCACTACAAGCTTATTATCAAATGGACTGAAAAGAAAGCAAGCTTTGATGCTACTCAGACAACCTTAGTGTTTATAAATATATGTATTAAATGTCTGCTTTAATTCTACTACATATCAAGGTTTGCTCTAAAATATTTATAAAATTTTAATTTGAGTAATGATAATCACATTAAAAATTTATTAAAACAGCATTACATTTAATCTATTGTATTGGCCGTATTAATTTTTTTTTCAATCAGAGCTTTCAAAAGCAATCATTGGACTGCAAAAGCAGATTTTGCTACTTTGGGGATTTGTATGTTCAGCTGAATGGTGTTTCTTGAACACATGTTCTAAGGCTTTTGTGTCTACACTTTTTTGCACCATAGAACTTAACTTGAATTCCCAGTTTGAATTTTCCCATATTTTTTAAACACCTACAGTGGTTTGCCAAGGCAGGTTACTTTCCCCACAAACCCTTCCTACATTTTTATGACTCAGCAAACTCCCTTACTTTGTTATTAAGTCGTTAAGTTTTGAAATGAATTTGAAGTTCTTTGTAGTTACTTTTTCATGATCATTTCTACTACTCAGTATGCTTCCAGTTAATGTTTCCAACAACACCAATAAAAAAAAGAAAAACAACACCAATAAAAAAAAGAAAAATTGTAATTAAAAAACGCTCATTTCATAAAAAACAAGCCATGAAAACAAATTCAGAAATGCTAAAGTAATATTGAACAACAAACTCATAAGCTTAGGAGACCGTTCAGTAGAGTCATCTTAGTCTTTTGGTCCCATTTGTTTCACATTTTTTGGGGAAAATTTTATCCTCATATATATATGCTGAAGTTCTGCTGTCTAGAATATTTGATACCAAGAGAATGAGGCCAAAATTGGTCATATATAGTGGAATTTATTTCGACAGAAGATTCGAGGGTATTCCCTGGTAGAATAATAAGGGACAGAAGGAAAAAAGGTGTTCTTCCTGATGGGAGCTGGGAGATGGAGGAAGATGGATGACATATAATTTTTAGAAAGCCAAGCTTCATTAGTGTCACTGTTGATTTGAATTTACGTACTAAGAACAAAAGCCATAATATTGTGAACCTTTTAAATTCTAATAAATTTGACGAGAATTGTGAAATTAAGAGTGGGAAAGAGCGGGAAATTAACGGGAGTAGGTTTAGAATAGGAATGATGCCATCTAGTCAAATGGGAACCCTGTTGCCGCTGACCACCCCAACAGCTAAATGTCAGTGCCTTTCCCTGGTCAGGGAGTCCAGCTGCTCTCCCTCACATTGGACATCAGTATTGTAGGGACTAACCATCATCAGAGTAATGCTCTGCTACTCATATTTGAGATCCTAATCTAAAAGTGATTTAATCCAGAACTGATTTAGATAATTAGAAGTACTTTTAAAATCTGCCACAGCATGAGCCTGGGGTAAGTTTGGCATTTTTGGTAAGGGAGAGAGGTGTTATAGTGTGCGTTCACAGGTCTTGTTTACTCTCCATTCTGGAATAAACCTCGACTCTGTCACTCATCATGTACTGAAATTCTTTGCAGATTTGTAGGAAGCGAAAAGGTGGGAAAGGTGGTATTAATTCATCATTCACTCCCTATATTTAGTCATAGTAGTTTGTATGGGATATGTATTGAATTTGTGACAAAACCTGTTGGTGACGCAAGGATGTTTTAGTTCCTACACAGCCAAGGCCTTTTCTGCTCCTCACACCGCTGTGCCAGCAAGTAGGCTGGGAGTGAACAAGAAGATGGGAAGGGACACAGCTGGGACAGCTGACCCAAACTGTGTAAAGTGATATCTCATATGATATGACGCCACGCTCAGCAATAAAAGAGAGGGGCAGGTGGTGGTAGTTGATCGGTGCTGCCACTGTTCAAGTAATGCCTGTGTGGTGCTTAGTTGCCTATTGGGGTTAAACTGTTACAGCTGGAAATGGTACACATTCATAACAACACCTACATATTGTCATCATAGAATCATAGAATTGCTTAGGTTGGAAGGGAGACCTTTCTGGTCATCTAGTCCAACCATCAACCTAACACTGACAAAATCCATCACTAAACCATATCTCTAAGCTCTACGTCTACCATTCTTTTAAATACCGCCAGGGATGATGACTGGACAGCCTGTTCCAATGTTCCTGCTTAATAACACTTTCAGTGTAAAAATTTTTCCTAATATCCAATCTAAACCTCCCTGGTGCAACTTGAAGATGTTTCCTTTTGTCCTATTGCCTGTTACTTAGGAGAAGAGACCGACCCCCAACTTCTTACAACCTCCTTTCACCAAAAGAAATCTCTATCTGTGAATGTTCTTGACAGTTAATTAATCATTCAGTGTGTCAGTGCTGGATGTTTGTGGCCTTCAATAAATAAATAAATAAATAGTAATTAATCTGCAGAGAATAAGGAGCAAGCTATGGCAGTAACAAAACCAGCCTGTTTTGAAGTTCTGTTAGAGGTGAAGTTTTGGTGTGTCACTTTTAGTTAATTCAAGTAGCATCAAATTTGATCTCAGAATGCAATTCCCTTTACCTGGGTTTGAGTGAGTCTCAGATCCTTGGAAAAGTTCTCTGACGTAAAATTTAAAATTGTGATTATTTCTTATAAAGTCTCTAAACACTTCTTTAGGTCTTTTAAAATCAGCCAGTGCATCTGTGCATAATATACAGTTGTTGATTCCTACACCCTCAACCCCTGAGACCTCAGTGGAAGAAGAGCAGAGGCAGCTCCATAGACATGTGGGGTCTTGGGAGAATCAGAAATTGTGCACACAACACATCTAAGAGGAAGCAAAAAACATCTATAAAAGGGATCTGCCTACCACCGTAAAATCTACATCTCATAGTTCTATAAGGGTTAGGTCAATATCCCCTTATAAAGGAGATAGTATTCTTGCTGTAAACACCAAAACACATCTCCAACATAACTTTCTTATAGAAAGGTTGTCACTGCATTTTGTCCAAAAAAAAAAAAAAAGAAAAAGAAAAAGGAAGAAACCTTTTCTTCTAAAGACTCTTGTATATTAAATTCGCAAAACTTCAGCTAGTTATCCAAGTAGCTTTAAGTGAATGCTTGTCTTCTTTCTTGAGCCAAATGTTTAAGCAGACGTTGGTCTTCAAATCAATCTTGTGAACAGATAAGAAATCCTTGTAGAATAAAGTAGATACATTAATGAAGAAAGACCTTGCAGTAGCACAAATTTCACTCGTGCACATTTGTTTCAAAGAAGTAATTACTTTAGAAATGTTACAAAAACCCTGTAACTACTAAAGCTGTGTCTATCTTCAATTATAATTAGACCTCTAGCAAATCAAGCAAACTCACAAATAGATCTCCTAGTCTTGGTTTACCTGTTTCTGTCAGTCCTAATCTCTGATAATTGGTTGCTTAGGCTCTTAGTTGTTAGCTATTAAAAAGCAGTTATACTGAGGAAGGTTTCTTACTCAGGAAAGGAATGGCAGGAAAAAAAGAACAAAAATATCACTTCTAATGCTTCATTACAGAGGTACTCTTAAGAAAATAAACCTCAAATGCAAATCTAGAGGCAACCACCACAATGATTTTAATTTCTTGCTGGTTAGGCTCTACACATGATTCAGTAAAATATAGATACATATCAATAGGAGACATAGACATTTTGATCACAAGTGAATTATAAATAAAAATGATTAAGGAAAAGGTGAAAAATCACTTTCTGCTTTTCCTGAACTTATTTGAACCTTCACAGGAAAAATATACTGACTCATAAATCTATGAAAAAAGATCTTAATATAAGTACATTATGAATTTCTGGTGAAGTGGCAAAGGCAGAATTGTGACTATCTAGCATACTAGGTATTATGAAATTTTAATTTTCTAACTAGATGACTGCTTTTCTCCTTATGTCATAGAAGTTTGTTTACCACAGGCCATTTTCTCAGGCGCATAATTATTTTCACTTTAAATATAGTAGCAGTCACTCATTATGTGGCATAGAAGATGTTTAGAGCTGTGACAGCTGTGGCATCATATTACATTTTTCTAAATCCCTTATACAACAGGGTACTTTACCTTTACTGCAAATATAAATTATCTTCAAACTGAGGTATCTGTCTGCAAATCTGAAAAATTCTGCATGCAAGTACAATGTGTGTAAGGCATGAGAATCTAATGGCCAATAACACATCTCAAAAATTTCAGTCAGTAAAAAAAAAAAACAAACCCTGAAAAAGAACCCCAAAACCAAGGGCATAAAGGAGGTTTTACTTAAATCCCACAAGTTCCACAAAACATGACAAAAATCACTTGCTCATAGAGTTGAAAAGTACTGCATTTAGCATGCTTTATTGCTGCAGAATAAATCCTATGAATCTCTGTTAAAAGCTGAGAAAAAAAATACACAAATACTATACAAATTTTACTTTGCTGACCATCTATGTCAAGTATTTCTTCAACAATGTAAATGTTACATACAGCCTCCCTCTTGTTGTGTTAAAGGTACACATACAGCAGAGTTCTGATTTTTTTTATTTTAAAATTTATTCGTAGAATAATAATTTTTTCACAGCAGAAAATGCCTGTTTAAAGATTTCTTTTTCCTGTATTAGTTGCAGGGGTATCAAATATAAGAGTAGTGCACTTTGTAGCAAATGAAACTGCTTTGCTTTGTTTCAAGAAGGACTTCTATTCAAAAAAAGGACAAAGTAAACAGGGTATCAAGCATTTGCTAAGGAACATCCATGACTACAGGAAATTAATCTGCCTTTAAAAAAAGATTTCCAAACTGTACGAATATCCCAAGTTACAAACTGTTTATCTAAATAAAGAGGTGATTAAGCTCTCTACGACAGCTGTAAAATGGACATATAAGATATGAAATTACAGTCTTGAAATCTTCGGGCAAAAGTATAATAAGCAGAAAAATCTTTAGCAAAATATTCACACTTTGCTGACATCTCCTTGGAAAAGTGTAGGTGTCGAGTACTTTTTAAATAAATTCCTGAGTTTCAAGTGCTCTAGATTACTTCATCAGGATGGAGAAGAACCTTCTCCATGCTCACTTTGCTTTTAGTGGCACTTATGGTAAAGAAAACAGGTATTTAAAAGAAAAAATTTGTTTAATAGGCTGTATGGTTGCTCCTGTCTTTATTTGGATTTTAACTAGCTTGCTAACCTAAAAGCATAGATTCGGCACTCTTAGCAGGGGTGGGCTAACAGACTGCAGAATTACAAATTAGGTTTTCTACCACACAAAAAAATTCTCAAATTATCCTCTTTGTGCAGGGCTTCTGTGACTATCGAGAAATATTACAATTATGATGCACTTAAACTGACCATTAAGGATACAGCAGAGAGATTTCGTAAGACTGATAAGGAACAAATAACTCATTGTTGTAGAATCATTAAAAAAAAAAAAAAAGAAGAAGGAGAAAAAAGCCCAACACCTGAAAAGAGTCATAAGTGCTCACTCTGTTGTTTTGCCCAGGGGTAGAATCACCCATAATTTTTAACCTACGTTTGTTACAGACCATATTACATATTACTCTGATTGCATCAGTATGGGCTTTCTGACACTCATGCAAAGGACCAGGTTTACAGAAGAACAAAGTAGGTGCCTTTTTTCTGCAAAAGCCAGTTTCCAGGAAAGCCATTTCACAAAGTGAAGGTCTCATCATTTTTGAGCAACAGGTGCCTATTGCTAAAATTGGCAGAACTGTTTAAACTAATTCTTCTACTATTTTATTGTAAAGCTGGGAAGTTAAACAGAGAGGCATCAAAAATTTCTCAAGTAAACAGCACGAAGATACTGCTGTAGTGCACAATTGCATCATACAAATTAGAAGCATATACTCAGGTGTTTTTGAAAGGCTTATTCTGGAGACTGGAGCACAGTGAACCGGATCAGAAAGATCCAAAGTTTAAAGCATAGATGGCTGTAACCTGAACAATAAAAAGAGTCAAAGCTGTGTACTGAGGGCATATTCTTTGCAGACATATCAGACAATATCAGACATATACACCACACATTCATATAACAAATAGCACAAGGACATGTATTTGTGACAACCAATTATATTTTCAGATATTGTGTAGGGATAGGTAGAATATTCATAAATTAGGAGTTTTTTCTGTTTTCTTATTAATAATCCTTCTCAATCTGTGTGCCGTTTCCCATATAATTTCAAGTTTCTTTTTTTCCTATATGACTCCTAAAATTATAGTCCAAATGAAACTTCTTTTCATGAGCTCTTCTATATTTCTTCTTTGCAAGCATTTATACTTTTTAATGGATCATTGTGTAACCTGAAAGCATTCTTCCCTAACGTAGTTCTTCATAGCATGTCTGACAGTGGATTTCTTTAGATTCTCTAGAAAGCATTAATCATTTGAGCAAAATGGAAAACATACTTTAAAGCTTTAAGAGTTTACTAATTTAAGTTTTCCTTTGAGGCAAGATATTCTGCTGGTTTTAATAAGTGCAGTTCTAGACACAAGACAAACCTATCTGTATTTTTCTTCTGTCATTCTTTATTTTTCTGCAGTAGGACTTTAAAATCATTTTTAAGATATTTAAACTAAAGAAATCAAGGTTTTTAAAATAATTTTTGTAGACATCAGCATGTACATTTAAGGCCAGAAGAGATCATTAAATCTGTAACACAAGCAAAAAAAAGCAAGAAGCCACTCTGGTGCTCAGTAACACTTGCTTTGAAACAGATACATTTATTTTCTTATTTTCATTGTAAACCTAATTTCCTCAAGTACATATGCAGAAGTAGATATAAGTTAATAAATAAAATCCCCTGGCACATCAACCATCAGGTCATCAAACTACTTTTCTTTCATGGAGGGGGCAAATAAACTCCAAAGGTTTGGCTTCTCCATGGAAAAAAGCAAAAATTCCCAAATTCTGACAGTAGTATCAGCTTACATATTAGATTTTTGGGTTTAATATAAAGATGAAAAAGCAAGCAATGTCAGGACATGTCTACAGAAGAAATGTTTACAAGTGAACCAGTATTAAATTGTCAGTGAAGCTAAACAGATACGTAATAGCTTTGTTTAGGGATTGTTATTCTTGTAGAAGAGTGACTTTTGTATGTCATGTAAACCTTTTGAAAACAGACTAAACAGGAAAATTAGTATTTCAAAAACATAACATTGCAGTCAAAGAAGATATGCAATAATTTTTCCCCCTGTTTTCCCCAAAATCCACTTCCCAGTCCTAGGGTGACCAGCATGTTCTTTACTTAAGTTTCAAACATTACTATATTAAAAGCATACTTGAGTTTTTAATAAAGTTTCTTAAAACATAGCCAGCTGAAAAGATGCATCTGAATTTAGCTGACCCTATGCCATCAAGCAGAAACATAAATGTTCCAGTTAAACATAAGAGGAATAAAAGTAGCAATATCCCATACAGGACACTTAAAGGTTGTTTTTTTTTTTTGACAAATGGATTAAAAATTATTTGAATGTGAAATGTTCTTAGGGTCACAGAATCACATTTGAAATTTATATGAAGGTGTTTAGAAAGAACATTTTCAAATATATATTTTTAAAGACTTTCCTGGAGAGCTTCCCCTCCATTCCAGGAGTGTTACTGACATCAAGCCACAGTAATTAATGTATTTGCTTCAGCCAGCCAGCCTCTTGTAAAAAACATTTATATCCAGAAAACTGTGGGTGAATAGAGCATTAACTTCAAAAAAATGTTTGAGCTGTTAGCAAAATCAGACTTACCTGCTCAAGACCTCAAATTTTCCTGTGTACTTAAAGCTTTTTGAAGCCTTAGTTAACTGTCATTCACCTAAAGTTGTTACCTAATTAACAGTTAGGAATTTAAGTCTGAACCAGAAGCATTGTGAAAACAAAGAGCCTATTCAATGAGAAGTGTTTTCTGAATTTTGGATTTCACAGTTCCTGGTAAACACCTATGAAATGGTCCTCTATTTTAATGTTTCAGGAGTAAGTTCTTCCTAAAACAAAGAATTGTAGAGGAAAAGCTCAATGGTGGGAGAAAGAGAGGTACTTGCAATTAGAATGAGTAAGAAAAGCAAAACACTTTGCTTTTAAAATTGCCTAGTGTTTGGGTTTCTACTTTTTCAGTCTCTTGATCAGAGTTTTATAAAGCAGATATTCAAGTAGTAAAATGTTATTTAATTGTATGTCTAATAGAAATTTTAAATTGACAGTAGGAAGTTTCATTTTAATTACATTTATTTATTGGACATTCATGCCCAGAGTCATAACAATATAAGTGTTTTCTCCTCCTGTGTTCATTAGCAGTTTCTCTATAAAATGGTAAAGAAATTCAAAATAGGTTATTCAACACTGAGGGATAAGAGAAGTGGACAATAACCATAAAGCCAAATGTACAAGGCATAAAATTTCCTCAAGTGATGGCCAAAAACCGATGAGTGACATCACATGAAATTCAAAATCACTTCAGCAGCAAGTTCAAAATTCATATTTTTGACCTTACCTTCCCTAGAATACATGTATAGTATTATGCATATCTCTTTAAATAAGAGAAAGTTAGGAGTATGAACAGAGCACATTTCAATGAAAAATTTCAGGAGCTTCCTGAGAGACAGAGAAAGAACAGCATGAAAAAGCTGTTGGCCATATCACCTTATGTACCATAAGACAGTGCTTGAATGACATGGTAAAAGTGTATTTTAAGAACTCTTCGCAACTGGTGAAGAGGACGTAGAGTGGGGATCGCAGATCGCTATTCCTAGTTTACCACTCTTCATAACACTACCATAAGAGAATGTTACCATCTTGATCCTTCTGTTTTCTTTTTTTTATTAATTTAATAACTATACTGTTTATTCTCAAAGGAACATTGTGATGTTTATTTATTTCATATTTGTAAATGGGAGTTGAACATATACTTTTTAGAATAGACTTGGAAAAAATTAAAAACATAGAATCATAGAATGGTTTAGGTTGGAAGGGATCTTAAAGAACCCTGGTTCCATCCTCTCTGGGCAGGGACATCTCCCACTAGACCAGGTTGCTCAAAGCCCCATCCAACCTGGCCTTGAACACTTCCAGGGATGGGGCATCCACAACTTCTCTAGGCAACCTGTTCCAGTGTCTCACCACCCTCACAGTAAAGAATTTCTTCCTAATATCTGACCTAAATCTCCCTTCTTTCTGTTTAAAACCACTACTCCTTGTCTTATCACTGCACTCCCCGATGAAGAGTCCCTCTCCACCTTTCCTGTAGGCCACCTTTAAGTACTGGAAGGCTGCTATAAGGTCTCTTAAGAGCTTTCTCTTCTCCAGGCTGAACAATCCCAACACTCTCAGCCTGTCCTCATAGGAGAGGTCAGGTTTGAAACATCTGATTTCAAAGTCAACAACCCATATATTGATTGACTATACAGGAAAATCCTTCATTTATTTATAATTGAGAAACTTAAACTTTCTTTATCTAGAAACCCCAACATTAAATTCTACCAAAAGATAGCACAAAATAGTGGGTTAATCCACAGTAATTCAGATTTTAAAAATTGTGCATTTAGGCAAATAAGATAAGATCTTAACATGGCACTACGAATTCCCTGAGACAGAAACTGTTCTAGGGATATACTGGAGTTTTAAAGGTAAAGGAGATGTGGAAACAATGGAGGTTTTTATTAGTCATTAAGAAAGGAGGCCCCTGACAGCTGATCTTAATGCAATGGGAAATGTTAAGTGATTAGAAATTCTGCAGGAAATCTCATCAGACTTTCTGATAGCAGGCTAGTAAATTTAACTGTGTGGTACCAACTACCACAACAATCCTTTGGGACCTATCAAGAGTAGTGAAGACTTTTTTAATGCTTTATTTCTAACAGTTCATTGTCCCTGAGGGCACATCATCTTTCCCCAGCATCGATGACACAAATGAGATTGTTAGTTCTAGACCTCCTGCCTAGAGCAGATAACAGTTGCAGGGTTCCCTATACCAATATAACATATGCACCTCATCATCACAGATCAGGTGACCCAACTATATGCCACCATACACTTTTTCTAGCTCCCTCTTTTATCACAAGCTGACAGGAGATGGGAGTAAAGAAGAAAAAAAAAATCACAACTGGAGGCATGCATTTTAGATATGAAAAACTCAATTGCATCTTGTTAGCACAGTGTAAAATATTTGTTCTTGTGGTACTGTGACAGGATTTGAATAGCTCTGCAATTTGCTCTGTACCACTTTCCATAATAAGCAAATCAAACAAACATTGTCCAGGTATTCACTGTTCCTCGGAAAATCGAGTGAAAAACTGAAGTCATACTTTCCTCAACTAAAACAAAAGAACCACAGAGTGCAAATATAACCTCATTAAACAAGACAGCAAATCTAAGTAGCATATAAGGCTATTAAACACACTAGATTGGTCCATAATAAGAAGAAACATATTTTACATCTATTGAACAGTTCAGAGCTTTTAACAAGTAATAGGCATACTATGCTGGAAAATAGTTGCTATTCTCCATCAGTATATCATTGTCAATGGCTGCGCTGTCTCGAAAGAAGCACTTATCTCATACACTTTATTGCTTGATAGCTTGCTGATTGCTTTTACAAAGCAATAAATTGATGGCCTGATTCAGCAGTGACATTAGGCTATGTTCATTTTCTGTGATTGATGTTTTGAATTAGAACTCTTACACTATCTTCTGTTTGGAAATATGAAATTCCAAACAGGCAAACCTGATGTCACAAATAAAATGTCACAATGGATGTCAGATGAGCGAGATTTATATATTTAAATATCTAACTAGCTTTCCTCTTCATTAAAGTTTTCATAATTTATTATTGAAGGCATTGTCTTTCAATAAAAAAAGAATCCAACCAAATAAAGAGAGAAGAAAAAAAAATTAAAGATGGGAATAGAATTTCCATGCTATAAATTGCTGCAGTAATAGAAGCACATGTAAAGGTGAACAACAAGAACATATTAATTATTTAGCTCTCAATTAAATAAATTGAATTATTTAAATATTTTCCTGAAAGTTTTAAGGTAAAAAGGAATTTCATTATTTTTCACATGCTAAAAAATTCATCTATCAACCATAGTAGCCTTTTCATTATACATCATTTTTACTACTTAAAGTAGTAAGGCAAAATAAAAAAAGCTGAAAGAAGGAAGGGTGACTGCTAACTGTATTTCATCGTTTCTTCATGATAAATAACTTAAATAAGAAGCATTAATCTTAAAGATGGGACTAAAATTCTCCAAGAAACTAAGCTATCTGATTTTACATTTAATGTACTACCCTGCCTCCTAGGGCTTGTCAGCTTAAAAAATACAAACAAAAAACCAATGAACAAAAAAAAAGGAAAAAATGCAAACAAACAAATATAACCCCTAACCTACTGACCATCACAGCTGTTTGGAAGCAGTTCTACCCTCTAGATACTAAACTTTAGAAAAAGAGCTGTCATGTGGAGAGCAATTCCCAAACAGCATATGCATCACTCAACTCCCTTTGTGACAGATGCAGCTCCTTGACACCATGCATAAAATGCATCCCTGACTGCAATGCAACCCAACAGCTGAAACAGGAGGAAGATGAAAACTCTACTTTGTCAAAGCTGATGGTATTTTTATGTATGCATTGAGTTTGCTGGATAAATATATATAAATTAACAGCTTTAGCCTTGGTGGATTCCTTTTGAGCAAGTTTGTAACACCTTGGTTTCCACATCTGTAAATTGAGGATGATATTATTTACTAACCATCTTGATGCTGAAGCTGTTGACATTCATTTGTTGCCTTTTATACTGGCCTTTTAAATTATACAGGCAACATTTAAGTGATAAATATTTATAGAAAAGGCAAAGCATGATGGGCATCTGCTCACAGACTGATGTTCTTATCACTGAAAGCGCTGTAAAATACAACAGCTTTCACTTTCTGGATACAACATAATTCTTAGGCCATTCTTTTCAATAGACTTCATGCCAAAACCACAGCTGGTAAGAACTACAAATAATCTGTACTTTCCTGCAATAACACATTTATTTTTTATCCTTTTTTTTATTGCCCACCCTTCTTCCCCCTTCCAGTTTGTAAATCTTAATCCAAATAAAAGAAAACATTGCCGTTTTGACTTTGTGAATCTTCAGTTACACATCAAAGCAATTCATGAGCATATTGACCTATTCTGAATGCTTCTGGTATAGCTGAAGTTCTCATTAATGTTGTTATGTACTATCCTCTAGGGGTTTCAAAATACATATATATTTTCAAATTATTGCCAGTGTTCTTTAACCCACCAGAGAAAAACAGCATCACCAAATTCCCTCTAATTATACTATTTTTTTGTTCTTGTTTTTTAATTTCTTTCCATCTAAACTTTGAAAATATTTATACAAAGACTTCAAATACCTACTTTCATGACTTTTTGTTATTTCTCTCCTGGGGGGGAAAAATCTACCCCGTGCTTTCTCATAAGGGCTATTAGGTATGTCTTGATATAACCACACCAAAACAAAGCAGAAGAGACCCATATTTATCATTGCTCTCAGGGTGCAGCCAGCCTGCACGACAGGGAGCTGTGCCACCCCCTGCAGTCCCTATGCCCCAAACACCCCGTGAAAACACCTGTGGCAGCCCCATGGCTCATGAGTGTTCCCTCAGTAGCAACCAGGATGCAAGAGCAGTCTAAACTTTGCATGGATCTTAACATATACGTAACAAGAGGTTACAGGATAAATTTGGTTTGGGGATTAATTGTGAGAACATCTAAGATCAAAGGCTAATGAATAAAAGACTGTTTCAAATGGAGAATTACTTGTTTGGAGTAATCAATTAATCAAAATTAGTTCCTGATACCTAACAGTGGCATTGAGGTTTCCTTACAAGAATCAGATGAACCTTCTAGGACAGAAAAAAAAAGAAAAAGAAACTAAATAATAAAAAAGAAAAGCACAAAACACCATCTCACTTGCCCAAGAAAATAAAGAAAGAGTTGTTTGAGTTAAAAGGTGTATGTATGAGAATATGTAGTAGAAGCATTCAGTAATCATGATTACATATGCAAATGAATTTTTGTTTATTTTTTTAAATGACTATCTTAAGCTAAGCAAGATGACTATGATGTCTTCATATTCACAGGAAAAACACCTATAGTTTAGAGAAATGTAATAACAACATCAAAAAACTTTTTGGAAAGCCCTGTTAAGTTTTCTGGATGACATATATCCCCACAAAGCAGTGGTAAGCAGAACCAAAGGGCAAAACTAAACAGGATGGGATATTTTCTGATGACACTTCCAGGACATGTTGAAGGAAGAAAGACTGGATCATTTAAATGACAGACAAAATCTTAAAGAGACGAGGGGGAAAGACTATTTAATACACACACATGTGAATACACAGACATAAAAACGCTGAAGGAGATTAGCTGGTTGAATATAAGGCTTTTCTGCCAGTAATTAAAACCCCTTTACCTGCACCTTAGAACTGTCTAAACTGACAGGTTTTGTCATTTGACCCTATCTGCTGACTACTGTAACTTTGTGGATCGCAGGTAAAGACGTATTGACCTAAAATCCCTGGAAATAAAGTAGCACTGAATGAAAAAGCTTATAAATGAGACAAGGACTGTGTCCTGTTCTCAGCAGGACACAGAAGGCAAAAGCAGTCTAAGTCTATCATTGAGAATTGGAAAATAAGACCTCCAATTGGCATGCTGCAAAAGGAGAAGGAGAATTTCATTACATTTCCATTCTTCTTACCAGCATGGGCATTACTAACCAGGAAATTATAATCAACATGTAGTCTGTTAATTCTTGGGTTATAATATTTTCCTGTGCCACAAAGGACAGTAGAGTAATTATTGCCTCAGAGCAACAAAACACAATACCAGCATGTCAAATACTGTTTGATTTTGAATTACAAGAACCAAGGTCTATATTGAAAGCTAGTATGTGACTTTGCATGTACTTATTTTGTGCATGGAAATATTAACTGTAATTTGACAAGAAATATATATACATAAACACAAAGCTTTCAGAAGATGTTAAAGGACTTTTTTGTTGTTATACATTTTAGTAACTCATTTAAAATATATCCCTTCTCTTCCTCAGATGTAGCTTAAAAAAATATTAACTCTACTCGCTCAGAAATGAAGCCTGTTTCACCTAAGTAAATTAGAATGTTTCACAAACAGGCACATCTTACATGCAACTGTACAATGAGTATAATTTTATTGAAAAAATACTCATGTATTTTAGTACTTAAACTTTTTTTTGGTTAATACTCTTCCCCATGAGTTGAGCAGAAAGGAGAGATATAGTACAACATCATGGTGAAGTCTAGATAACAAGGTTCTAAAAATCTTTTACATCTTTAACATGGCAAATTATAGAGTGAACACAGAAATGAAAAATGAATAAATTTGCATTAATGACAGGCAGGACTACCTGGTGCCTGCCAGGATTTCCTTGTGACTATCCTAAAAATACCCACAAAAAGTCCAAACAAATGAAAAGCCTACACAACCACATAAACATATACAAAGAGAGATGGACTAGACAAACTTTTGCAGGTCCCGAAAAGAGAAAAGTAATAAGAATTAGAAAGGTGCACTGTAGCACACACAAAATAGTTTGTTTCAGTCCAATACCAACACAAGACTAATGTTGAGATCCTGATGCTGGTCTTCCTCGAGCTAGATTAAAATCCAAAAGATTTGTATCTTCATTTTATGTACCATTAAAGGAAGTTTTTTCACCTGAACTCTTCAGGTCATTAGGAAGAAAGATTGACTAAAACACAACTGGTTTACTTCTCTTCCCACCATGGCCATTGCCCCTCCAGCCTGAGGGGAAAGGGAACAAGGAGAAATAAAACAAAAGATAACCTTTTTCTGCACAAAATATAAATCAAAATTCATCAGTGAAAACTACTTAAGATGTGGAAAGTAACATTTTACCTATGAGACTCTAAACCCCAGTTGTGTTTAAGACAACAATAATGATGTACTTTCATGTTTGTCAGGAAAACTCTGAAATGAAGTAAAAAGTTCTCCCAAAAAAATGTTTCCTTCATCTTCTGAAGAGGCTCTTGGTAAGTAAAATTCATGATAGAATAAACTTGTCTTTATTTATCAGTAAAGTTTACCATGTAAAACAATAATACATTTGTAAAATCCCAAGCCCTACCTCAGATACAGCTCTTGATGATGGATGCGTCCCTTGTTCCAACTCTATATCCTGTTTTTCAGTAAGTGTAATAGCTCTGACTCCACAGGTTTAAATGTTCTCAACTGATTAGATTAGTTAAATGCCAACTCTCACTTTGGGATCTTGAGGCGGCAGTAGTTGCTATTAAGCTATTGATTGGAAAGTTGTACTAAAATATCAAGGTTCACAAGCACTGGGAGTCCCTTCTATCCCCCCCTCCCCCTTTTTTTTTAAACCTTGAGAAATGTAAGGTATGGAGATTTTCCTACACCTGAAATTCCAACCATTAATGATACACAAAAAGATAAATCAATTTAATAAGTAAACTAGGTGAGAGGTCTCATCTACTTAAGAAGAACTGTATATTTAACCCTGCTGCAAGTGGAGAATGCAGAACATGAAAGAAAACTTCTTTTAGATTTGACTACAGAGTTAACATAATGGATATGTTTTTGAAAGCTGTGGTTTTGGACTCAATTAAACAGGGAAAGTAAATCAAATAGAATTTCTGGATTAATTGATATATTGAAACAGACATCAGTATTATTGCTTTGTTTTTAACATTCTAACGCTATTCTTAAACTTTGTTCTTCTGTGCCATGCCATCAAAAAATTGATCTTTCTAGTAACAAACATAAATTTTACCCCTCACCCCATCTGCTTGCTCATTGGGTAAAGTGACAGATTTTCTATTCTCTTCAGGCTCCTACACCAATGACAGCATCTGAGCCCTTTCCAGAATAAAACATTTTTCTCCTCATTTAATTTCTGATCAAATGTGGATTCTTAATATTCTTCACACACACTGAGAAGAAAGAAAATATGAATTTTAAGGTTCTCAGTGGCATTTTTTGTTTTATTTTAATGAGCTATCAAGCTATATGTCCCTTTTACAGGAAAGGAAGTTGAAACATTCTTCATGTTTAGACTTGAAATGAGTGATTCTAATGATTCCCTGAAAACAAAACCTCAGCAGATAAAACAATTAATTATGCTAGATAGGAAAGACAAGGATCCCAAGAAAGTTGAAATGCAATGTTTTCTGAAATACTGTGACCACAGATGACCCTCACAGTCATAATATAGAGAATTTAGTTAAGCTTAAACTGTGTATCTTTGGGAAAAGATTGTTTACATCAAATATGTGGTAGAAATATGGTAATATTTCTCTGTAGGATATTTAAGAATGGCTAATGTCAGATATAAACTTTTATAGATTATTCTGCCATCATTTCTTAAGTCTGACCTGGGGAGACATCTAGGGGTGAGAGGTTTATTCTGTACTTGGTGTCCTTGCTGAGATTGCCAGCTGGGGAGCTAGCAGCTCTGGACAGCCTGATACCTAATTTCCCTGCCCCTCTCCCCTTCCGCCCCCCTCAAAGCCCCAGAACTACACATATCTTTCAGCAAAGATTTTATTAACAATCCATCATGCTTGTTCTTGAATCAAAAATTCATTATTACAAAAGGAAATATTACAGGTTCAATGAAATAATACATAAAACTGTGGTGTAATTATCGTTCATTTGTGATTGCAGTTTATTTAAAAGGTTTTATTTCATTCATTCTGCATTTAAATTTGAAAGGCTGAGGAGGTATCTGAATTATAAAACTTTATTTTGATATGTTTATGTTCTGGGTTTTTTTTCAAATTTGTAGGCTATCCCATTATTTTTTAAATCCACATAGAACAACACTCCCCAGTAGCTTCCCCATGTTGTGCTCCTTCAATAGAGAGCAAATGCAGAGCCTCCAGGTCAGCAGGACAGGTAGAGCAGAGAGTGGGCCTAGGCTGTCTTACAGTCTGCTTTTCCCCATGTAACCAAAGATTTTGATAATGAACGATGTGTCTAATGCATAGGCCAAAGACCTCTTTTCATATTCTGTCTCATCTTTACAGCAAGGAGACAGTGAGAGAATTAAACAGTTGTATAAATTGAGAAAGGCCAGCTCTGATCATGGCTCAGGGACCTGTTGCTCCTTAGGGGATATATATATCAGTCTGTACACAATGAAGCCATCATCACACTTTGTTGCACAATGAATGAAAACTTTGAAAGTCCGAAGGAGGTATAATTAAAAATCAGCATGTGTATTCATCTTTATGTATATAAGATATAAAACATACTATGTTTATGGCACACCATCATTTTAAACTTTCTGCTGTTCTGCATTCAGATTTAAGTGGTTCAGGATTAGCTTTAAATACAGCAAAATCAGGCAGTCGCTAGGAAAACTGTAATTCTTTTTTCTGCTTTGCCTATATCATGGTGTTAAAAAAGAAAAGAAAAAAAAATAGCTTCCATTGTTGCCCTCACAGTGTGGGTAAGGAAAGGCAGAGAAATGTAAGGCAGCAACCTCTTCCTTCTCCACAGGCAATAGATAAAGCCTGCTCTGCAGGGTCCTCCCAAAAGTTTTTGATCCTAGTCTTGTCCCTTTTCCCTACCTTTCTTACTCCTTTTTGTGACAGCAATGAGCCAGCCCTAGCTCTCGTTCTTGGCACAGAAAAAATGTAATGCTGACTATGCTTCTGAGAGGCTTTGGGTCAGGTCCACTGAACCATCCCTGCTTTGAGAACAGACAAAAAAACAGTCCCCCCATCCTGCAAACAACAAAAAAAAATCTGTTCCTGTACCAGTGAAGACACATAAATGAAAGACCACCTTTGTTTCTGTATTCCTCCATTTCAATTATATCTCCTTCTGCAGACTATACACAGGGGTCAGGAGCCCATTATGACTAATAAGCAATCAATGACCAGGCAGCTCTTGCCCCAAGAACTAGTAACCAACATACTTGTTATGTAGACTAATGTAAAGGTCTGTAACAGGTTCTGCCAGTGGGTGTGAATCTACAAGTTCCTCAATCATTTTGCCATTCGGAGAGGGACTCTTTGTCAGGAAGTGTAGTGACAGGACAAGCGGTAATGGTTTTAAATTGGAAGAGGGGAGATTTAGGTTAGATACTAGAAAGAAATTCTTTACAGTGAAGGTGGTGAGGCACTGGAACAGGTTGCCCAGGGAAGTCCTGGATGCCCCATCTCCGGAAGTGTTTAAGGCCAGGCTGGATGGGGCTTTGAGCAACCTGGTCTAGTGGGAGGTGTCCCTGCCCGTGGCAGGGGGGTTGGAACTAGATGATCTCTATGGTGGCTTCCAACTCTAACCATTCTATGATTCTACAAACAGCAAGACCCCGATAAGAATTCAGTATCACCAAACTGGCTGGGGCCTGACTATTTCAGAGCTGCGTCCCGCTTTCATAGAAGATTTTAAATCACAGAAGACTCACCTGGTTTACGATTTAGATACACACTTCTGGTTTGCCCAGACGCAGGAGAACTGAAGCAAACTTTATGGCCTTAAATCAAAAGCCCATGACAGGGTTTGAACAAAAACTTGGCAGGTCTGAGTTTTGCTTTGAATTTGATATCTGTTTGAACTAGAAATTTGAAGCAAACCTCAGAGGACAGAAGCTCCCGCGGATTAAAACTGAAGCAGCTTTCAGGAATCCCTGAGACACAAAACTTCTGAGAATCACAAACCTCTTCATTTTCTTTGTTATTTCATTGCTGGCATTTTTTTCTGTCTCATTTGAGGCCATCTGTAGTCCCCTGAAGAGTTTTGGCTGAGCAAGGTCTTTCAGGATTGACTCCCAGTATCATCCCAGATTTGCAAAATATCTCTTACTGCAGCTATACTTTTTTGCAAAGGGAAGAACATCTTTAGTAATGTGATAGCAGCTGAAAAATCTTCCCTCTTACTATTTCTCCTTGTTTCCGTTCCAGTCTGTGGTTTCTGTGGTCAAAAAGCAGTATTTCAGCTGTTCCAAAACCTTCATGAAGACACACACTGTATATTAGTAAAACAGAGCATGTCCTGCAAAACAACTTGGGCGCAGAGATTCTCCTGGCCGTAACCAATACCCTGCTAGGATTTGATCCTATGCCACAGAGTCAGTGAAGCTGAAGCTGCCCTGTACTGAGTAAGCAGGACCAGGTCACTTGATCCTGCCCTGAACCCAGTTCACTTTCGCTTTGTTCAGCTTGTTGCAGTTTGCCGTATCTTTATATTTCATTTGCATCAGACTGCTAAGGCACGGGGAGCTTCTTATTTGGTTTCCTCTGACTCTGGCGTTGCTAAGCTCATCTGCACCATCTCTACATCTGCTCAGGTTTCAGGAGAGTCTCCAGTTATGCAGCGAGGTAGCAGTCCAGCAAATTCCAGGAGGTAAAGGGTAGCACCTAGAAAACATCTTTAATTAATTGGTAAAGATTTTCTTAACTTGCTTTCTGAAGTGAATGCAGGACTGTGTTGGCACAAAGCCACTGCTGATGAAACCTGCACCAGATGTGACACTACAGACTTTTAAAAATTGTCATATATGAATTATAATCTGCTTCAGTAACATTTCTAGATGAATTTGAATGATGTGCATCACAGAATATTCAGCCGGACTGCAGAGTGAGATGAGAGAATATTTTTACAGCTCCTAGTAATTAAATTGTGATTGTTGCAGCTGCCTGACAGACTGCATTATTTTATAAAGCGTCAAAGCATCATAAAATGAATGACAAGTGAAGGGAAAACTGTTTTGAATGAGTCATAATGGAACTAGATACTAGTCTTGTTCTGATACTCCAATTATAAAGACTTGATGTTTTAATTGGTCTTCCAACCATTTAGCCAGAGGTGTCTTCAGCTGCTCTGTACACCCTTGCTGACACCGGTTATCCTGGCGTACCAGGTACATGAATGGCAGCAACAGTTGCTTTTAGAAACAGAACTCAAGTCATTTATTTTACTAACAAAATGGAACGTCAGTCCCATTTTCCTATTGCTGGAGAGTAGACAAGTGTCTTTATGCTGTCAGATGGAAAAATAAAAATATGGGATTCTACGCAAAATATTTCTCTGTCTCATATCAGGCCTGGCATGGTTTGTTAGTATTATTAGCTGCAACTACCACATGCGATCACTTTTTGATGAAGCACCACAACAGCGGGGCTCAAATTTATCAGAGTGATAACTGCTGAAGTTTTGCAGTCATTTCCCCCAGTTGCTGGATCTTCCTTCCATAAACTGTAGGAATTCCCTTTGCAGTGCCACTCACTGAGTCAAGAAACTGAGGCCCCTTGCAACCTTAGAATGACCACCTCTGGTTTTCAATTATTCTCTTAATTTAAACTGACTTTTCAGAGAGGAGAGCTACTTGAGAGAGGGTGGGAACCCAGGTTTCCAGACTCCTAGCCCAATACTGTGGTCACAAGTCAGTGGCACTTAACCCTAAGGCTAATGACTGCAATGAGCAGAAGAGGATACGAAGAAAAGAGATCTTATTAGATACCTGCATTTTTTTCAGCTATCAAACCGGCAGGAGTAATTTTTGGTCTAACCTTGAGACAGTGCCTTAATTCTGTGACACATTTTCTCTGCTTTTTCATTTCTTTAAAGGGCACATAACCATTACGAACTACTTGTTGAACTATTTTCCCGGGCTTGATATCGAGAAGAGGAATGTGTTTGGATTCACAGCACTGATGAAATCTGCGATGCAGGGCCGAACTGAATGCGTGAAAGCCTTGATGCTGGCAGGTATGCAAAGTGCTTTGCTGCTTCTTCCTCATCATCCACCTGTAAATATCAGACAGTCACACGCAAACACCAAGAAGAAAATTGGCTCTTAGGGTGCTTACTCTGAGGTGTGGTGCAGCCTTCCCTGGAAATGGGGGTAGCTTTTAAATAAGTCACGGACGAGGTGCTGAAGCCACAGGCTGCAGGTGCGGGACCGCTCCCTTTTCCTTTGGAAACTCACCCAGGATTTCCCCAAGGTCTCTCAGGGTATGATTCATTGTCTCCAGGAGAGTTCAGGGAGTGTGATCATCAGGTTTTGTAGACAAAGCATTAATGAAGTTCGTGACACAGCTGGAAAAGACGCGCAGGTCTCTTGCTGTGGGTGTGACGGTGCAGGGGTGGGGGAATGTGGTGGGAAAATAGGACCCTGTAGCTGGACTGCTCTCTCCAGCTGGGGCAGAGAGTAGAGAGCTTTGGGGTGTAGGGTTCATACTCCACAAGGGACATCAGTGGGAAAGAAGGTGAAAGAAATTGGTATTAAAAGATTTGGTGGGAAAAAAATCAATTTCACAAATAAAACAGCAAAATTCTATCTATGTTAAAACATAAGAATGCATGGAAATATAGGGGGAAACACCCATAATCATCTGTGGGTCTATTTGCATATTCTATGACTTTTGTACAGCTACAAAGCAGGTATGTGTCTTTAGAAAAGAGTTACAGTCAGGAAGTTTTTAAACCCAATATCTGTTCAGTGGCTTGAGTAAGACCTCTGTTGAGGGGCACCTACTTACGGCAATGTAGGAAGTCAGTGAAGGAAAATAACTCACCTTCCTAGCTGCCTAATCATGGATTTAACAGTCAGATGGGGAAGAGGTACCGGCAATGTGTGACAGATGGTTGGAGCTGGATTGTCAAAGTGACTGCTCTTTCCGAAATTTGAGTTCCTGGAGGGTGGCCAAGGTCAATCACTACAAGATTAAGGCGCTCTGAGACACTTGGCCATAATGCTTGCTCTTTCAAAATGAGTCTTTGGAACATGTGAATTTGCTGTTGGTGAGTGCCCAGCGAGCGAGGGGGGAGCCCGAATCGCTCATCGGCACTTTGTCACAGGCTGCTGCCCTGCCAGGACCGAGCTGCTGCCAGCGTTCGGCAAGCGAGCCAGCCCGAGCGGCAGCACGGAAACACCCGGTGTCATTCACGTCTCGAGCCCCGTTGAAATCTCCAGTGTAAACTCAGCGCTGCTTTAGTAAGGCCGCAGGAGTGGCTGTGGATCTAGAGACCGGGCTTTAAATACTGCGTAGAAAACAGCTCAGTAACAGATGCCTAAGTTCTTCCGCTCCTTTAAACTCAGGATGTCAGGTTTGCATCTCAAGGGACATTAAACTGTCTTAATCAAATAGGATATTGATATCTCAAAGAGACATGTGTATTCCAACTAGTTACGCTGAAAATTATCTTCAGGGCAACTTTCGTAGGAAAATCAGGGCAAGTGGCAAGTTCAGTTTTCCTAAAACAAAACCCGTAGGCTATGCCTACGCTGAAATGACAATTAGTTCAATAAGACTGCTATCACATTTAGAAAGGGACATGTCTATTCATGTCTCTTCCAGATGAGACATTCTGCTGAGTGACAAGTTTGTCCAGAAATGTCTCCTGATTTGTACAGAAAATCAATACCACTATAATAAATCACGCCTTAGAAGAGATTTTATGATACAAGGTACAAAGTCAGCACTGATTTCTGTTGAAGGATCAGGGTTTCAATACTCTGTAGTATTGTTTCCTGAGATAAAGTTTCCGAAACACCTGGGAACACATCTGTCAGGCAGCAGCAGGAGTGGGCTTGTCCTCAAAGGGAGGAGAACCAGGGGTGACAGCCAGGCACACAGAAGCACTAGCCTCATCAACAAAGGTGCTTCATGAAGAAACAGAGCAGGGCTGGTGACAATAACCAGGATCAACCATTGCTGCAGTGGTTGCCAGGGGAGTCCATGGTGACAAGGCAAGTCCCTAGGGGCAAGGTAGCTCTGAGGTCAAACAAGAAACTAAGTCTGTGGGTCAGGGTCCGAAGCAGCAAGGCATGTGGCCATGCACAGGCACAGCACTGTCGTGGCTGCAGCATTGCTCAGGCAAGCACCAGAGCTGAGCCCCTGAGCTTCAACGCGGCCCCCAAGCAAAAGTGGGGAGTCCCCAGAGAACACTTTCTCACACAGCTCTTTTTGCACAAGTCTGATCCAAGGTCCCACAGTTGCACCATATCAGAGCTGGCATGTCTTTTTCTTGAAGATAATGGTAAGCAGCTCTCTGTACCTCTTGCTCGTTTACAAGCCGAGCATACTGTTCATTAAAACTTATGGGAGAGATTCGGGGTAGGAAGTTTGGGTAGGCTGGTTCAAAAACAGGCTAGTGGAGCAGGAGGACATGTCTTTGTATGCCTTTCTTCCTCCCCTCACTGGTTTGTAGCTTCTGCAGTCATGAACTTCTGATCGCTTTCCCCATGCTTTCATTTTTCCTCTGTTTCTCTGCAATGGCAAAATATCCTTTGTGTGGAGGATTATACTGGAGCCACTGCAAACAGCTTCCTGGTTGCCATTCCTCATACCTAGTCCCCTCTATGCTAGTTTGAAATGCTGTTACCAAGATAATCCACCCTGAAAAAAATAATTTATCATGACGTTCTCTTGCCTTTTCCTCAGGTCTTAGTCTCTGGACATTACCATCTCCCAAAGCAGTGGGACAGAATGTCTTTTCTTTAGCAGAAAGATCTGTGTAGGTCAGTTTTGTGTTGGCTGTTTGAAAAGGGTGCTTCAGCTGATAGAGAAGCCCTTCAAGAAGTCAAACGTTGTAGCCTGTTCATATCCCAGCTAAAAACTTTTTCAGGAAACTCGGCGATTATCTACAGTGCCAGAGATACGTGTGAAACATAACTGAATGTTAAAGAGCTCAGTTATGTTAAAAGCAGCTGGGCAAAGTGTCTGTGCCTGCCCAGAGAACATGCTGCAGATCTGCTGAACAAAGTCAGCATTCTGGGGTGTGCAGAGCTGCCTCTGAGATCGGTCGAAGTTTAAAGGCAGAATATAAAACAAAGGATTTGCATCTTAACAATGTGACTGCCTGAAATTCACACATGCTCATTCTCCTGTTGATGTCGTTTATTCACCCATATACTCTAAAATACCAAGACACCTGTGCCCAAGTGGTATGCCCAGGATCGCTCGGGTGCGATGCAGAGGACATGATGCTGGCTGTCAAGTCCTCATCACATCTCTCAGATTCTTTTTGATTGGTGGCAGCAGGCTAATTTTTCGCCAGATCTTTTGTGTCCTGTAGCAGTTACCAGCTATAGTATGTTAGTCCTTTGCAATGGTCTTGCTGGCTTCAGCTTCCAAACCCACTTGTTGCTGCTGGTTGTTCTACAGCAATTCTTCCAAAGGTGCTGTCTGCATTGAGCTTCCTCTGTCCTTTACAAAGTTCTTCTGTGTGAGCAGCACTAGGCACATGCCATCCTCATTGACAAATGCCATGCTCTGCCCAAATACCAGGACTGGGAGGACTTCCCTGCCATTTTCTGGTTGCCAGGGAAGTGGCAGCATTTGATATACTACTACAGAAGTTGTAAAGGGTACAGTAGAGCAGACTAGGATGCTTGCTCCTCCTGTTACTCTTGTATTGTCTCTTCAGGCAGCCAGGTGTCCTGGAGGAGAAGAGTTCAACCCCACTTGAAAGCAAAAGAGTAGAGAACAAGGGCAGAAGCCCATGTGAGGGGGCATACAGGAACATGGAGAGATCAAAAGGATGGCAAAGCTGGAAAAGGACACAGAAATAGATGAGAAGAAAGAATGGGTGATGGGGACAGATATCAGAATGGGATGGATAAAGATCAAAAATTGGGAACGGGGGGAGGACAGGCCAAAAGATAATATCCATTAGATATCATTTCCTTCCAGAACCCAACACTGTACTTCAAATGCCTAAGCCTCTGCTGTCTAGCATGTGCCCCAATCACCTCTTGTGGCCGGTCCACTCAGCAATAATAGCATGTTTTTCTAATGATTACTTCATTTCCTCTGGGGTGGTAATCTAAGTCAGATGAGAACAGCCATTCTGGGTTCAGCCTGAAGGTCCATCTCACCCATTATCCACTCTCTGACATGAATGGAAAATTTCCTTATATTTGATCACCCTTGTCACCATGCTCTCAACCTTCCTTAATTCTACATTGTACTTTCAGAGATAATTGTACTGAATTGTACACCTGGCGATTTCTCTATTTTTTCCTCTTCCCCCCCCCCTTATTTTTCTCAATTTTTTTAAATGCTTTTATAAAATTCCTTGTATTTTATTTGCTATTTTGGCCCTTAGTGAGCACTGAGTTGATTATTAGCCCAAGATTTCTCTTCTGAGTGGCAGTGATAAGTGTAAAGCCCTTTATTCTGTATGGGAAGGATTTTTGTGCACGGAATTGTTTCTTTCTGTATTTGTCACTCTTTTCTTACAAGGCTGAGTGAATGGATTTTAAAATGGCAGGCAACATGCAATGCAGTTGAAATTCATAATGTTGTTCTTTGCATCGCTTTAAGAGAATTTCATATATACAGCCTTAATCTCTTTTATTTTTATTTTTATTTTTTTTTAATAATAAATCTGCAGTTTAGAAAGTCAGGAAGCTGTGTCTCTCCTTATTGCATGTTCATTTTGACACAAATATTATAGTGTGTCCTATGTGATGTTTTCTTGCAGGGATCTGCCTGATTCAACTCTGATCGTAGCAACAAAAGTGTGGGCAGTTTCCTTAATTAACACTAATTATTCTTTTTTGATTTTTTTCTAATTTTTTCTAATTTTTCTTTTCTTTGAGGGGCAAATGTTCACGCAACTGACCCAAGCCGTGGACTGACTTCATGGGAATGGGCTTGTTACACAGGAAGATCAGAATCTGCCTTCATCATGCAAAAGCTGATGGACAGGCCATGCCCGGAACAGTTTTGTGATCAGTATAAACCAGAATGGCCAAAGATGAAGGAACTTCTCGCCAAGGCTGCAGAGCCAAAAACTTGTTTGCAGAGGATTTCTGAGTGCATGAGGGCAGCTATCTCATTCCGGTCTTTCTATGGCCCAGAAGAAGACGGGGTCCTTGACCACATGGTGAAGGTGACAACAAGCTTGAGCAGTCCTTTCATTGCTCTGTCATGCCGGACGGTGTGCCCAGGCAGCCCGCCTTCTGTGGGGAAACGCAGACTGGCCGTGCAAGAAATCATTAGGAAGCAGAGAGCCGAGGAGATCCGCTCTCAGGACAAAGACCACTTTAGCAGCTATGAGAAGCTATTTCAGAACTCCAAAGTCACGCTGATCCCCAAGAAGAAGGACCGGCGAGCCAGCCTGCAGCCCATCAGCCTTGCAGTCTCTCAAGTGAACACCATAGCCACCAGGAAGGCAAGCCTCTTGCCGCTCCACCTGCTTAGACGGAGCAGCGTCAGGCCAGGATTTGTCATCCCCAAAGTCCGTGTCAGCAAGGCTCCCCCACCCACCTTCCAGCCAGAAAAGGCGAGAAGGAGGAGCAGCGCAAAGGACGACCCCTATTTGCAGATTCCCAAATGGAGATACAAGGAGCTAAAAGAGGAGCGGAAGAAAGCAGAGGAACAGGAGAAGATAAAAGCAGCAGAGGCTCAAAAGCAGAGGCAGGTGTCTCCTGCCAGATGCAGGACCTGATTTCAAAGCAGTTGCTTAGAAGGTTTTAGAGCCGTTAGTCTTGTTATCTCAGCAAGATAACAGACCGAATGCCTTCGTGCATGCCCACTGCTCACGGGGCTGGAATACTGAATAACGGCCCTTAAGGGGCAGAAACAGGGCAAGGGCTATGCCACAGTGTGTCTGATGATGGAGCAGGAAAGCATTTTGTGGCTGAAGACCTACTGAGTTTACCTGTCTGCTGTTGATAGGAAATTTTAAGTGGTGCAGTGCAGTCCTCTTGTGGTTTCCTTTTTGTCCAGTTCCAGGTGAACGACTGAGAAACAGCTTGAAACACAACATGTGTGAAAGGATTGTATTTTGTGTTTGTTCATTTTGTAACGGACAAAATTAAGGAATTGTGCTTTTGACACTAGACATTCCTCCCTCTCCTTGCTTAGGTAGACGTATTGCAAGGTTTTATAGTAATAATGAAAAGTTTGAAATATACCACGGTGTTGGTGGGCAGTGAAAATCCAGGTCTACTATTGTTTTGAATATACTAAGCACTTTATTTTAATTCCAGTAATCAAAGTTTAAGACAGGATAGCTATTAAACTTTACAGCTCTATACAGGCTGTATGGATGCAGTTTCTTAATGCTATTGTTTGTTCTGTTGAATATTAAAAGGGCTGCATATGAAATATTTTACTAGTTGAGGTATTCACATCCTCTGCAGGTACAAATCAGGGGCAGGGACTGATTTCTTTGGAGCAACAGAGAAGCTGAGCTAATTTTTGAATGCCACCATCCCCTAAGTTTTGCCTCCCCTGTTAAGTTTCCCTATATCTGCTGTCTGTTGTCTCCTCTTTAGTCTCAGGGAATTTTTTGTCATTGCATTTAACTGTGAAGTAAGGGAGACAGTGAGACACAAGTGGGCTTTTTTTTTTAGGTTGATATTTAAGTTCCTTGTTAAAAAAACCCCACTGGGTTTATTGTGTTTGTCTATTGGGTTTATTACAGCAGGAACAGGAAAATTATGCAGCTTCCAGAAGTTCAAGCCATTTTCCCAGGTATGAGGCAACTCAGCCACTAGCTTTTGGAAATGGTGGCCAGACGCCATTGTGAGCTTTGGTACTACACCCCTGGGTGCCCGGAGAGGGCAGTACATCACCCCTCTGTCTCAACACTGGGAGAAAACCTTCCCTGTTACATGAGTGCATCTCAAAGTGGGAGGTCCCACAGGTTCTTGTGGTCCATGATATGGTTTCATTTGGTGTTACCAGCAGTCAGACTGAATGGCATGACAAACCCTGGCAAATTCTGTCCAGGAAGGGCTGTAAACCTGCTGCTTGCTGAAAAAAATACCACATTGACAAAAGCAGAGGTCAAACACAAACAGCAAGTCAAAAAGCACATGCCTAGTCCATGTTTTTGCTCAGGCTTTGCTCCCGTTTGAAATGAAATGTGCTGTGGTGTGTTCTCCCAACCGTGTTGCTCTAATGGGGGCCAGGCAGACCCCGGCTGCTGCTGTCACCAGCTTCTCCCTTCAATTAAGGAGAGGGAAAACTTTTCCATCCTCTACTCCCACAGCTCAAAGTCTGGCTGCGGTCTCACTGAACTTGTAATGAAACCCTGCGTGTCATGGGAGAAATAAATTCAGTTGATTGAAAACCAGTGCCCAGATTGGTATTGCTAGCTGGCGTCTGCAGGGTCAGGGCTCGACAGAGGTTATGGTAGATGTGTGACACAAGGATTTTCTACACAGCCTGTTCTTTGCATCTCTTTCCGGAGTAGCTGTGCTGGTTAGACTGCATTGCCAGGTAGCCTCCCAGGTCAGAGTTGAAGGAATATGCACCCTGCTAAGAAACCTCCCCAGCCCTGTGAATATAAAGAGGATTTTAGTCTGCAAGCATATCAGTGCTGTGCAATTCATAGGCACAATTTTGTGATGGATTTGGTGTGACCAGAATATAAGCTGAACCTTTGGAGAGTAGGAAAACATCTTTTAGCTGTCTGTGGCAGAGATGTTAAGATGGACTTTTTAATTGGTACACTGGATTGAATGGTTTAACTATTAATTTTTGTTTACTGCCAGCCCAGCGTGCTGAAGATTTAGAATTCAGATTCAGTGTCTGAAAAGCAACCTGTGCTGCAGGTGAACTTGTGAATTTGCACTCTCAGTATCACTTGCGGGAGACACAATTGACAGGTGCTCTCAGGGATTAGCGTACAGTATGTTAGAATCAGGGGCTGAAAATGAAGCCTGTTTTCTAACCCTTTGTATTTTACTGTGTATATGTGTATGTGATATTTCCATTAAAAGAGGCACAAGCTGTTAAAATTATTTGGCAACCTTTTTTCTTCAGAGAGTCTTGGGGATAAAAAAGATGAAAGTGGCTGGGCTTTTTTATCTATTTTACCAATGGACTAATCAGCACCACCTGAAAGCAGTTTGGTTTTCCTGGTGGGAGCTATTGTGGGTTAACATCGACTCCTTGTGAATTTTTCCTTATGACTAAAAGAAAACCACTATGTTTCACAGAATCATAGAATTGCCTAGGTTGGAAGGGACCTTTCAGGTCATTGACTCCAACCGTCAACCTAACACTGACAAAAACCGTCACTCGTGCTTGAACATTTTTAATAATTTCTTCTTTTTGATTTGTCCTGACATTAGGCTTTGGCTGGCCATCTCAGCATAGAGAGAAGTGATGATTGCTTCCATCACTCACAGCCACGTTGTTCTGCCACGAGCAGGCACTCTCCCAGCATCGTTACAGGCAGTGTGGCTGCATTTTGTGCATCTGTGTAAAGCTTGGTGCTTGCCAGGGTGGGAAGAACAGGTCTCTCCTCACTGCCTTCCTCCCCTGCTGCCTCACTGCCCTCCCAGCCATCTTAGCCTCCTCTTCATCACCATTCTCACCAGAAGTGCTGTTTCCTCTCATTTGCTTTTTTTATTGTCTGTCTGAAGGTTGCAGCAGGCAAATCTCCCACAAAACATGCTTCTGGAAACCTGTGGCAAATGGACCATAGCAGGGGAGGAGGCACGCCTGGCCCTCCTCCAGCCATCCATCCCCCTTGAGCTACTGCCGCCGAGGAGGATTTGATTTCTGTTGGATTTCTGCACAAATAGAGTGGTTTGTGTTTGGTTAGTTGGGAAGTTTTCCGAGAGACCCATAACTATGAAATGCCAAGCAATACCAGCTGTACTTTAGATCACTCTTGGTCGCTCAAGCAGGACAGTTTTCCTCCTAAGAAACAACACCTCCTGAGGGAATGCAGAGGCGCTGCTGCAGGAGGATGCTTCCCAGGAGGGGAAGGGGACACTGATTCCTAAGGTGGAGGAAGGTTTTCTACCTGCCTTCGATGCCAGGCTGCAGGCCGGCACATGAGTAGGAACGATGCTCCTGAGCGTCGTGAGTGAAACTGGAGCAGGGGCTGTGTCTGCCTTCACAGCCATTGCTTGTCTCATTAGACTGTGAGCTTTGATGTGATGACCAGCCTCTCGCCATCCGATGCGCACTCACAGAGAAGCACCCAGCCTGATGGGCTGAGTTACTTCTGCAGTGGGCAACAGGGATTTAATATAGCGATGGTGGAAACAGAAACCCCCAGTACTTCCTGATGTGCTCTGAAGTGATACTGTGCTCTTGTCTCTGGAGAGCAATGGTGTCACAGGGAAGAGACTACCAGCCCCTGGAAGGTTTTCAGGTGGAAACACAGAATTACACATAACTGGCTTCCTGTGCCACCATGTATTACTAATTTGGGGGGTTTTTTATGCAAATGAAAACTGTTCCTTAAGCCTTGACAAAAATCACTGGGCATCTTCATTGAATGCCTTTTGCCGGAAATGTTCTTCATAGTGCTGAGTGCTCATGCTGTCATGTTAAGGGACAGATATTACAGCAGCTGGTAGAACACCACCTTGAATAGAAAAATGGCACACAGATATGCAACATTCTTTGAGGGTGGGTTTTTTTTTTTTAAACATCTACATTTCAGCAGGAAACTTCCAAAAGCTGTGACTGAAATTAGGACCCAATAAGCAGGATATGCCCGTTTGCAGACGGTCTGAACTGAAACCTTTTTTTTTTTTTTTTTTCCCCTGCAATTCAGGCAATGCAGCCTGGTTTTGCTACGTCTGCTCATTGTACCTCATGAAAGTTTGGTTAGACACCCAGAGGCTGCAGGTGGGCAACAGGCTGGGAAGGGCAGTTGTGTCCCTTTCTTCTGCTCATGCAGGAGACTCCTGCTTGCCCCCAGCAAACCAGCCATTTTGCTGGATTAGATAAATTCCACCAATTTAATGAGCTAGACAAAATCTCTGGAGCCATTGCAGGGGAGCAGGGAAGGGAAGGGGAGAGATGGTCTTGCTCAGAGCCAGTGAGCTGCCAGGTGGCTCAGCCAGTGCTCCAGGCTGTGCCCAAAGCAGTGAAGAAGAGCTCCCCAGCACAGGTTAGGCAGCTCCAGAAAACATCTAGCTGTGTGAAACACAGGGGTGACACCCTCTTATAGGCATTTGTATCTCTTCTGAACACCAAGGAAAGGGGCTTGGACTAGTTTGCAGATATTCAGGAAAATTACACCCCCCATCCTCCTTTGAGCCCTCTTTGGAAAGATTAAACAAGTACCAGCAACAGAGCTGTTCAGTGACTTCAGCCGTAAAGTAGGGCAGAAAGATTTGTAAGAAATGGGAATTATCCTCACATTTTTCTTCCTTTTAAATCATCACAGCGGCACACGAGCACCGCTTCTGTCCCATTCTGTTTAAAAAGCGTATTCGTTTTGAAGGGACTGTCTGGGCTTCTTGGC
>JAOXJK010000012.1:100531541-100558556 GCA_025774025.1 Xenus cinereus | reverse complement strand
GTTTTGTTTAATTGGTTGGACTAGATGATCTTAAAAGGTCCCTTCCAACCTAGGTGATTCTGTGATTCTGTGATTCCGATTAAGTATTGGCTTTTACAGCATACTGGGAGTAACAGAGACCACCTGGTGGGGTGCAAGTGCTACAGCCCAGACCTCCCCTCTGCAGAGGCTGATGGAGAGTCTGGGACCTGTGGCTGCCACCCTGCCAGGCTGTGCTGTGACAAGCTCTTGATGGGCAGTGACTAGTTTAAAACTAACTTGCATATACTTATATATTGAGGATTTTCAGGCTTACACCTATATATTTATATGTAAGAATACTTCAAGTGTTGCTGTCTGGATGCTTTAGCTGGATATCACTTGATATGCCCTTCAGAAACTGTCAGCTGGGGCTACTGGAAGTCCAGGCAATAAAGGCACCATATCTCTGTAAAGACAGATCCAGGAGAAAGAAAAGGTATTACTCCATACCGACTCTTCACGGGTTGCCTTTGTACAAGAAATTATGGGATATGGTAAGAAAAACTAAATTGTTAGACAAGATAGATATATATTTGCCACAGAACTACATGGTATGATCAGTATTTAAAAGCTTAATATTTAAAGATTAAAAAGGTTACTTTTAGAGGGCCACAGTTAGTAGGACCAATTGAGCAAAACACACTTAGCAGTTTATACTTATGTTAAACTTTGCTACATATACTGGTCAGCAATTTAACAACTGGTCTTGGTGTTGTATAAAAGAAAGAAATAAAAAGCAGATAGCTCAATAGCGGAACACCCTAACGTCTGCATGTTATGCTCAAACTACTATGAAATAAGAGGGATTCTTCTGTTTTCATCCAATATTTCCAACTGTGATTTGTCCTCATACCATACATATGGTTGTACACACACAATTAGGTAGAAGAGAATTTGATACAATATTGGTTCTAAAAGTCAACATATTCCCATAATCACTCGTAAAAAAAGTGGTGTTGGAAAACCCTCATTGTTTCCCTCTGTTGTAGAATGCCACATCAACAGATATTTAGTGAAGGGAGTTAAATCATCAGCAAGAGCTTTTCTGAAAAAGCATCTGGGATGGCAGGTAGCCATGAAAATGCCTGCTTTGCAAGTAAAATGTGGCATTCATGCACAGTGATAGTCAGTGTTGACTTTCCACTCACTTTTCCATTTAAAAAAATGAATGCTGTAACTACTCAGTCAGAGGACAGAATCTTAAGTATTCAGCCATGTCTGTCAATCACATACCACAAATATATGAAATACAGCAAAAAGGTGAACACTCTGCAAACAGACACGTGAGCATACAAATTATTCAGTGGATGCTTAACTATGGTGCTTACAGAAACCATTTCACAAAAGATTCATGTGCATGGAAATGGAGTCTAAATTAATCAAAATTTTCAGTGTTGCAGAACAATGCAATTTAAGAGCTCCAACACATTGCCAAAGAAAATTTACCTTTCCAAATTCATTCTGTACTAAAAGATAGCTTATAAAAGAAAGACTATAGACTATTGAAGACAATAGGTCAGACTGTTGGATACAATAGGCCGAATTTTATTTCCAGTGTGATCCTATCTGAGTTACACCTGAGATTAATTTACTCTGTTGTCTGTGTAGGACAGCACTAGAATGAATACATCAACCTTTTAAACCTGGAGTGTCACTTTCATGCCATATTGACTCCCTAGCACTGTGTCTCTTGCTTAAATCAAGAGTTAAGTTTACTAGTGGTTATTTTAAGTAACAGACACTTGACAAAGAATGTGTTGCACAGGGATAATTTACTTCCTTAATAGCAAAATTTTGAGAACAGCAGCAGCTTTGCTTGCATATACCTGGACCTGTGCATATAAGCACTGCTATGACTCCTGAAACAACATAGAACTTAAAGATCAATAATGTGACAGTACCTTGGTAGGTCTCTCATCTGCTTACACCAACACAAGAGTTATACAGAAGGTTAAAACAGAGGATGCTTAAAACAGAGGATAGTTAAAACACATGGTCAAAGATTAAAATAAGTTATGGATTCTTTCCTTTTGCCTCAGATGAATTCAGAATTTACCTGCTGAGGTCCATGGGCTGTCTTGAGAAATGGTACATGCTGCTTTGGAATGAGATTAAAAGCTGTTCTCCCACAATATGTTAGTATTACCCACAATGTTGACATTAAGCAAGTAAGATAGTTCCACCCTTTGTTGAATACTATCTCTTATGAGTGCACTGCTATCTACTAAAATCCAACTAAGCTAAAAAAATAAATAAAAGTTATATATTAGCCATACATCTATGTTTTTCTCTAGTACAAAAGATGTTTGCATATGATGGTCATGAGGAATAGGCACTATCAAAAGGTTAAAAACTTCAATAATATTTCCCAAATTAAGGCATGATTGTCTCTCTCTTACCTGTTCAACTGGAACAGATACAGTCTGTAGAGAAACGTTATTACTTTTTTTCTTTTTTTTAATTAAAAACTTTAGCAAACATTTTGCCTCACTAAGGTCTAGAGGATGTCTCAAGAGAACTTAATATTGTTTTACGAGTATTTCAAGGGGAAAAAAAAGCCTGCTTTTTTCCAAGCTATATATCAGTTTTTCCTTGGTCTGGTAAAGATAAAATTAGTGTTGAATATGCAACCACATTGCTCTCAGAAGTGTCACAAAGTGTTACTGACATGGTCTATGCAAATTAACATCTATAATATAGAAAAATATAGAAAAAAAATTTTAGACTTAAGTAGAGTCTAAAAAAGGGTGGTTTTGGTGAGTAGCAAGGGAGTTTTAGCATGTGCTTATGCAAGTAATGCAAGTAGAGCAGGTGTGTTTATGCTTTAAGGAAAGTACAAGTGAAGCCACTCTTCAGAGAATTTCTTGTTTCCTGATGCATAAAAATTACTGTTATGCCATCACTCCCCATGTAATCTTCTCGCTAATGTTCAGTAGTTATAGTCATCATGTCGAGCTTAAAGTGTTGATTACAAGCATTACTGTATAAGAAATTAGAGGGTTTTTAATGCATATTCCAAAAAGAGACAAAATCCATGGCTCTACTAGTAAGGAAGTTATTATTATTATTAAGCCAAAACATAGCAGATTTGTTGTCTTAAATAAAAGATATTGTGAATGAGCAAAGTTTAAGAAAGAAATGAGGAAAAATGTCTCCAAGGAGACCATTGTGAACACGTTCTTCAGTGGACATTAAGACCAAAGGAGTTCAAAAGGCAGCTACTTCACACAGCTGTTGAGTTTCAGCCAGTATTGCTCCATGTAAGTTTCTTTACACAAAAAACAGGTTTCAGCTGCATCTTGTGAATGCTTCTTAAAAGTGCACACTTAAAGATCTACTTATTCCAGCCAAAAATTACAATTACATTCAATAACAGCATAACAAATTTTAAATTCAAGTAAACAGCTTAATAAACAATGTTCACATGTTTCAAGGTCACAAAGAGCTCCAATTTGATGATGCTTCTGTGAGAGGACTGCACTGATGTACTCCACAGCACTGTCTGTGGGCTGTGTGGTTTGGAAATCATGATTATTGTGCTTCTTAACAAGTGTATTTACAACAAACCCTTCAAGTTTTTCCACACTTTACCTTAAAATCTGTGATGTTGTCTCCAAATACAGGAGGGATGCAACCTTCTGCATCCCTCTTCACGAATTCCTGCGTCATGGATACCTATAAATCTGTGGGGTTTGATATATTTGCCACAGGCTAGTATGTTGTTTTTCAGCCAAGTCAGTACCAAGAACCCCACAGAGCCACTATATCTCAGAATAGCCTTTCATACTATTAATGGCTTCCATTTTTTGTTCACTGAGTCATAGTTTTGCTTGGCAATTATAAGAGATAATTGCTTGCTTGAAGTCCTCTTTCCAAATAAACAGGTCAGATTGATTACTACTATATCTTTTACATACCTTCTACTTTTTTGTCAGCTCAGCATAGCTAATAAGAACATTTTATATTATGTCAGAAAGCTCTATCTGCACAACCTCAATAACAAAGCACTGTATTAATATCCCATTAACAGTTTTGTTTTATGAGCTGTCAGTCAGCCAACTTTTAATCCATTGATTGTGTGCCAGGTTGATTTGGAATCAGTCAGCTTCCTTAAAAAAACATATTGTAGCAAAAGGTCAATTGTTCATATAAATCAAAACTAGTACATCAATATTACTTTTTTCAAGCAAAATAACCACCTAAAAAACCAGTATCAAGGTAGTTTGGCAGACTATATTTTTCGTAAATCCTTGATGGTTGGTATTCATAACACCAACCTCCTTAGTATCTAATTAAGCACTCAGTATTATTTTCTTTTGTATTGCTATGAAAGAATTGAAGTACCTAGATTATGGAGTTTATCTTTAGGAAATATTTTCATAGAATTCTATGATTCTATGAAATACTGGTTACCACCTTACTGCATATTATTTGAGCCTGCATAATAGAACACATCTATCTTAAGTATTGACTACTAAACACCCTTCAGAAGTAATTTTAAAGTTTGAATTTTTCCTCAACATATGACTACATAGCCTTCTTTTTATCCAAATGAAGATAAAACTATTTTTTAGACACTTCTCTCTTTTGATGATTATTAGACATTTCAATTTTTTTATATAATAATGGACAATACCGGTTTTTAAGGCTCCTTTCATCCCATTAAATAAAGCTAATAAAAACTCATATGCATGCTAAAAATGTTAATAGAAAATGTAAAGTTTACTTTAGATATTTGTGATGGTGTGCTCCGCCTCCCCAGGCACCAACCTGACCTTTATCTCCTGTTACCCAGCGCAAGTGAGAACCAGCCATAGTAGTCAGTGGGTGCATGTAGTCATGATGGCTGCATCCTGCCCAACAAAATAGCCAAGGGCTAACTTGAGCAATACTGGTACCATAGTCAAAATGCAAATATAACTATAGGTCAATTATCTTACCCCTGTAAATAGTGAGCAGCCCAAGAGCCCTTTAAGCTCCCCTGCATGGCAGCAGGCTGCACGACATCTCCCCTTGAGAAGGGATACCTCAAGGTTACTTCTGGAGATTCAGAGATTCCTTGCCACCACAGATCCTTGGTAAGTGACTAATAGCATGCTAAACTTTGAAATCTTAGCTAAGTGATAGAAAGGATTGATTGCGCATATATAATCCTTTATACATAAACTTTTGACCAAGTCTGGGACTAGGATTGGATCCATCCGCACCTAGACTCCTGCCTGAGAAGGAGTTTAGAAAGCAAGGGGGGTACTTTCTGAAACTGGTGACTCAAAGGGAGGGTCTCCCTGACAGTTCTATCTGACCCTGTCCTCTATGCAGTAAACAATAGACTGTGCCTTACCATCTCAAATCTTGTAAAAACACTGTCGCATTTGCTATTACACATTGTTAAATCCCTGTTTTATATCAAAAAATGTATCACCGATTTTTCTCTATGAGTGAAGTGCATCGCTCCATCCATGACAATATTCACATGAAAGCTCAGCTGTGTTGATTATTGAAAGTTACTAAATTTCTACTGGTGATAATCTGACTGAAATCTCATGCATCTACTGCCTCTCTATCAGTAACTCCGTAAGAATTCCAGAAAAATTAAATAGAATTGTCCGATGAGCCCAAAAAACAATTAGGATGTTAAACAAATAATCCTTCCCTAGATTTTAATTGAAATACATTATGTTTTTCACATAAATGCAAAAAAGATTAATTTACTGAAACATTAGTGGCATAGTTTTTATTTCTGCAATTCTTGGAGACCAATCTTAACCAGATATTTCATAGTATGGAAAAAATTTTGAACAAGCAGGCGTCCAAATATCTTAGTTAACTTCTGTGAAAAAAGACAGGGAGGTGTGCATGCATTGTGTAATTTAGGTGTTATTTCAGAACTCAGTGATAGATCACTGAAAAATAGATGCCAAACCTATTTTTATTTTTCATCCAACTTCTCCAGCCCTGAAATGTGCTTAGATTGCAAGCCTCTTGGGGCATGAATCATATGTTCAATCTTGTGTATGTTCAGTATTGTTGTGCATAGGAGGCACGATAATTAGTAATACCTGATATTCTGAACATTCAAGTAAATTAATTTATCAATAACCACTAGTTTACTCTGCTAGTTTTTTTAAGATGGGAGATGTCAGTAAGGGTTCTTAAAATTATGTTTCAAGTTCAATTCCTACTTTTTAAAATATGAAAAAATTTCATGGCCTCTATAATTATTATTATGTTATTAATAGTGTATTAATTTCTAAAAACATAAAGATCAGACTTAGCTACCCTTATTTACAGTAATATTTCCAAAGAGTTTTATGAGATAGTATGGAGCGCCACCCTTATGTCTTGTATCAGTCAGGCAAGATTTATAGACCTAATCACCAGCATCATCTTTCTTCTATTTTATATTGCAAACATTGTTCCTGAGCTTAAGTTTTCAACTTTTGAAGGGATGCTTACATACAGCATCCTTTGGGGTACTTTTAAAGACCAGTCGAGTATTATTCACTTATTGGCATGAAAACAACAGTTTAATTCCTTTGAATCCTTTAATTTACCATCTAATTCTATAGTCCAAATAGATGTTGTTGCTGAGCAACAACATACCTTAAGAAGCAGAAAGATATTGCAAGATACAGTTTCCTGCAAATCTGCTTTTATTGAAATAACATAAGATGTTTATTACAAGCCTTATTTTTAATAGTTAATGGGTTTTGTGGACACTGGGCATAATGCCTGCTATAAAACTAAGCCTAGATTTGCATAAAAAATAGTATAATAAAATCTGGACCTGCTAGCCCATAGTGATTTTCTAGGGATAATAATTTCAGCATTAACAATTTTATCTGCACAGAAAAAATTACACAGTACCAAACAATGCCTCCAAAGTAATCATAGAGCAGTTGTAATGAGGTCCATTTACAGGAAAAATCTCAGTGGTTCCTTTTTTTTTTCCTCAGAAAACAATCTGCACTTTACTAGACAAGTGCACCTTTGTAGAATAAAATTACTTTTAAAAATTAAACTGGAAAGAACAATGAAAAGAGGAATATTTGGAAAATTTAAAAAAAGGATGGGATGGAAAGTCTTTGGTATATGGGGTAACAATGCCACCCAGATCACTGTTGTTTCTACATATTGATACAAGTAAAGTTAATGATGAGAAGCCAAGTGACAAGACTAAGAAAAGCAACCATTATGACAAGCTTAAAAGACGTTCACCCTCAGCAAAGTTTACTTCAAATTTTTACTGCTCAAGCTAGTGAGTATCATGTCAATTACTTAAACAAATAAATAAAAAAAACCTGACAAGGTCTCTGCAATTTTATTTACAACCTGAAGTAAACCCATGAGGTCCTTGGCCTGGTCTCGTAATTCATAAGAGAACAGACTAGTTAGGGCTACTTTCTTCCACACTGCAGTTCCGCAAATAGGTGAATGTATGCACTATACAGGAGTATAAATGTTTCAAAACATATACCAAAACAAACAAACAACCTCCTCCCCCACCACCAAAAAACCCAAACCAAAACAAACCTCCAAGAGATCTTCCATAGTATTCAGTACCTAATTTTTGCATTGTAAAAATCTTTTCCTTCTGGCCTGTGTCGCAGATTGAGAAATACCAGATCACTTAGAGCAATAAAATTTGCCAGAGTGGCAAACCTCAAGAACCAATGTCTCTTCATTTTTCAGATGATATAGACACAGCAAGAATAACAAAGAGTAATAATAAAGTGCTGAACTGGTAGATTAATGTAATCATTTGCTGACTTTTCTCTCAAAATTAAACGATACTTTCCATACATCAACAGCGAAGTGATAAATGTAAGAAAAGAATGATGTATAACATTGTTTAGTGCAAGTGCATCAGTAAATATCCTTAAAATATCTACTTCTGTAAGTAGTTATTTTTATAAAAAGCCTACTATCTCTTTTGCACAGAAAGCACTGCTATTTCAAAGCCATTTGGCATGCTTTTATTATGTAAATTAAATGAGGTTGATAATTGTCATCAACATGTAATGCCAGATTACAACATCCATATCGCCTTATATTATATTAAAATACAATGCATTTTCCAGTCTTGTGTATTGCCCCAAGAAGCATGCCAACCATTCATTAAATTACAGACTGAAATCTTTGGGGACAGACATAGCTTTATTAAGGACAAGATTTAGTGAAAGAGTGTAATTTACATATCAAACTCATCGTCATTAAACCACATAATCTAAAGCTCTTGTAGGACTTCTTGATAGTTCCACAATTAAAAGCTTGTTAGTCACATCATTCCCCTCCTGGTTTTAATCGTAACTCACATGGTGTGGTACAAGCTACCTTAGACATTTTACAAGGCTGAAGAGTACAAAGCTTGGGGAGAGGAAGAAGAAGAAGAGAGGTTGACTCTTCCTGTCAGGAAACAATCCCCACTATAAGCAGCATACCACTGATCATGCTGTGTTGGACAGACAGAAGCACTAGGAAACAGAAATACACACCCACACATCCACTCTGGTGAGACTGCATCTGGCATAGTGTGTCCAGCTCTGGAGCCCTCAGCACAAGAAAGATATGAACATGCTGGAGAGGGTCCAGAGGAGGGCCATAAAAAAAGATCAGAAGAATGGAGCACCTCTGCTATGAGGACAGGCTGAGAGTTAGTGTTATTCAGCCTGGAGAAGGGAAGGCTCCAGGGAGACCTTATTGTGGCCTTTCAGTACTTAAAGGGGGCCTACAGGAAAGACAAGGACAAAGGCCAGGCTGGATGGGGCTTTGAGCAACCTGCTCTAGTGGGAGGTGTCCCTGCCCATGGCAGGGGGGTTGGAACTAGGTGATCATTAAGGTCCCTTCCAACTCTAACCATTCTATGATTCTATGATTTAGAAGAGCCTGTCACAATAGGACAAGGTGTAACAGTTTCAAAAATAAAAGTGGAAAGATTTATACCAGATAGAAGGAAGACATTTTTTACAATAAGGTTGGTGAAACACTGGCACAGGTTGCCCAGAGAGATGGTAGATACACCATCCCTGGAAACATTCAAGATCAGGTTGGTTGCTCTGAGCAACCAGATCTAGTTGAAGATGTCCCTGCTCATTGAGGGAGGTTGGACTAGATGACCTTTAAAGGTTCCTTCCAATCCAAACTATTCCATGATTCTGCAATCTCTCCACACTAAAATGGCAGTTTAATAGTATCTTGTGTTTTCACGTTTTTGCAGCTACTGACTTAGATGTGCAGGAGTTACCACGTATAGATGTTTGTTCACACACCGGTAACAATCCCCACTCCAAAGTCAACGTGTTTACCACATCAAGCAAAGCCAGGAAAGGAGTATTAGGCAGACACAGAGAAATGCAGGCTAGAGAAAAGTTTTCATTATGGCACAGCATGTTTCTGAATTGTCTGGGTTTGTATGGATTATGTTACCTTAAACAGTCTTTGTGTATTGCCATATGTGGTCCTTGCTATAGGGAACAATTCTCATCCCAAATCATATCAGAAGTGTGAAAGAATACCATTAACATCAGCTCTGTATTTCTGCCTCTGGATTGCTTCAATTAAGTCAATTACTTTAGACCTAACCTATAATCAGATGGCAGGATTTGTCCTTTGAAAAAGAAGTTATCAGGAGGAAGCGCACACCCCTTAGAGCACACTGAGATTACAGGATATGTTAGATAAGAGGGTAAGCATGAGTCATTTCTTCTCTTCTTATCCCTTCATTTTGACACTATATTAAATCCTGCTGGCAATCCCTCTGCAACATTTTCCAAATCCGCTCCTTCTGCTCTCTTCCCAAAGAAAAGAGAAACTTTTGACCTTGACCTTTATTTCTGAAAGTCTGCCTTCCAAATATAAAACTGCTTAACTTTACCTGTGTGTCACTTTGTCCATGTGGCCGGCCTGAAGACACCATTAAATGTCTTTTGTATAATTTAGCAACACCAGACTGAGGAGATTTCATTTTCAAAGTTGGGTTACTATATTCTCTTCCTTGGAGAAAATCCAGGCCCACCTTCCACTCACAACAAAACAAGTAGATGAATGGGCCTCTCACAGGAAAAAAAAAAAAAAATAGATATATGCATGTGTATCTATATATATGAAATCATTCAGAGCAACATAAGCATTTTCAGTCGAGTGTGGGTGGAACATTCAGCAGCTGGTGGTGTGGCTTCAGGTAATGTAAAATTGGATTTTGAGTTGTTTCCAATCACAGCTGTAACCAATTCCTTCCCCTTCATCCTGCCAGGTCCCTCCCAAACTGTTTGTAGTGCCAGCAAATGCCCCACTCCCCCACTGTCAGGAGAAAAATTCTGTTTCCCTGTCTGCCTCCCTCCAGCTACAGCAATTGCCCACCTTATTTTTTTTATATCAACCAGGTTGTGACTTCTCGATGGGATCCCATGGCAAAGAGTTTCACAGAATTTCACAAAAACTTTGACACTGTTTTGCTTGTTTTAAACTTAATGCTTCAGAGCAAACTATTGGCTGCCAATAGTTCACTTGCTCTGAGAAGCAGTGTATGTTACTTTTCCAAGTTTGCTGTGACAGTCATGCTTTTAAAGATCTTCACCACCTTTTTGCAGAATAAAGAGTCCTGAGCTTTGTAACCTCTGCTTTTAAGAAAGCCGGTTGCTGTTCTGTGATATGAATTGCTCTTTTCCCTACTTTCCTCTATGTGCTATATCCTTTTGTGAAAGGTGACAGAAATGGTACAGTTTCAACAGGTGGAACACCATAGATATACTGGCATAAAAATTACTTTTTGTTCTCAATATCTTCTCCTGAAGATCTAGCATTAGCTTTGTCTTTTTGACTTATCAAACGGAGTAAATGTTTTCAGATGGCTTTTCTGGTCACTTCAAGATCTCTTTCCTGAGGAAAAGAGCCTCTTTAGGGTCTATATTTATGTGTGAAGAGTTGGTATTATTTCCCACCTTCATGTACATCGCTTTGAATTTCCTTTGTTTGACAGGTAAACAGATGATTCAGGAGTCTGAACGCTGTCTGCAAGGTTTTGCAGTCAGTTTTAGTACTCTCCTTTTATTAGTCAATATCACAGAATTTATCAATCTTACTTATTTACCTAATTTTCATGACTATGAATCCGTTCAGAAGTACAAATTCCCATATACGTCTCGATATGCACTTGTTAAATACATATGACAAACTTATTGGTAAAGATTATGCGATTTATTCAGCTTGAATTTGAAGTTGAAAATAGATACATTCAGATTAGAAATGACTTGGAATTAAAGTAAAAAGTCAACTAACCAAAATTTCAGGAAATATCACAATTTTAAAATTAAGAGTGGAAGGTGATTGATCTAAGGGGGAGATGTTTTTGTTAAGTGTAATATTCTGTGTCAGACAATGATAAATTCTAGAGTCTGCGTTATTCCAAAAGTCAGATCATATGTCTTTGGCCTAAAGCTTGTGATTCTATGTCTAGAAACTTTTGTGACATTTGTTAAAGCATTGTTAAGTCCCGAGCCTGCAGATAGCCATTGTAAACACTACATGGAAAAACGTTGGTTAATGGCTTATTGCAGCATATGATAACAAAACTGCAACTAATAGTGGAAATGCACCACAGATTCTTGCAAGAATAACACTGAAACATGTAAAACATTCTGGTGATTCTTTTCCTGCAGAGGTCTACGTTGCCTCAACAAGAGGTAGCAAGCAGAGGGGGATGCTTATGTGCTCTGTGACTAGGCAGTTACTGAAGGGGAAAAAGACCCTCCTCCAGGCAGAGACAGCAGGCACTTGTGCAGCCAGCAGCCCCTCTTTTCTACCCAGTGTTGAGCCTACCTCTGCTGCTGTGACAGAAACACGCAGGTTTGGTGGAAGCAACTTGTACACCTGAAGCTCCTGCTGTGCACGGGACAAGTCCTAGGCAGGACACAGGACCAAACCTTTGCTGCTTTTGAACTGGTCTTTCAGCATGTATGAGAGAGCATGGTCTCCACCCTTCCTTACTTTTGACGAGCCATTAGCCATTATTTTCATAAACTTTCCCTTCACAGCCAACCTCAAATTTTAATAAAAAATTTGAATAATGTTGGTTTAAATTGTTGTTCCACAAGGCAATATAAACTTAAATTTCCTTTCTTTTTCTTCTTTTAAAAATTTGCAAACATAGAATGCTGGATAACTGAAAAAGGAATAGGAAGAGGTATCTCATGGCAAGTAAGACTCAAGATCCTCTGTAGTTCAAAGAATTTATAAAATAGCCCAAACAAAAAAGAATCTGATGTTTCTGTATTTTCAGGGGGAAAAAAAGAATTTAAGTATAAGATTAAAAGATTTTTTTCTCCTCCTAAGAAGATTCTAATTTTGTCTTGTGCTTCTGCCCTTGAATATGTATATTTCAATAAAATAATTCAACTCTACTTCATACTGGCATATAATTTATTTAGTACTTAGAGCTGGACCTTTTAAAAAGCCTAAAATAAAAAGGTAAACAAAATCAGCTAATAAACTGGTAAGAAATATGTGAAAGACCCAAACACACACAACGCCCCTGCCAAAAAAAATCTGCTGTAGAAAGAATATTCTCCTGAAGGCACTATCCCCTTTTCTTATCTGGTACCTGTCCTTCCTTTTCACTCATTCACTATCAGAGTCTATATTTATTATCTGTTGCTATCTAACTTAGATTGCAAGCTCCTTAGGGCAAGGACCTCGTCTTCTTACATGTCCATAATGTGCCATGAACAACTCCAGCACTAAACAAATAACAAGCTCTGCAGACTCAATTTAGTATCCATTTCAATTTGTGGTGAAGGCTCACCATGTTTTCAGAGTATAAGGTTCATTTCTTTCTCTTAATGGTTGATGCTGGACAAGCATAAATATAAATCCATATTTTTCTGACTTTTACTAGAGTAAACTTGCTCATTATGGTTCCTGCTAACAGTGACCCTAGTCCAGTCTAGTCAAATCCAAGTCTTGACAGTTAATGCCTTCTTGCAGTCAAAATTCACTGCACAGAGTTCTTTAGATAGCCCTCTTGGTTCTTTATAGTCATCTGTTACTAGCACAGTTTTAAGCTTGAATAACCAGAAATTCTCCTTAGAGCAGAACTCTGATAGTCCATAAAGAATCTAGAAACAACTGTTCAAATGAGAAAATAAAAACTGTCAGTTTTAGTCACTTTTTCTAGCAGTCATTTTTTTATTGATAGTTAAGCAGCAACTTTCCTGCTTCCAGGAAAAAATTTAAAATAAGTTAAATATCTATTTTTCCTTAATTGGAAAACTGCCATTATACGAGATATTTCTGTTGTTCTAACTAACATATTTCTCTCTTACCATTTCGCCAAAAACAAAATATCAAGCATGCTGAGCTACCACGATAGCGTCAAGCAAAATAAATTAGTATCATAACCTCTTACTAGAATACCCCAAACCTTTTGACATTTGGTGCTCTGACAGGTTGGTGGCAGGGAGGTAATAAGGAGGACTTCAGATTCCCCAGCTAAAATGGGCTGTGTCACATGGTAGTCAATGTAATGTGGCAGCCCTTTCAAGCTCCTTGCAAAAGAGGTTGCACTCTGCCTCGGTTGTCACAATGGTTCATGTAGGATGCTTTTGCCCACAAGATCCAGGCTTAAATCAGTTACTGCCATAGCCCACAGATGAGGGCAGGAGGATATGAGGGGATGAAGACTTAGTTAAAAACCTCTGTTCCAGTCTGCTCTCAGTTCTGCATGCTGAGTCAAACGTTGCAATCTTTCCTCAAACAATATTCACAGTGAATACACCAGGATTTCTGAATTATTAAAATAATGAATCCAGTCTTTATCATCTTTGACCCCTCTTTCAAACCTGAAGAAGTAAACTTTTAGAAGGCTTGAGAAAGAAGTTAGCCCATGGCCTGTTACTGACTGTTGTTACTATTTCCTATATACTCTTTTAACCAAGACTGGGGGGGTTTGGGCACATACCCCTCCACACACTGACCTGGCAGAAGCTGTAACTGAGCAGAACACAAACGCTTCAAGCATGCGTTGGAAAATCCTCGCTTGTTAAGAATGCAGCCTTGTTCCTTCACACAGGTGAGCTGTCATTGCAATTTTCCTCTAACAATTTCCACAAGTGTCATCATTACACAACACCAGGCTTTTTTGCTGATAGCTGAGGTGAGGCTACCAGTAGTAAGAAATGTCACAAAGAGCCGTAACAACATCTGGGTAACATGGTGTTAATAAACTCTATAACAAAATAATTTTTTCTGCTATATGCTTACAGATTTTGAAAGCTAGTATTATAGCAAAAAACCTCCAGCGTGCAATCAGTAAAGTGAAAAGCATACACATGCTACACAGAGTGGCAGGCTTTAATGAACACACCAGTGTCTGTCACTGCTGAGGGATAGGGAAGTAGGAGACAGTTTTAAACGCAGATATCTCCTGAGGAAAGAGTACTCAATAACTTACTAAGCTGCAGCAATTTATTATTTTGGAAACTACTTCATAAAATGACAAGATTAAATTATTCAATCAATGTTGCCAAGTTAGCTTGTGTCATGAATGCACTGATCGTATAAAAGCACTCAATGACCTTTTTATCACATTGCTTGCCACTTGATGCATGACAGCTGCTGTCACCAGCACATTTTTTTTCCTTTTGCTTTAAGAACACTAATTAATACATTCCTGTGATGAATCAGCAGCAGTCAACATGTAAAAGTTGGTTGAAAAATTTAGTAAACAGACTGGTATGGATTTGGTAATGATACCCTATTGTTTTGCTTAGTCATTATGGGGTAACATACAGCAACAACTATATGCAACTCAGCAAATAGTCAATTGAGTTCAACATCCTTTTTTCTGAACACATTTCAAATAGAAAATATTGTTTCCAGATGCTCAGGAATCCTAACATACCTCTTAGTGCTAAGATAGTAGGCAAAGACCACATGCAGTTCACAGAGATGGAAATGTATCTTGGCAGGCTCCCACCAGTACTGTGGATAATCCTTGTGAAAGCTAATACAATCTATTAACTTGCCAAGCACTGATCGTATGGCTTCATTCCTGTTCTATGCAACTGAGTAACTTGGATCTGCATCAGTGTCTTTCACTGCTTTCCTATCCCAGCAGCATGGTTTCTACAGAGCATACTGGTAACATCTGCTGTGTGTTCAGATATGAGAACATGATCATAGAATCATAGAATGGTTTGGGTTGGAAGAGACCTTAAAGATCATCTAGTTCCAACCCCCCTGCCATGGACAGGGATGCCTCCCACTAGACCAGGTTGCTCAAGGCCCCGTCCAGCCTGGCCTTGAACACTTCCAGGGATGGGGCATCCACGAGTTCCCCGGGCAACCTGTTCCAGTGCCTCACCACCCTCACTGTAAAAAATTTCTTTCTAGTACCTAATCTAAATCTCCCCTTTTCCAATTTAAAACCATTACCCTTTGTCCTATTGCTACATTTCCTGACAAAGAGTCCCTCTCCAGCTCTCCTATAGGCTCCCTTCAGATATTGAAAGGCCACTATGATGCTATTATTCTTATGCTGTAAGTCATAATGGGTCCAAACTAGGCAAGGGTCCCTTCTATTTCAGCCTTCTTCAATAACTAATTACACAAATTTTTGCGAGCAGCTTACCATTGAGCATGAACTGCCTGTACTCAAATAGATCTTAAAATGGAAATTGACATATATGATGTATATTTACAATTCCATATGATTAGCTGAAATATTTAAGAAGCTGAAACAAAGCAACCTGCTTTTAAGAAGAAAAAGAATAATCTGCTTTAAAATGAGGTTTTGTTCTAATATCAAAATTACTAGATATGCAAAAACAATTATGAAATAATGAAATGCTCAAGGCAGAAATAAAACTTCTTTCCTAAAAGTTCTTTGAATATAAAGTTATTATATAATCACATTTTTATAAATGAAAGATCAAGCTGTAACCACTCATTTTTCTGATACTTATCCCTTATTTACTATGCTGCATAAAAAAATTATTTCGACCCACACATGCACACATACATATATATTCAAACATTATAATTTTACTGTGCTGAATGGCTGGCAGAAAATATAATAAAATTTTAGCTTGATCTATATTTATTTCCAAAGCATTGGAAGATCTCAGTCAGAGCAATTTCCCTATGCCTTCCTTTCTCTTCTTCCAAAATCAAAAATACCTTCCCGTTCAGCCAAGAAGGTGCAGATGTACAACCATCCCTACACTGCTAGAAGCATTTATTTTTTGTCCTTTAATAAATATAAGTACAATGGCATAGTGAAAGATTAAGCCTGTAATGAAAGTTATGGATTTCTTAGTCCTTATCTTAAAATCAAAGTCTACATCTCCAATTCTTTATTATCCCCATGCTGTTGTAAAATGGAAATTTTGTCTCTTTTTATTGATTTTAGTTTATTGTGCCATATTTATACTGCACTAACCACAGGCTTCAGAGCTTCTGCTTGTTGTTTACATGGACCAGAATGCAATTTTCATATCCCACAGAACCATTTTCCTTCAAGCATGATTTGCCTTTTCAGGTGCAGGCTTCTTTTCTCTGAAGGAATGGAAACCTGTCTCAGTTATAGACAGGATATTGCACAGGAAACTCCCAGTGGTACCGCTTTTCCTCTCTAGTCCTTAGCCAGTGCATCTTGCTTGTTTGTTCAGTGTTCAAATGATCATGAGAGCCATTTTGGCAAAAATAATAAGATTTTTTTTAAATCTTCAATGGATTAGATTTCTTTATCTGCCTTTATATATAGCAAAGGACATGGTTTCCTCCTAGCATCATACCAAGTGAACTTCTTGGTTTAACAATGAAATGACCTTTACCTCTTCTTTTCCTGTGGCTTATTATAATTGATGATTTTTCTTCTTTTGAACTATATCTTAATCCCATAATGAACTACTGGGGGTGTTTTGTGGCTTTTGATGCCTGGACTAAATGGAGAAATGTAATTTATGGATCTTTGTGTACTAAACACTTAACCCATAGATGCTTCTGACTGTGGAACTAGCCTCAAGGAGTCAGTGCTACTTTCCAGTCCCACATGTTGGCAAAGAGTTTAGTTTCACAGGTGCACATACACAGATGTAGTTTTATTTGGGAGAAAAAAAAAGGAGAAAAAAAAAGAAGAAAAAAAAAGAAAAAATATATACTAATAGGTCTTCATGGGGAACAAAAATGAATATCAGTTTAAATCCTTAAAAAGTCTATAAATGTTGATCCTCTTTCCTTGAAATACTTTGATCTGACATGGCACATACAAGAGGTGAAAGTGATTTCATTTGCAAGTGTTTTTAGATCACAACAGGTGATTTATCACAGTAAAGAAACCAAGGATCATCTGAAGTATTCAGTCTATCCCTTCAGTTGAACTGATTAGAATATTAAGAAAAGCTTCTCCCTATCTGAGAGATGGCAATTTGGCATAAAGCAATGATAAAACCGACACAGGCCAAACTTTACTATCTCAGTGCCAAACTGCGTTACTCAGAATTTGATAATACAGATGGTTCTAACCGAAATCAAAGCAGCCCAAACATTTGAGACTATCCATATCCAGACTGCTTGTCTTGAGTCTTAAGAGTAGTTGAATTTATTCTTAAGAGACCATGACTAGCCACAGAAGCTGCATTTTCAGCTAATGCATAATATATGCTACAGGAACCCAGTAAGCTATTCTGAGTATAAGAAAATCCAACAAGCACCCAACTTCCCACACAAATAGAAAAGAGCAAAGAGAGAGGATGTATGAATAATTAAAAAGAAAATGCTTCTGGGGTAAGCAGCTATATTATTTTTTATAATAAAGCTGAAAATTCTAATCATATTAAAATGATTTAAATATGTATAAAACATCTCCATTGAATTACCACTTTATTTCTAACTACTTCTGCTTCCTTTTTTCAGCCGAAATTGCTCCAACGTATTAAGTTATGGCTTTCTACATTACTTTTTAAGAAAGAAATGAATAAAATGATAGCTAAAAAGGTGATCCATCCAGCTATATAAAGGACTACTTTATTTCAGTGATTACCTAAGATATGGCATAGAAAATTTGGCTCATAAATGTTTTGGTGCATTATTTACATGGAGTCAGGTTTCTTCTCTAACAAACTCAAGCATTGGTAATTAAGTGCAGGGAGAAACACAGAAGCCTAGAGGAGTTAAGGAACTAAAAAGTGTTGAACAAAGAGTGCATGTTGAATAACACAGACTTTAAACAAAAATGGAATCAAACCCTTTTACTTTGGAGCCCCTGCAGTGATATAGCTTCCTAATGAATGCTTTGATGTGTTGATTCTTAACCCTACAATACAAAGCTCCATTGTAAGGATTCACAGTGACAACTAAAAGACTGTGACATGAAAAAAAGGAATTCATGCATGTGTAGGGCTTTTCATAACCAGTATGCTGCCTTGAAGAAACTTCAAAGGAAAATCTAGCTCTTTGTGTGTGGTTACACACCTGTGTTGTTCATTGATGGCTATAGACCAAATGGGAAAATACAGAATCACAGAATTGTAGATGTTGGAAGAGACCTTCGGAGATCATCTAGTCCACGCCTCCCACCAAAGCGGGTTCATCTAGACCTGCTTGCGCAGGATCCCATGCAGGGGGGTTTGAATATTTCCAGACAAGGAGATTCTACAGCCTCTCTGGGCAGCCTGTTCCAGTGCTCCGTCACCCTCAAAGTTTTTCTGCATGTTCAGATGGAACTTCTTGTGTTCCGGCTTGTGTCCATTGCCCTTTGTCCTGTCACCAGGCACCACTGAGAAGAGCATGACCCCATCCTCTTGACACCCGCCCTTTAGATATTGATAAGCATTGATGAGATCCCTCTCAGGCTCCTCCTCTCCAGGCTAAACAAACTCAGGTCTCTCAGCCTTTCCTCGTAAGAGAGGTGCTCCATTCCCTTGATTATCTTTGTAGCCCTCTGCTAGACTCTTTCCAGCAGTTCCCTGTCCTTCTTGAACTGGGGGAGGCAGAACAGTACTCCAGATATGGCCTCACCAGGGCCATAGAGCAGAGGGGGAGGGTGATCTCCCTCGACCTGCTGACCATGCTCTTTTTAATGCACCCGGGAGACCATTTGCCTTCTTGGACACAAGGGCACACTGCTGCCTCATGGTCAACTTGTTGTCCACTAGGACTCCAAGGTCTCTCTCTACAGAGCTCTTTTCCAGCAGGTCATCTCCTAAGCTGTGCTGGTGTATGTGATTATTCCTCCCTAGGTGCAGGACCCTACACTTGCCCTTGTTGAATTTCATCAGGTTCCTCACCACCCAACTTTCTAGCCTGTCCAGGTCTTGAATGGTGGCACAGCCTTCTGGTGTGTCAGCCATTCCTCCCAGTTTTGTATCATCAGCAAACTTACTGAGGTTATCCCCTCATCCAGGTCGTTAATGAATACATTGAACAAGACTGGACCCAGTACTGACCCCTGGGGAACACAGCTAGTTACAGACCTCCAACTAGACTCTGCACCACTGATCACAACCCTCTGAGCTCTGTCTTTCAGCCAGTATTCAATCCACCTCACTGTCCACTCGTCTAACCCACACTTCCTAAGTTTACCTATGAGGATGTTTTGGGAGACAGTGTCAAAAACCTCGCTGAAAACAAGGTAGACAACATCCACAGCTCTCCCTTCAGCTACCAAGCCAGTCAGTCCATCATAGAAGGCTATCAGATTGGTCAAGCATGATTTCCCCTTGGTGACCACTCCTGATGAACCTTTTTTTCCTTGCACATGCTTAGCCATGACAACCAGGATAAGCTGTTCCGTCACCTTTCCAGGGATGGAGGTGAGGCTGACTGGCCTGTAGTTTCCTGGATCCTCCTTCTTGCCCTATTTGAAGACTGGTGTGACGCTAGCTTTCCTCAAGTCTTCAGGCACCTCTCCTGTTCTCCATGACTTTTCAAAGATGATGGAAAGTGGCTTTGCAATAACATCTGCTGGTGGCCTCAGCACTCACGGGTGCATGCCATCAGGGCACATTGATTTGTGGATGTCAAGTTTGTTTAAATGACCTCTAACCTGATCCTCCTCGATGGAGGGAGAGTCTTCCTTACTCCAGGCTCTCTCTCCTACCTCCAGGGTCTGGGGTTCTTGGGGGCTGGCCTTAACAGGAAAGACTGAAGCAAAGGCGGCATTTAGTAGCTCTGCTTTCTCTGCATCCTCCATCACCAGGGCATCCACCTCCATTCAGCAGTGGACCCACATTTTCCGTAGTCTTCCTTTTATAGCTGATGTGTCTGAAGAAGCCCTTCTTATTGTCCTTGACATCCCTTGCCATGTTGAATAACTGGCACATTTGCCTGTCACCTTGAGTTAATTTGCAGGAAATAAATATAATCCTCATGGTTCTGTAGCCATGACAGAGAATTTTGTAAGAAGTATCCTCAGGTGAAAATATAAATTCACAAATTTACTTAAAGACAGAATGAATAGCTGCAATTCCAAAATAAATCATTACCCTTTTCCCCCAAATTGTAATACATGCTTACAAACATCCAGCTCTGCATTGACCAGTGAAATGACAGTTTTCCCAACATCAACAGCGTATTACATGGGAAATATGACATGCATTGGCAAAAATATTTGTATTTTACTAAATTTTTGGTGCTTGCTGTTTGAGTCTATCTGGCTTTTCTTTGCCTACAGATTAATAAGACTATAAAATTGATACTTATGAGGGGTAAGCAACTTCTTATTCAAAGACTTAAGACAGAACCATTATCATAGTGTGGGATTTGCCTATGTACTCAGTGTAATATAAGCTTACAACAGTGTTGATTACAATATAACTGGGAAAGAGAATTTAAAAAGAAATTTAACAAAATAAAAAGGATTAATTATGGATTTGATCCTTCAATTAGTTCAATAGTTTATTGCACTACAGGGTGCCTAGGAATTCATTGGCACAGCAGCAGAAAACCATTGCTGCATGCATTAATCCAGAGGAGTTTTCTTGAAAAGCTCTATGAGCACAGATTACAGACCACAGATCAAGTCACTTTTGACCCTTTAAATAAATTCTAAAACTAGTGTGCTTCAAAATTCTCAGACTACATGAAACCAAATTAACATGGAGGCAAAGAAAACCCTTGAGAAACTGATTTGCCTTACTAGCTAGAGTTCTGGGAAGTCAAATGTTATAAAATGAAAGTAATCTTGTAAAATGAAGCAAGAGTAGCATTATTAGAGTACAAACGTAAAAAAAAAACCCTGAAATCACACTATTGAGCTAAAAATCTGTCACTTCTAATTTTGTAATAGTTGATAGAAACTGCTTAGTGTAGTTTACTGCAGGTGAGAATTATTCTTGAGAATGAATTGTGCATTTCTCACCATCCTCCATCACCCCCACCATTCCTGTGAAGTGATAATTACTGTTTCAGAATAAAATGGAGAACAAAAAAAAACAACCCTCAGAACAATAATTATGCTACAGGAAGAAGCACTCAGAGAAGTTAGGAGACAAAATACTAGACTAGGAATAAGAATAACAGACTGAATTTCCCAAATTTAAAACTAGTCATCTATCTATGAGACTGTAGCACATTAAGTCACTTCTGTGTCTGTTTCTCTTTCATACTCTGTTTTAGACACCTATTTGAGGATACAGGCCAAGGAACAACTTTTGCAATACACAAATGTAGCTAGAAAATAAGAAAGAAAAATAAAAGATATCTCTCCATTGAGTAAAAAAGGAGAATCACCAAAAATCTCCAGAATGCCACTGTAAAGAATATAGGAGGATCCTAGAAAGAATTTATGTACTACCCTATTTTGATTTTCAAGATACTAAGACCAAATATGGTATCCAGATTCAGTTTCTGTCACTCCAGACACCCTCGTCCTGGATGCCAGGGACTCAGTCTAGCAATCAAATGGAAGACCAGCTCCACCTATGACAAAAGAATTCTCTCCTGTGTTGTACACTGTCTGCTGCTCTTTATTTACCTTATGTTTTAAATAAGAAGGTTTGTGGGGGTGCTATTTTGTTTTAGTTTGGCTTGTTTTTATTATATTAAGTAGGAAGTACAACCTTAGTGGAGATAAGGGGATAAGGAGGGGGTTTTGCTAGCGAATTTTGCCCGGATCTTGACTAAGATCTGGATATACAATGCCTCTCATAGACCTGCAGAGTATCCCCTTTATAGAGATAACTATTGCCTTCACCATTCTGCTGTCCTCTGTAGATGCTAACCTTGGCTTCCAAGCATTGGGAAGCAACTGTAACATGCTGGCATGTTTCCCAGGCATGAGTGGTGCATGAAGTGCTTGGGAGCAGAGATCAATGCAGTGCATCTGCTCCCTGGTGCCAGACCTCATCTTCCATAGTAGGAGTAAGTGAAGAGACCTGAATTAGAAACCAGAGAGGCTGAGAGACAAAAGCTGCCAAAGGAGACAATTTTACAAATTTGTCTTATTCATTCCATCCCACATCCTTTCTGTGCTGGTTTATTTTGAAAAACTTGATCTTAAGTGGCTGCAACCATCAAGTGACTTCTCAGCTTCAGACTGGGGAAAAACTCTGTACCAGCAGTTCAGGACCTGCTCAAAAACTGATGTCAAGACCACAGTGGCACCAGCATGCATCAGTGCTAGCATCAGCGTCATGGGTCTGTGAGGAAGGGTGACCTAAAATTTGATATTAAAGTGGAGACGTATCAAAAATCTGCACAGTGGTAGTTTTCATGTCCTCGGAACAGTAACATCCTCAATCTCTTTCAACACAAGAAATGGGGGTGATCATTTGAACCATATTTCTGGTCATAACCAAAATACTACAGAGAATATATAATAAGAAAGAAACTTAATTAAAGATTGTTTGTGGTTTGCAAAGGAAAATATGGGTTGAGCTTGCTTGCCCTAGCATCAGAAATCCATTAATGAGTGGTGAGAATAAAGAACAAACCGAAGAAAATGAAATTGCAGTTGTTCCTTTTTATTTATTTATTTACTGGTGTTAGTTATGACATATGACTCAATTCACACTCTTTGCAAAATTTCAACTCACCTGCATGTTTACATGTGCTAAATACCAAAAGCTTTTAACTGAGAAATTGCCTAGCTGACTTTAAACCAGTCTCCAAGCAGGAAGTTGCAGCTAGCTTTCAGGGTTGTCCTTTTCTATTATTTATAGCTTTAACAAACTACTTGTAAAATGATCGGTTATTCTCTAAACAATGACTAAACACATGGGAAAGTACTATGCAGGGCCAACACCTTGCTGAAGAATTCAAGAATTTTTAATCAAATTCTGTCTCCAGATGGAGCAGTAGAGCCACCTTTTTGTCGTAGGCCATCTAGCTTCCTATTTTACAAGATTTTGAAGATAGTTTTGCCTATAGATTTGTCATACCTATGTGTTTTATTCATATTTCTTAAAAATAAATATTGTCTTGGTCTCAAAAGTGGAAGTAACTTCTGTTAGCTATGAGCAGGACTTTCTATCATGCAGATAGCATATATTAACATCTTTTGGAAGAACAGGCAATCTTTTCTCTGATATGGAAGGTTCTCAAGCCCCTACGCAATGTAGGAAGATTTACTGAGCACAAGTCTCTCATTAATGAAACACACTAATTAGTGACTTGGACATATGAGAAGTAGAAAAGGAGCTGGAGGAAGGAAAAAAAAAGTGCTATGTTCTGAGGACTTTTTTCCTTTCAAGTTTGTTTTCATGTTTCATTTTTCTTTGCAATAACATAAAGAGTTTCTTAACTTGGCAATACTTGGGACAATTAATACTAATTACTACACGGATTAGTATCATCTAGATAGTAAGATAACTGGCAAAGTCAAAATAGCTAGATACAGAATTTTTCAAATACTATTGGATAGACTCCTTATGGATTTCACGTTGCTCACCTCCAGCTTGGCCATGAATTGTTTTCTACTCTCAGAATCACTGAAGTATGCAACTAAAAGTCTATTGTTGTTACAATAATGAGAAAGATATTCTCATGAGATTAAACTCTAATTAAAGGAGTGTCTTTCTGCCTTGAAAACTGTGCAGTTGTTCACTGGTACTATGTCAAATGGCTGATAGCATCATACATACATACATACGGACATGTTTTATGTCTGTTGTCCACTGTCAAAATCCAGTCAGATTTTTGGGACATACACAAAAAAAGATCTCTTGCATGCAAACCCAGGATTTCAAATGGCTCATCTGAGCAGCTTTGTTATGACTGCACTATACAACGAAATATCTTTCTTGATTCTTAACTTTTCAAAGTTTTCAAGGGAAAAGGGCATTTCACATAAAAATTAACTTTTTTGCTTAATGAAGGAATTTTTCTTTCCCCTCCCCTCACATCAAGCTTAGGATACCATCAAGATTTGGAACATTGTGTTAAAATATTTCCTAGTATCCTCATGTACTTACTATGATATTTCAGTTTTACTGCTCACAGTAGTTTCTTGAATGTTAAATTTCTAATTATACAATTCCTTCAGCAATAGAGTTGAAAGACTTACTGTATTTCTGTCTACTTCCTAGAATTTCACACATGCACAAATCAATAGGATATCTGAAGATATATTTGTTTCTTTCTCTAGTGATCACAAACTACTGAAAATTAACAGTGGTAGCCAAACGTCCTCAGTCAGCAGAGACAGAAGAGTCAACTGAGAAGTAATACCTGCAAAAGTGTCATTGCTATGAAAATACATCATTATAATGTTGTTTGGCATGAAGTAGTTGAACATAATCTGTTAACAGAAATTAAAGGGATCCTCCAGAGATTTGAAGTACATGTATCCAGAAAGGTATAGTATTATGGTAGATTTGACCACACAAAACTCGTTCCCTGAAGTACATTACAGTAGCTTTGAACACATAAAGCTTATTCCTTGAAGTTTAAACAGTAGTAGCAATAACATTCAGTATATAGCTGTCAAGCTAAGGTTTGTTACAGTTATTAAGTTTTTCAGCTCCATGAAGCCCAAGGGAAATATAGTGTACCAATAATAAAGCAATTATTTGACAAAATACAGGGTTTACAATCCTGGGTTCTTATTAACTCATTATAAGGTTTTGTATATTGTGAATAAAGTTATTGTATTCTTCCATTGGAGAAGCATGATTTTTACATTGGACATCTAAAAATACAGAAAGGATTAAAAATTACAGCATTGTTTTCCAGAGTATAAGTACTTTTACAGCATAATTTAATTAAATAATTCATTATACCTTACCAGCTCAAGCTTGAGACTGGCATTTATCCTCTGACACAATTATTTTGGCAAGTCACTACCTTTCCTGACTTTTCCAACTGTAAATGGAATTTTCTCATCAGCTGCACAAAGCACCAGGATTTACTTGCACATTCAAATGTTAATCAAATGCCCAAATCAATAATTCTATGTTATTCTTGATTTCATGGCACATTCATAATTTACTTATAGGTTGATGGTCAGGTGTTTAGGTGTTTTGCATTTTTACTTTTAAATGAAGTTGGTTAAAGCATGGAAGGAGTAAAATATGAGCAGCTGCTTTACAGCATTTCCAATTCTATGCTCAAATTGTAAATAAATAAAAAAAAAAAGATAGAAATTCAAGAATCTTTTCCATCTACCTGCACTTAGGTAAGGTCTGGTGATATGTGTTTTTTAATAAATAAAAATTGTAAGTAAATTTAGTAAGAACTAGAGTATCAAAAGTGAAAGTATCAAAACACTATTAAAATTATTAAAATATTAGAAACATATATTGATGAAACTATTATTTTAGGAATTGGAAGTTTGTGTAACAACTAAAAGGTATTTCAACTCCATAGCATATATTCTATGACATTAATTCTTTTTTTGTTTGTTTTCCATGTGTTGGACATATTCTTTTGGGGTAGGAAAGAATTCTAATAGGAGTAGAGAAAAAAGCAAAATCCTCCTCCCTTTCACTACAGGGAATCTCATGCTAATGGAATATCAAAGTTGAGATCCATCTATTGGACCCAAGGAAATAATTTTCTTATAAAGCTATTTCAGAAGTAAGCATATCTCCAGAGACAGTGAGAGGGAACAGTAATCAGCATGGCAATTCTGAAAGATCATGTTAAAGCAGGAAAAAACCATACGCAACAGAGATGCTTTTGGATTGTCAATTACTCCCCAGCACTAGTTCATCTATCTGTCTGCTGTTAACTTGGCTGCGATTACCTGAATTCACAACTTTTCATCTATACTGAGGTCCTTGAAGCATCCCACGCCTCCTGCTCTGCTGAGGGAAAACCTGGTGCACAGATTTGTTCCATTTCACAACTGCAAGCTGAAAAAGGCCACATCAGATTTTCCTAGCCCTCACAGGCCCTCCTTTCTCAGCTTCCTCTGCCCTGACCTAGTTGATCAGGGACAAATCTGTATGCCTGCAAGCCAGCTGGGGTCATGTATTAAGATTTGCTTCTAAGATGTCTTAAATTCAGATTATTTCCTTTCTATGAAAGGTAGCTAAAGGGATCTACTTATTGCAGAAAATGAGCTCTCAGTACTATCCTGGAAGGATCCGGTGATAACACTAAGTTAGTTTATCTAACAAAAGCATTTTAAGTTAGTTTCAAACATTTTTTAAGTGAGTGGCCAGCTCAGGGAGTCTTGTTTTCTAATGTATAATTTCTTTCTGACACTCTTTAAAAAAAAATTGCTGTGGTGAAAAAAAGACCATAAATAACATGGATTTTAAGTGTATACACCTTTGATTATACCATCTCCCCTGACATCCCAAGAGTTTGTCTATGCTCAGAGAAAGAGAAGGGAGGTATTTACCTCATACAACTGTGCCTTATATCTGACTCAACCTGTTAATTTCTCAGCCTTCTTTTGATTACCAGCATGCATAGTTTGTGATATCTGGTACCTTGATGTCCCAAAACCCCTTGAGTCAGACACAAAAATTAACATGGATATTCTTCTTCATGAATTATGCATAGACTACATACCCTTACTCACCTGTAAAAAAAAATATAAATCATGAAAGA
>JAOXJK010000012.1:100503419-100514892 GCA_025774025.1 Xenus cinereus | reverse complement strand
ACTGGGACCAGTGCTGTTCAACATCTTTGTTGGAGACATGGACAGTGGGATAGAGTACACCCTCAGCAAGTTTGCCAATGACACCAAACTGGGTGGTGCGGTTGACATGCTGGAGGGGAGCGACACCATCCAGAGGGACCTGGACAGGCTTGAGAGGTGGGCTCGTGCAAATCACGTGAAGTTTAACCAAGCCAAATGCAGGGTCCTGCACCTGGGACGTGGCAACCCCAGGCACAAATACAGGGGATGGAAGACAGAAAATGAGCAAGGAAAATGTGCCTCCAGAGATTTTTTTTTTTTTTTTTTTAAGTAAAAGCCTAAATAATCAGATCAATGTTTATATGGAAAAGTGCTAGGCAATATTAAGTTTATGTGGAATTGTCTGCTGAACCCATAACACTATTGTGTCTGGGAAAGAAATCATGAAGAAAAACTTGGCCAATAAATTAGATTTTGTATTAATCTAGCATCTGTGAGATGTGTTATTACTGTGTGATTTTGACTTTGGTGAAGGTTCAGTCTCAATCAGAGACAAGTCTCCCATGCTAGTTGATATTTTCATTGTTTTAATAAATTAAGTTATCACTGAGTAAAAATTGCAGAGAGGTATGCAGCTACTTAGATAGCAAGGGCAAAATCTCATGGAGCGATGCGAAACCCATCTGCTCTGCTCTGTGTGCATTCATTGTAGAAAATAGTGAACTGGAGCTATCTATTTCCATGGATATCATTGTGTAGGAAAGCTACAGGTGTCTAAGTGTGCTGTAGATCTCCATTACTACACCCAAAATCTTCAAATCTACAGGTTATGAATGAGTTGATTGCCATGATTACATTTGATCTGCAACCACAGCTTTTACAGTAGGGAGAACTGATTCATGAACAGCTCTATGGCCATATAAGACAGTTTAATAACATGAAATAAGCTCAACAATAAGAGAGGGAACAGGTGTCTAGCTCTGTTAAGAGACAGACACAGCTGGCTTCTTCCTTTGACATCTAGTAGACTTAATGGCATCAACCAGAACTGCCAGGGTTGAGCAATTTGCATATCAAGAAACCTACTCTAATAACACAGTTTAGGAAGAACAGAAGAAGTAGACATGGGACGTGCAGAGTTGTAACATATTGAACTGCAAATTTGCTTTATAGGATCGTACTAGAATTGAGGCCACAGAATATGCAATTATATCAGACTCTGGAGGCCACAATACAGTTTTATTACATACAGTAGAAACATCCTCAACACAATAGATATGGTCAGAACCAAGATCTGCCTGTTTTTAAAACTCATGCCAGCAAGGCTCTAAGTAGCACTTTATTATCTTCTAGCAAAACACTAATATACTGTGTGGACTCCTTCCAGTAGTAGACAGCAATAAATATGTATGCTAGGTAGAAGATTAAGATATTCTGGCTTTCCCTAAACCTATCACCTGAAATTGCCTGTGAGAAAATTAAAGACTTGACAGGAAAAAATACAATTAAGCATACTCAGGTGTATTTGCATGTGCTCTGAATGAGCAATAGGATACAGTGATAGTGCCAATCACCTTAGATAAAATTATGGAATGGACGACAGAATAACAACATACTCATTAAAAATACATTCAGTCTAGGTCTCAATGTTTTGAAAAGCAAAGAAAAACACCACTACCAAAACCACTCTTTTCTGAATTTTAAAACTAAAATAAGGGTAAAGAAAGAAACATTTAGAGGGAAAGCTGTTGGTTTTTTTAGGATAACATAACTGATTATATGAATTTTACACAAAATACTCAACACCCGACAAGAATTTTTAAAATACATTATGAATTTCATACAAAAGATGAAAAAATTTTATCCACTCCTACTCAGGAAAGACAATTTTGTCATAACTAGTACTAATTTCAGGTTATTTTAACAGAGAATTTAACCAATTTATTTTCTATGACTATAAGTGTAATAGTCCAATTAAAGTTAACAGAAAAGTTAACTTACGTACATTTTTTATTACTTTTATATTAATTTGATCCAAAAGCAGTCATTCTGTATTATTTTTTACATTATGCATACTCAACCACAGTGCTTGCTTAAAAAGTCGGGTGTCATTCCTAAACTCACTGAATTAATACAATGGGAAAGCAACTAGAAAAACCTAATTAAATATTTCAGTCACCTTTAACGTCACAGAGTTAAAGCAATATATTTTGGATTTAAAATATGCTAATGTAGCTGATAATTCAACTCATTGTACACCTGCAATTTAAGTATCTCTGTGCAAAACGTAGCAGTTTCTTGAAAACAAGATGAATTATTCAGAGTTCGTAATGAACACAAAACCACAAATCATGTTTCAGTGCTTTCAAACTCTCAGTATGATGTCTAAGAAGCTTGCTGTAGGTGTTAATTAATGGCTACATTAATTGTTAATTAGCAAGAGTTAAAATGGTAGCAGAAATGAATACTGAATGTATTCAGAGGCTGCTTGGGTATCCACTTTACAAGAGTGACTGGCATATCTAGACAATTCAATTTTTCAGTTAGTCTTTCATGCAAACTCAGAGTATAGCCATGGCCACTGGTCTTATTTGGCCAGATCTGGTCAGGTTTTCCCTTACTCTTGTGCTGGGAATAGAGAAGTGTCAGGCAATCCGTTTCAATACTCCAGTTCTTGTAACCAGATCACTTAAGATTTCATAATAGGAAGCAAAGGTATTGCACTAGGTGGGGACTATGTAAGGGAAGCTACTCATCCATCCACGTTGTCAAAGTTTTCCTGGGTTTCCTCCTCCATAGGACTGAGTCAGAATGGGTGAGGGAACAGGATCATGACTCAGGAAGGCAATTTCTCTATATTAAGATTTCTCTTCATTTCAGATTTTTTTAATTGCCTGAGCACAGAGTCCAGGCCACATAGTGAAACAAACAACAGTTTATACCTCTGTGTACACTGAACAATTCTAAAGCAAAAAACTTCAGTTAGAAAAAGTTAGAAAGTTAGAAAAAAAAAACAACTTAGTGATGGCATGATGTCTATATTAATTGTAAATATATAGTTGTATATTGCCCAAACAAAAGCTACAATTGAAAGAGACAGGGATACCTGAAGAATCGTCACATACAAAATATGCATTTATGATGTCTTAAAAAGCGATGGTAGATTATGAACACAAGAAAGTTCAATAACAAACTTGGTGTTTAGTTGAATAGGAAAATTGCATACTTCCAGTAACAAGACTAGCATTCATTTCACAGCAATTTAATCCTCAAAAATTCTAAGGATCAACACATTTTACTTTAGAAATAATCACCAACCTTTACTTATGTTTCAGACTTTGAGATTCTAAAGTGAATCATAAATATTTCATGCAAGTATTGTTCTATGGTACCCATCTGGAAGAAGAGTATTTTCTCCTTCGTTGATTAAAACTTTATTGACCTTACTGTCTGTCAGGTTCTACTAAGGGGATTTTTGCCAAGCAAATTTTTAATATTGTGCTTGCCAAAATGCATCAACAGATTCTGTAAAGGGTAATCGTAAAACCATGGGGAACATTTAATATTACAGCTAAGACCATGGCATTTACATTTTAACTTTTGCTTACTTTCAGATTTTCTGCAGTTACAATGGGAAAATGAAATGCAGACAACACAAACACCCTTGCATAAAACAGTGAAATGCCATAAACTTGATAATTAAGGGATGTCATAGCCTTACTGACAATATTTCCAAAGTGAATTTCCTTACTTATTAACTAAAAGTTTATGACTTCCTACAAAATCACTTTTTTTTTTTCTCCTGATAAAGAATAATTTTTGGAAAGACTATTCAGAAAAAGATCTATGTATAACCTTACCTTTCAGCTCTGTAAGAGCTTCTGAGGAGCTTAAGGACCTTTCTGTGGTCGGAAGCACAAAGAATTGACCATTAGGTTGCTCTGCCCGCAAAAGAGAGCAGAGGTTCATACCTGGCAAGAGCCCACAGCTTCTCTCTGTTAGTCCTAAAATCCCTCTAACGAAAGGCCAGCAAAGATAGTTGCAGGTAGAGGTAAGGTGGAATACAGCAGGACACACCTTGTTCTAGAGAAAAAAGGAAAAAGGATTTTAAGAACATTTGTCCTTAAGGCTAAACATGAAAAACAGGTTTTCAGAAACTGTTATTGAATAGTAAAGATGGCATATATGTGAATAAGATTGATAAAATAAGTATCTATGGAAAGTCTTTCTTACTAGCAGAAAGCACTCTGCAATGTTGTCCTTTGTCTTCGGCCAGCTCAACAGATGTTATACCTCTGTCGCTCTTCTGCCAGTATTCTTCAGTCATATTTGAACAAACCATTTTTCAGAGAAAAATGAAGGTACTCTGTTGACCAAACAGCTAATTGTGAGATACAAAGTCTTAATCATCAGTACTTGTGCTGAGGTCTATCAGTATATTACATACACTCTTTTTCTTTCCCATCCCTTCTAAAGCCCCAGCACCTTTCAGGCTACCTAAGTACCACTCATCTCTTTGTAAGAGTATAAACTGATCCTACCCATATGTCTACAAATATTCTTTGTCTGTCCAATTAACCTAAAAATAGTTATCTTCAAAGCAGAGGTGATCTGGGAAGACCTGATATTATCCAGCCCACCACAAGTATTTGAGATGACTTACCACGGAGTGAAATATCATGGAGAATTTGGAAAACACATCTAGTCTGGTGGTGCAACAGAACTCTGACACATGCGGTGCACATAACTAACTAAATAAATAAATCCAACAAAGCCATTCATTTCACTTTTACTATGTAGAAATCCTACAATTTTCTCTAAAAAAAATGGCTTTCAGTGAGAAAAAAGCCCCAAACTATTTTTAATCCAGACAGAAAATAACCAAAGTTAAAAGAGTTCACAAATGAGAGCAAAAAGGAGTGTCATCACGGGGAAGTTCATATGATTGCATTACAGTTTCAATTTAATGTTTAGATTTTATAAATGTTTGAGGCAGAGAAGATACATAGAAAGTGCACCAACTGCTATATAAACAAGATCTTATACATTATTTTTGTAGATCGATAGGTTAAATTGAAGGAGAAAATAAGAAGTCTTTGCTGAACTGTCCTTCCCAGTTAACTTGCAAAGAGCCTTTATTCCCCATCATCATCAATAGTACCAGCTTCTAGCACATCATATCTTCAAAGGCTCATTTATCTTCCCTTATACCTCTGTCGGTGATCCTTTTCCACTAAGTGCCATACAAACACACCACCTTAACAACCTCTAGCCACAAGACAAGAGTTAATCACTAGGCTGATAGAGGAGAAAATTCAGCTACACAACGGGGCAATATTACCCAGCATGACAGGGGATCATCACATTTCTATGTCGTCATACCAATGACTACACTATTACAGAAGCAATCCATAAGTAGTTCTGATTTATCTCAGCATAAACCACTTAGCTTTTGGGATAGTTTCTGCACTGCAGTGACAAAAATACACAACTTGGGTATTTTAAGCACAGTTTGGGCAAATATACATACTCTTTATTGCAGGAACAGCAGTAACTCTACTTTACATGTGAAAGTTACATTCCTGAACAGAAAGCATAAAAAGTTAACATCTGGCCCACTACATACGTCATTTAAAGAAAAGTATTTTTTAAAGAGAACATTATTTGGTACTCAACAAGATGGAACTTCCTTTTCCAGTCTGCACCCTCCATGCTACATTTACTTAGAGCTGTTACATCAACAGTCAGGAGGAAGTTCATCCTTTTTCCTAAATCACTCTGCCTGAGTGACTTGACCAGCAGGGAACTACAGTGAACTAGAGGAGACAATGTGGCAAAGAGTGGAGTGAAATAGCTGGATATACTTTAGTTTAGTAAGTTTAGCAAGTGCTTCTGTCATGCAGCAAGACAAAAATACATCACCTGAGGTTTCCATTCAAAAATCACTTGGCCATATGGAGCCTGTTACCACATCTGTTCAGAAAAATAGGTCACAGGTATGTAAATAAGGAAATGAAATAAATGAAAATCATCAACTCCACATCCATAATTTCTGACCCAAATAAGATCCTGACCTCTAGAGCTGTTAAATTTGCTACTAGATGGCAAAGATCCAACAGTGAAAAAAAATTATATTTGTAGGACACCCCACAAACAAATTTATGGCGACAAGCAAGCACCACAAAAATATTTATACATACAGATGTGCTGCAACATCTGGTTTAGGTGACCTCTTTTATTTCGTGCAGCAGCAGTGATTACCTCCACTCTTACATTATATTTATACCACTGTTATTTTTTTCCTTAACACCGCAGCTATGATGACACAGCATTCACTAGCACAGCTGAAGCATGCATGGATATATCCAAAGCTGGAATCATGCCTTTCAATTACAGATTCCTACATCTGTGAGATCAGATCTGAGCCCAGAGATTACAATCCTTATATCAGAAATTTAAGTAACCTTCACAGGCCCTGTTCTCATTCCTCTATATCCACCCTCTGAATCCTTCTCAGAGACTACAAAGAAATGGTGGTGTACCTGCAAGATTTAGTACATGAAGGACAAAACTATGAATTATATCAGATGCTTTTCACTGCTTGCTGTAAATTGTTGGGAAGCTTTGCCCGATTTTCACAAACTCCCTCAAACAATCTCATAACATTAGCTGAGCTTTACCATGGCTCAACTTTAGTGAACTTCAAATTAATACACATATAACTATTTGTATCATGATAAAACATTTTTTTCTGCATTGCACCTTGTCAGCACCCCTTGTGATCCTGTTATTCTAATTCAAATGCATACACTGTTATCCCGCATTAGGACTTTAGCTGTCCGGGTTGGGTTTTTTTGGCTTTGGTTTGGTTTGTTGTGGGGTTTTTTGTTTTGGTTTGTTTTTTCCTTTTATAATTAACATAACTGCCTAAGAGCACTGACACTGGAAAAAGGATCTGTGTTTACTCACTATGTTACAAATTTGCAGAGTTCATATGTAAAGTTCAGACAGGCAGGAATGCAAGGAAACAGTGACACAATACCGGCAACATGAAGTACAATAGCAGCCTAAGCACCGCTGCTACTCCACTCATTTTTAAGATTTTTTTTTTTTGTTTCCTTGGTTTTTTTTTGGGGGGGGTGGGTTTTTTGGCTACAGGGTTTATTTAAAAGATACTACTGGAAGAGATAACACACTATAGTAGTCATAGTTTTAGATATTTCCTGCCATGTGCAAGCTTAAAATACAAGATTTTAGTATCCAGGACTCAGCATTGATTCACAGAATCACCCAGATTGGAAGGATGTCAGGAGATCTCTAGCCCAATGCTTTGCTAAAAGCAGGATCAGCTCTGAGTTTAGACCAGGTTGCTCAGGGTTAGGTATCAAGTATGTCCAAAGACAGAGATTACACAACCTCTCTGGATAACACATTCTAATGCCTGACAGTCCTAACAGTAATTTTCTTCCCACCTCCCAATACCCAGTTGGAACATCTACAAATCGACAGGCTCTCTGACAATATCCACCTGATACTGGATAGAGTTAGAAGAGCTGGCTGAGATTGTTGCAAGGCTGCTCTCCATAATCTTTTGCTTGACAAACCTGATTGCCTTCTACACCAAAATAACCTGTTTGGTTGATGAGGGGTAAGCAGTGGATGTGGTCTACCTGGATTTCTGCAGGGCTTTTGACATAGTCCCTCACAGTCTCCTCCTAGAAAAACTGGTGCATTATGGTCTAGACAAGTGATCTGTGTGGTGGGTAGGGAACTGGCTGACAGGCCACACCCAGAGGGTGGTGGTAAATAGCTCCTTTCCACACTGGCAACCTGTCACAAGTGGGGTCCCCCAGGGATCGATATCGGGCCCAATGCTGTTTAACAACTCCATGAGTGATCTGGATGATGGCATCAAGTGTACCCTCACAAAGATAGCTAATAACATCAAACTGAGTGGGAAAGTGGACACTTCAGAAGGGAGAGCCACCCTGCAGGAAGACCTCGATAGGCTGGAAGAGTGGGCTAACAAGAACCTTATGAAGTTCAACAAGGACAAGTGTAAAGTCTTGCACCTGGGAAAACATAATCCAGGAGTTCAGCACAGACTGGGGTCTACCCAGCTGGGGAGCAGCTCTGTGGACCTGGGAGTCCTGGTGGACAGCAAGCTCAATATGAGTGAACAGTGTGCTGCTGTGGCAAAGCCAATAGGATGGTGGGTTGCATCAACAAGGGCATCACCAGCAGAGACAAAGAAGTCATTATCCCACTCAGTGCTTGTAAGGTCACATGTGAAATTCTGTGTTCAGTTTTGGTCCGCGTTATACAAAAAAGATGTGGATGGGCTGGAGAGGGTCCAGACAAGGGCCACCAAGATGATCAAAGGACTGGGAAGCCTGCCATATGAGAAAAGGCTGAGAACTAGGTTTTTTCAGCCTTGAGAAAAGAAGTCTTAGGGGAGACCTTATCACCATGTTCCAGTATTTAAACAGTGGTTACAAAGAAGGTGGAGACTCTGATTTTACAAGGAGTCACATGGAAAGGACGAGGGGCGATGGGTACAAGTTACTCTTGGGGAGTTTCCAATTGGGTACAAGAAGGCATTTTTAACAGTGAGATCAGCCATTGGAATAATCCCAGGGAAGCAGTGGATTCTCCAACATTGGAAGCTTTTAAGATTCTGCTGGACAGGGTGCTGGGCCATCTTGACTGGACTGTACTTTTGCCAGGAAAGGTTGGACCAGATGACCCTTGAGGTCACCTTCCAACCTGGTATTCTATGATTCCATGATCTCCTGTTTAATTTTTGACTAATTGTCTCTCTCCTGCTGTGTACCTCAATAAAGAGCCAAACTCTGGTTTCCCAGTAATGACCTCTTTCCTATTGGGAGACTACTGTTAGGTGTCTCCAAAGCCATCTCATCTCCAGGCTGAACATGCCGAAAATTCCTGTTCCCATAGCCCATAGTGCTCTTGGTCATCTTTCCTGACAGGGTTCATGACTGGCTCATGTTCAGCTCGTTGTTCTCCAGGACCTCAAGCAGAGCTGCTCCCCACCCAGTCAGCCAGTCCCCTTCCATATTACTGTAGGGAGTTTCTTCCCAAATGAAAGACTTCACATGAGTTCTTGTTGATTTTCATCAAGTTCCTGTTGATCCATTACACTAGCCAGTCTAGAGCCCTCTGAACAGCATCTCTGCCCTTGAGTAATACCCAGTTTTGTGTCACTCAAAACTTGACAGAGGTGCATTATGTCTCCTCTTCCACACCACTGATAAAGATATTAAAAAGGATAGGTCTCAGGAGAGACTCTTTGAGGAGCTCCACTTCTAAGTGTCCTTCAGGTACAATATGACCGTTAACTACTACATTTTTAACCCAATGATGCAGTCAGTTTTTCACCTCTCTGGTAGTCCAGCATCTAGAGCATAACACTGCAACATCCTAACACAGAGACAAGGGATGCTGAAAACCTTGCTAAAGTCCAGGTAGATAGCAACCGCTGCTCTCCCTTTATCCACAAATCTCGTCATTTCATCATACAAGGCAATCAGGTTGGCCTGGTGTAACTTGCCCTTGATAAATCCTTTCTGACTGTTGCCATTCACCCTCTTCAGTGGCCAAAAATGGTTTTCAAGGGGACTCACTTTGTGGGCTTACTGGCAGCTCAATAGAAGCTGACTGGTCTGTCATGACCACTAAAACTGGGATGAAGAGTTGGCAAATGAATCAGAAGGATCTCAGTAGGCTGGACAAATAGGCTGACAGAAACCTCACAAAGCTCACCAACACCGAATACAAAGTCCTGTACCTTCCATGGAATAGGCAGAATAGAGAAGGAGCAAGAATCTTCTTAGAGGCATATAGATGAATTAAAAAGAATAGCTGCAAGCAACCTGATCTAACTTTGAAATTAGCTTTACAATGAGAAGCAAATTGGACCCAATCTCCAGAAATCTATTTCACCCTTAGTTATTTCATGATTCTATGACAGATAAATAAGAGCAACTAGAAATTGGCTGAAACAAATCAAGACAGGAGAAAATAAATTTTTTTCCCTGGTAGCATTATGAATGACACATGCAAGGTAAGAGCTGAGGGAAAAATGTTTCATGCTGAAATATTAATAAGTGTAATAGTTAAACCCCTCTCATAAGAAAGGACATAATGAAGAATGAATATATTAAGTATGAAGACTTGTAACTTTATCCAGCTGGTAAGTACACGTAATAGGAAAATCTTTTTGTATATTTGTATAGGTTATTTAGTATAGAATGTACTTTCTCATAAGAGATGAAGCAGCGGAACACTGTCAAGCCTGACAGCAATTTGATTTTGATTCCCCTCTGGCACAAGTATATCTTGGAGCAGAAGAAACAAGATCAATATAGGATGCATGTTCCTACCATTCAGCTAATGCCACAGCAAGTATTACCTCTGCACTTATTTCCACATTTCTCACACTCACAGTGTGTGCTTGTGTTACATAGATACTTGGTCTGGATGAGAGAGTTTTTTCTGGGTTCAGGTTGCAAGATGATAAAGAAAAAAAAAAAAAAACCAAAGAAAAAAAACACCACCAAACACTGGACTATTAATCTGACACCATTATCTTCAGAGTAAAAAGCCCTTTATCTGAGTGTATAAGTTAGCAATTCAAAGTTTTAAGAACTTTTACTCAACTCATTTCTATTCTTTCCTATTCCGAAGCATGCATAATTCTATTAAAATGTTAATAGTCATAGGTAGAAATTATAATGTTGCTTTATGATAACGATTTCACTCCTGATTGTTATATGAAGGGGTATATAAAAAAAGTATGAAGTATGAAACCACGATGATGACAGACCTAGATTTCTCACTTAAACCATTTCTAACAAGTCTGGTTCAATTTCTTTCAAGGGGATCCTTATCTACTCAATGTGACACTGGAACAATTTACACCTGTCCTGCATCTGCTTAATCTCTATGCCCTATGAATTTATGTAAACATCACAGAGACACGCCTGCACCAGGGGCAAAGGGGAAACCCTCTGGACAATTGAATAAGGTGCTATTGGAAAAAGGGAGACTTTAGAACCTCCTAGGGAAAACATATTTTTACTTACTATTTATTCTGTAGCAAATTACAAATAAAACGCTTGAGAAAAATAATAGGGCACCTTCTCAAGCATAAAAATGGACTTTTTCTCTATCTTTTCAAACATAACTGCACAGAAAATAAAATTCTGTCTAAAGACAGAATTAAAAAAAAAAAAAAAAGTGGCTTCAGCCCCAAGAAGGGAAATAGTGCTTTTAGATTACATTGCAACAATAGATCTAATCCTACTGAAGAATGTTTTTACTTCTGTTACTCCTAATAACATATTATTTAAGAGTTGGGAGACAGACAGGGATATAAACTCAGCTGATGAAAAAGACTTTAATTTATATTTCATTTTAAAGAGATGGAGTCTCATCTGCCTAGTGTGTTGTATTTGAAATTTATCTATTTAAC
>JAOXJK010000012.1:100487214-100501475 GCA_025774025.1 Xenus cinereus | reverse complement strand
AGAGAGGGGGAAAGAGAGGGGGAAAGAGAGGGGAAAAGAGAGGGGGAAAGAGAGGGGGAAAGAGAGGGGGAAAGAGAGGGGGAAAGAGAGGGAAGCTGGAGCAGCGTTAACAGGAAAAGTTTTACACATGAAAGCATAGCTACGATTTTTACTGCAGATTCACAATCCATTGTAGTCTTTAGACATCATAAAAGTATTTTACCCTTTTTTGAGCTCAGTGATTAGTTTCTGTTAAAAGACTGGGTTACGTCAGGCTGAATTCTGCTCTGAAAACAGGTTTAATCAGTGGTTACACCGTCCAGTGTTGTGAGATACAGATTTGGGTGATTAAGTTTTAACATGAGTACAGCTGTACTGGGTCAGACAAAGGTCACCTACGAAGGTATCCTGCCTCTGTGGGCAAATAACTGCGGGTAAAAAAAAAAAAAAAAAAAAGAAAAAAAAAAAAAGACATCCTGTGACATTTTACCCCCTATGTTTTTACCTTTTGTGTTTATCAGCACTTCATGAATATTTCTTTCAAAGATTTCAGTAATTGATTTTTAACTCATCTAAACTTTCATCATATGTATTATTCCATGGCAATAACTTTCACAATTTAATAACACCTGCTGTGAATATATATATATATTTCTTAATCTCTGACTTAAATCTGCTCAAAATTTCATTTGGGTCTGCCTTGTTTCTGTATCACGAGAAGGAACGAATAACCACTCTCCTCTTCACTCACTGCCATGGTGCTCATTATCTGTTTCTTATTCAGTCCAGATCATTCAAATCTGTTTCACTTTTTCTTATGCGGAAACCGTTTCACACTATTTATCATACTTGTTGCCCTTTTCTGTACCTTTTCCATTTCTAATATTTTATTATTATAAACCGAACTGCAAATAGTATTCAAGATGTGAGGACAACATGAATTTATACAGCAGCATAATGATATTTTCTGCTTTCCTCCCAATTCTTTTCTCAATTCTCAAAACTCTATTTACCTTTCTGACCACACTAAACATTGAGCTGATGTTTTCAGGGTGTGATTATATAATGACTCCAAGATATCTTTCCTGAATAGTAATAACTAATTTAAAGATCTTCACTGCATATGTAGAGATGGATTGTTTTTCCAACCAGCATTACTTTGCATTTGTCAAAAGTGAATCTCACTTGCCCTTTTATCACCAGTCAGTCAGTTTCACAAAATACACCCTGTGTTCTTCATCCAGATTCCTTACTTAATATTCTGAATAAATTTAGCATTATCAGCAAACCTTGTCACCTCACTCCCCACTTCCCTTTTCAGATCAATTGTAAACAGTATGCCCCAGCACAAACCCCTATGGAAATCTACCAGTGACTTCCAGCAGTTGTGAAAATGGTATGAAAATGGTCCTCTTGATCCAGTTAGCTATCAGTGAAGGGATGTTCCCTTCTATCAAATAAAAGCTGGGATTATTTTCTTGTGCTCACATGTCTTGGTAATTACATGAAGTTGTTTCACTCCCTGATGATGCCTGCTCCTCTCCAGTCACCCCACAACAGCCATTCCAGTTGGCTTCTGGGATCCAAAATGAATAAGCCTTCTGAAAAATTAAATTGGGCTTAGAAATCAGAAAGGTCTGCTTTGAACTCTATACCCTGCAAGCAACATGGATTAGCGCCACGTCTGATTTCAATCAAGAGCCTCCCCAGCAGTGTAGCAAATGTTGGTTCTCACATTCCCTTAACTACTCTCCTGTGCGTGCAAGCCTATCACTGATGGAAGCCTGCCATTTGGGCAGCCTACAACCCACTCTCTTAGAATCAGAAGAATGCGAGGACAGAAACGGACTAACTTTGGGTCATGACATCTCTGGTTTCCCTGTGTAAGCACCTCGAAGACCAAAAAGATCTTTCATCAACAATTCAAGGAAATGGATATCAACTTGGTGCTAACAGCTACCAATATAGGACTGAGCAGAGTTTGGTATGTTAGTATTTGCATACACAGAGGTGTGCAATGCAAACAAGTATACCAGTGTTACTTGTCAGAAATGCCTGATCTGTTCTGAGCTCCACTATACAAGCAAGCATCTGTTTTTTCAAAACCTTCAGGTTCTCAGCTTACGGAAAACAAGAGTAAAGGCTCACCAGACCCGTGAGGTAAGGGTGTAAGTAATGGACTCAGCTCTGGAGCCAACATTTGCATCTGTTCTTCCACTGTCTAGTGGTGTCAGATGTACCATCCTGTGGAACTTCCTCTCCAGCACAGGAGAGGAGGTTTAGATTGTGGAAGTGTCTTAATTTATTGCATTTGTTTGGTGTTAGCAAAAGATGAAGAGGGAAAAACATACCCTGACTGAGCTTAGTAGATACACTGAGCAGTCAGTATTTGGCATACAGATAAGCACTAGAAGAATTATAGTGGTATATTAAAACACATATTACAATTTGTTCAGCAGTACAAAAGCAGCAACCTTTCCTTCAATACCATTATTAGCTATGTGACACCTATTCCTTCAGTGATTTCACTTCCAGATCCAAGGTGATAAGTAAATGTGATCAAGCACAATAAATGATGGTGTACTTCTTAGTCCTATTTTCCAATTATTCTTGGTTCAATTTCACTGACATAAGGTAAAGGCCTGGAAGATGTAGCAGCTCATCATCAATATCAGTGCTGAGAAGAGACTAAAGATAATCTCATTCCCAGTCAGTGCTATAACACTGTACTGAATTCAATCACTGATTATTGTGGCCAATTTTTTCCCCTTTAGTAGAAAGATACTAAAACCAGGGAGGGGGGGAGGAATTAATCTCTGTTCAGATATAAAAATATCATGTGAAACGTTCTTTAAACCTACCCCTTTAATGGTTTCATTTCCTCATTTAGGAAAAAAGTAAGCCAAAGCACAAAGAACTGAGATGATGTGCTTACTCAGGTAACAAGAGATAATTCATGAGATACCAGGAGGGCAGAGTGGAATTCAGGTTTCTAATTGGGGTTTCCTGCATACAGAATACAATGAATTTAAGTGACCCTTAGAGCAGGTAATCCATTTCAGAAATACTACAGTACAGATCTCCTCACAACTTCAACCTATATTCAGAAGTACCAGCTGCTGCCACTTCCTTGCTATGCATTTTAGACATATCTCTGTTTCCAATGCTGCTCTTTCAATGCTGCCTTTTGTATATTGTTTTGAGACTGACTTTTTTTTTTTTTTTTTTAAATTTTAAAGGAGCTGTGTTAGAGTGGCAAGCATGGGAAGATATCCCAAATAAACTGATGGTGCTGAAGACTATGAATAGGTTATCAGCACCGTCTTATAAGTCCACGTAAGTATCTTCGGTTTCTGCAGTAAGTCTATCAGTGCATTACACTTTCAGTTTATATTACCATTGATCAAAATCTTCTGTTTACAAGTTGTATCTTCACCTCACACACACATGCCCCCACTCATATACCTCCACAATTAGCAACATGAAGAAACATCTGTAATTAGAACAGAGCATTTCAAGCTCCCTTCTCTCCCCAAAAGGCAGTTATATAAAGCAGGAATTCCATTAGCACATCTGCATGAGGCAGCGCTTACACCTAGGTAGTGTCACGTAGCGCACAGGAGAAAAGCACAACACAAGTGCTAAAAATACATAACCTTTACTTTTCCCCCACAACCAATGCATGGCTCAGTTCGAACTTTAAAACTTACTTTGGAAATCAAAAATGTTAGCAAACTGAGCATTTTATCATCAGTACTCTTGATATGTACACAGTTATCTCTGAACAAAATATACTGGTAGGGTCTACATCTGAAAAAAAATAGTTTCAAGCAAGTGAAAGTAAGCAAAGGATAAACTGCATTATTAAAGTCCCCAGTATCTTGCATTCAAATGAACGATCACATATTAGGGACTAGTAACTAGCTCACCTGCAAAAATCCTGGTCAGATGAGGATAGCCCCATTAAGCTACTTGCTGCTGGCCTCAAACACTTTGACATTGATTCAGATTATCAGAAACAAAAGCCCATGCCAGTCTGGGAAGCTAAGGAAGCCAGAGGAGCAACAGGAGCTGCATATACAGCAACTGGGTTCTGTCAGAAGGAGGGGGAAATAGGCATAAAAACAGCTCTGTATGACTCAAGCTATTTTTTCAGCTTTGCAGGGAAATCTCTGTAGTAAACAAGCAGTGAAACAATCCTGTATTTATTTATTTATTTTTACCAGGAGGAATGCATTGAGAACATAAGGTAGATATGCAGAAGGTTTTCTCTTTTTTATCAAACACCTCATTTAAATTCTAAAGCACAGCAGACCTTCATTAAAATTCAATTGTTGCCAGGAGTTTCAGCGACAGAACCATGACAGCTACAGATAGGGACACTCTTAGTGAGGTGGTCCAAACTACACTGAAGATTCTTGCTCTCAGAAACACAGAGTTTGATCAGATTTTTTTATTATTATTTTGTTCCCCCCATTGCTCTGAACATTGTGAAAGTAGATTTGTGATTAGACTGGACAGCCTTTCAACCTAGGACTCCCTGCATATTCAGATCACTGGGGAACCAAAGCCATAATAAGCACAAAAAGATCCACAGGACTACTCAAATAGCAGGAAAGACATAGACAATAGCATCATGGGCACATAGCTGGTAAACAAAGAGGTGAGAAGGACTAGGAAAAGAAAGAATACAAAGAAGCATATATAGAAGTACTGAGCCCTAACAGAGCCCTTCCATCTTATTTCTCTTACTCCATAGACTTTACCTGTCTCTTTGTCTGTCTGGTTTCTATCTCTGTTCTCCCGGGAGTCAGATTCCTGCTACCAATTAGGCTCATTAGGATATCCTGCAAGGCTCTGCCATTGCCCAATTAAACTGGTTGCCTGATTGCAGACAGAAATGCAGGTGACTCTTCCTGTCTGAAGTCTCGGCAACGATTGCAAAATGATCCTACTGTATACAGCAGAGAGTATTAACTGCTTAGGTGCTAGGCATGGTACTGGCTCAGAAAACAGTTTTCTTCTGAGAAGTAATTGCTTAATGTATATATGGCTACTCTTAACTGGGGTTATTTCTTCTTACTTTTAGTCCCACCTTGAAAAGTAAATCAGAAATTCTTTATAGCACCAACATCTATTATGCAAACAAAATAATTAATAAATAAATAAATAGGGAATGAAAGTAGTCAGAATGGCTGTTTTCAATTGCAATGCAAGTGACCGCACCAGACCTTGATTTGTGCACTGTTAATAATCTGTACTTTATTCTGATCGCATTTTATATTAACTGATGAAAGTCAAACTTCATCAAAAATATAGTTTAGAATAAAATAAATATAAATCATCCCAAATAACAAGCCTCCTGCAACTAAAGTAAAAATCAAGGCTGAGAAAATGTGCATTAAAATTGGTATAGTACTTTCTAAAAAAAATAACAAACATCAAAAGCACTACAAAGTGCATTTAAATGGATATATATTTGTCATCCTTGTCAAAATAAAAGTATACCAAAACTGCTGGAGAGTATCATTAAAATTTAATAATGAAAATTTCAACACCAGAGGTTTCCAATAAATCTGGAGTTTTTGAATGGAAAAGATTTGAAAAGGCATACAATGAATGACAGCTTTGAGAATCCCTGTTCTGAAACATTTTGCACCTTTGTCATCTTTTCCCTGTTCAGTGCAAAATTCATAATGTCAAAGAGAACGAACATATAAGACATGATTAGACAAAATGACTGTGCTTAAACTGCAGAAATAAATGTGTTTTGAATTCTAATTTCTTCCACTGCTTAAATAGAATTTTTTTTACTACGTGAAAGTGGAAAAGATTAAGTTACTTTTAAGTAAATAGAACTCATCAGCCCTACAATATTCATGTTTAGACCTGCTTCTAGGCATTGATGAAATTCATTTTTATTGCTTTCATGCTGTCATTTCACGAAGATCAAATCTATTGAAGAATAAGAAAACAATTGAAAATGTAACTAAAACCTGGATAAAATGTTTCTAATTCAGAATTGCATAGCAACAGCTATTTCATATGCAGTCAAACTCTGATCCGGCTCTTACTAAAATCTTGAAAGGTGAGAACCGTAAAGAATACTTAAAGGAATTTCCACATCTTACTTTGTTAGGTATTACCAGTGCGAACTTAATGTTTTATTTGTTTCACTTGTTGGGAATTTCATCAAAATTCTAGAACAACTGTAAAAAACATCAGTGTGGCTGACTTCAAACTGACAGACACAGCTTTTCCATAATAAAAACCAATCTGTAAAATGTTACTCCAGATTTGGAGCTCATCTTTGTCAAAACTCAAAAGTTAGGATATCAGATTTTAAAAAGATGTTCTGATTGCCATCTCCCATGTCACAAATTAGTGGTAGAAGATCTTTAGAACAAAAAATAATTGATAATATGACCAATAATTTGATATAGAATGAGATGTTGTTGTCATGCATATTGCTTAATTTTTTAGCACTCACTGGGGAGTGGAAGAACATAACAGTATTTATCCTAAACTCAGAGCTAGCATTTGAAGTAGGGGATATTAATTAAGTTTCCATCTGTAGTACAGATGATCTGTGCCCCACAGATAGCCATACGTCTCTGTCTTTTTTGAATGTAAGCATTTAAGTGTCTATTTATTAGGTCTTTCCTACTTTCTAGTCCTAGAGAGATGAGTAGGTATCATGTACTCCTACTGGACACCCTCCATGTGTAAACACAAGATTAGTTTAACAGTTCCTAAGAGGTAACTGGGGCTTCTAGGTGATAACATTTCAGTGTATAGCAAAAGTGGTTAATTAGCACCCAACATCCTGGGAGTAGGTATTGTGAATTTCATGCTATTTATTTCAATCCTTTTCTTTCAGATATCCCATCAACTTTTTCCTTAGAACATGTTATCTTTGATGTATCAGGGAACATTTTTGTGAAAAGTATCTCTCTACTACTACCAAAAAAGATGACATCATTAACTAAGAACTGTTCCAATACTGATCTCTGACTACCCTACAGCACAATACTTTCTCTTTTCATATCACCTCTTGCTCTCTCTCCTGGTGCCAACTCCTTATCCATATTTCATTATCACAGTATAATAGTTACACTTCCTTCTTCTAGAAAGGAGGACCAAAGAGCACTCTGAGAACTACCAGCTAGTCAGCCTTACCTCATTGCCTGGTAAGATCATGGAGAAGTTCCTCTTAGAAGTTTTGCTGAAGTATATGAAGACAGCAATGTGATTAGAGACAGACAGCATGGCTTTACCAAGGGCAAATCATGCCTGACTAACCTTAGTGGCCTTCTACAATGGAGTAACTGCATCAGTGGACAAAGAAAGAGCTACACATCATCGTATTTGGAATTATGTAAGGATTTTGATAGGGTCCCCCTCAACATTCTTGCCACTCTCTCTTGGAGAGATATGGATTTGATGGGTGGACAATTTAATGGATAAGGAATTGGCTGGATGGCTGTGTCCAAAAAGTTACAATCAACAGCTCAATGTCCAAATGGAAACCAGAGACAAGTGGTGTTCCTTGAGGGTCTGCACTGGGACCATTACTTTTTAATATTTTCATGTTACACAGACAGTGAGATCGAGTGCACCCTCATCAAGTTTATGGATGACACCAAGCTTAGTGGAAGCAGTTGATAACATTAGAGGGAAGGGATGCCATCCAGAGGGACCTTGACAGGCTTGAGGAGTGAGCCCATGTGAACCTCATGAAGTTCAACAAGGCCAAGAGCAGGGTCCTGCACCTGGGTTGGGGCCATCCCCAGTATCAATACAGACCAGGGCATGAATGGCTAGAGAGCTGCCCTGAGGAAAATGACTTAGGGATACTGATGAACAAAAAATTGGACATGAGCTGACAACTTGCGCTTGCAGCCCAGAAAACCAATCATATCCTGGGCTGCATCAAAACTAGTGTGGCTAGAAAGTCAATGGAGGTGATTCTGCCCCTCGACTCCACTTTTATTAGAGCCCACCTGGAGTACTGCATCCAGCTCTGGGGTTTCCAGTACAAGAAAGGCATGGACCTATTAAAGTGGATCCAGAGGAGGGTGCAAAAGTGGTCAGACGACTGGATCACCTCTCCTATGAAGAAAGGCTGAGACAGTTGGGATCATTCAGCCTGGAGCAGAGAAAACTCCAGGGAGACTTTATTCCAACCTTTCACTATATAAAAGGAGCTTATATGAAAGGTGGAGAGAGAGACTTTTTACCAAGGTCTGTAGTAATAGGACAAGGGGTAATGAATTCAAAGTGAAAGAGAACTGATTTAGATAAGATGTAATGAAGAAATATTTTACTATGAGGGTAGTGAGAAGCTGGAAAAAGTGTCTTAGAGAAGGTGTGTATGCCCCATCACTGAAAATGTTCAGTCAGGTTGGATGGTGCTTTGAGCAATCTGAACTAGTGAAAGATGTCTCTGCCTATGGCAGGGAGGGTGGACTAGATCATCTTTAAAGGTGCCTTCTAACTCAAACCATTCTGTGATTCTGTGATTTTATGATCTAGTCACACTCTTTTCCATCATCCAAGAGATATTAGACAAGTTTCCCTTTTCCCAAAAGCATCAAGCCAGTACACTAGATATCTATCAGCAAAGTTTCCCTCAAGACATTTTACTTATTCAAACCGCTTAAGAGACATGAAGGATTTGTGAGGTCAAAATAAAATAGAAAATAATATTATCATTCTTCAACTCAGAAAATTTATCTTGAAGTATCAAAAGTATGAGCTCTGGTTTTTGCTTTTTTAACTGTTCATGCATTTTATATTTGTAATTGAACTTAAAAATACCCCCAAACCTCTAACAGAAAACAAACCTCTCTCATAAATACAGAAAACTAAAACTATCCAAAGATTCACATTCTTTATTTCTACTTTCTTTATGCCCGTTGTTAATTTGTTTTCCTTTCTACAAAAATACAAAAGACCAGATACAGAGAATGGTCAATGCTGCAATCAGTAAGGTCTTCAGCTTTCTAGATTAGTGTTATAATCAATGTGTAAGTAAAAATGGGAACTGACAGTAGAGTTGGATGACTTCTCCTCTGCCTTTATTTGAAAAGAAAAAAGTGATCTCTGCATAATTGCCATGAACTTCTAAGCTCAGGAAAGAACCTCAGTGTCTGCATTCAGGTGGTTGAAGGCTCCTGCCCATAGCCCAGACTTGGATGACAAAGTTCTGAAGCAGAGTAGGAAATAATACTTAATATTTCCTATTGCCTAAAATGCAGAGTTTCAGTGACCTATGTGAGGTGTCTAATCCTCCCTGCATTGTGTGGAAAAGACTTAAAAGCATCTAATGCTGGGTTTTAAATTCCAACTGGAGACCAGGTGTTTAAAAATTAGGAGCTGTGGCACCTTACATGAAGGTAAGTCTTTCACTAGATTTAACTTTCATTGTGAAAAAAATCTTCAGCTAAAACCATAAAGTACAAAGTCTTTTTCAGCCTTTTCTTGGTATAGCCAGGAAAACTATTGTTTTCATCCTATGTGCTTTTTTTTTTAATCTATGTATCACTAACATAATTCAATTCCTATAATAGAGGGAAGAGTAGGGAAGAAGTAGAAAATATCCATATATTATTGGTATCATAATTATTTCACAGTGTGCCTGGAAATTTCTATATGGCTTCTCTTCTGTGATAAACAGTGAAGCCAAGCCTGAGTCCTCTGAGGACAAGAAAAGATGAAGATAGGGGACATAAAAAAATTGTTCCGATGATCGTCTTTGGGTTTTGTTGCTGGCTTTTTTCCTGTCAGAGGTCTTCAAAATTATTTAGTTCTTAAGGATTTCCTTTTAACTTCTACTCTTTACTTTGCTGGCATTTATTTATTCCCCAATGTTCAGTTAGAAGTGTTCTTTATCTCCTGTACACATATCCTAGAAATAGGGCTTCACCAAAAACACTTAAGCATCTCTGTCAACACACTGATGGGAAGAAAACGTGATATATTCCTGAGGAGTAAGTATTAATGATATAAGAATATAGCAAATCTTTATCAAGTCAACAAATCTACAATATAATAATGTTGCTTGTAATGGGGTAACACAATATTAAGTGAAGCAAATATGCTTTTATCATCAGGGATTATTCTATCATGGTCTTTAATTCTGTGTACATTGGTAGTAGTACTATTGTCATGTTACGTTTTAAATTAATTTATTTCTGTTCTTTTCTCTGTGTTACTAGAAGGATGTATGTTATATGTTGCTGTGAAGCAGCACCCAAATGCCTATTACCAAAGGAATGACTATTACCACTGGAATGACTGAAACACAATAATGTGCTTTAGATGATCTTAGGCAAAAAGTATAATACAGGTATGCAGTCTGATTTTGGCAGACTTTTTTGCCTAACACTCCTCAAAAGTATGTCACTTTTAACCATCTTTCCACATAAACATATGGAAACTTTATATTACACCCCCAGGCTTGGCACTTTTTATGTAATTTGACACACCAAGGATAATGCCTGTTGAAACTAGGCCTATACATAAAAGACAAGGCCTATGGGCATAAGTCCATATTACAAAAGTCTGCTCAAAACCGCAATTAGTGTTGAATAAACAGCTATAATAGAAATTCAAATTAGAGCAAACAAGTTCTGTTCACTTTAATCTAAAGTAATTGGATCACTTGGGCTTTTGGCCATACTCTCAGCTTCTGTTGACTGTTTAGGCCAGGCCTCCAGCTCTGGCATGAGAGCAGGAGCACTGTGCAGCCTTCCTGGTAGCTTCTTCTCCTGTCATGCACTCTGGCAAACATGGCTTACAGTACCAGTGTGACAGTGGTTGATGCCAGTTCCCTGGCCGTTTGACGTACTGTATGGCTAACTCCACATTCTGGGGGATTTGACAACTGTCTCAATGTCAGGAGTTTTGAGGACTTTCCTGATGCTGTTTACAATATGTCAGAGGAAGCAGATCTTAGCACTGTCCTGTGTCCTGACTTTTGTCTACCGATGTCTTGATGTCAGGTTGTTTCTGCCTGAAATATTTCAGTATGTTCTCATTATCTTCTCACAAATAGAGGGCCTGGTTCTGAAAACTGCTGAGTGCCTTCAATTTCTCAAGTTCAGTTTCAGTCAAGTTCAGAAAATACTAAACTTCTTTAGGATACCTGGGTTGAGCTAATCAGGAGAATTCTCTATCTATAATAACATGCATTGACAGTTACCATAAATTTGATTAGAAGATCCTTGCCTGACAGCATTGTTCAGCAGATATCCTGATGACATATGGAAGATTTTACAGATGCATTTATTCAAAATACAGGATCCAGTAAACAAATAAAATAGACTATTCATCTGTACTCAAGTTTATGCAAAAGGCATAAGTAATGTGTTGTGTGCTTGGAAATGAAATAGATGTCTATACTGTGTTTTCAAGAACAATTTACAAACAGTAGAGAGTATAAATTAGTATGAAAAGTCTGATTGTGCTCATCCTGAACGAGACCTCTTTCTACAGTTAGAGATACTGTATTAACTAGTAGTTACAGCAGTAAAAAGTTATTTGATTAAAAAGTCAAAAGCAGAAGCAATCAGAGCCCAGCCTTTTAGCCCCCCTCACTGAGTTTCACATTATAGCCACCGGTAAGACACTGAATGAATTTATCAAAATTCTTGTGCTGAAACAGCAAATATAGCAGTACTAACAGCCTCTGTGGGCAAAGAGGTTCTTTAAAAGCCTTTTATTACAATGAATGTAATATTGTGACTCTGCATTTGACCAAATTACTAGAAATTCTATTGTAAAACAATAGAAGAAATGAGGGTTTGCCTTTATTATGTGTTAGGAAATCTACTTGTGTTTTGCTCCGTGACTGCTTATCTTTCACATAGATTAAAAGCCTACCTACCTGCTCTTCTAATATTCAGCTAATGGCTTTCATTTAAAAAAAGCTAAATTATTTTGCTCTTACACAGTGTCTGAACAACGTAAAACGTATCACCTCTTTCAAATAAGGTTCAACTGAACTACTGTGGAATTTTAAGGTTTCTACTATAATATAAAAAGCAATAAAACAAAAAAATCTTGTTAATGTCTAACTGTAGCTCTAAAACATAGTTTCCTAAACTGTGTCTGGTAGGCCTTAGTTATTTTCAGAACCACAGACTGAATTATCTAAAATAAGGCACACTAACTCATCTACCTTTGGCTCATTAAAAGTACTTCTAATTCAAATCTTCCAAGCAAAAAGCAATAAATGTTGTTTTTTTCCAGCTTTTTATTATTGCTATTGGTTAATTTCACCCTCAGGGTATCTATAAATGGAGTAATTTTTAATACTGCTATAGGATTTCTTTTGCATTCTCCAACCTAGCAGCCTGAATCTGACCTTCTTACTCATGAGAGTACCTAAGTCTGCTACTTCTGTCAGTGAGCTGTTTGGGAATACCATCACTCCAAGAGTAAATAATGTTCAATGTTGCAACAGTGTCAGAAAATGGGATCAAGAAGAGAAATTTTTAAAATATAACATCATTATCATGTAAAGCTGTTTAATTTTCTCATGAAAATTTAGCTTGATCCTGGAACAAGTGAATCTTTTATTACAGGCAGAACTTTCTGGATTAAATAGTTACACACATGAACTGCCCTACTGTTTTCATTTTATAAGATTCAGTCAGAGCAAGGTATGCTGGAGTATGGTTCACTGTCAATGCTGTTTTTTCTGACATGTCAGTGGTAGGACATGGTGAGAAAACAAAGAGTATGAGAAGGTACGATTCTTCTGTAAGACAAATGCACCTCACAGGTCTTCTCCCTTGTACTCTGTTTTTGTTAGAAACAGTGAGTCCATTGCTAAGATTTCAGAGTGTCAGAGCACACTTAGAAGCAAAGTTCCACACTAGAGGTCTGAAAGAATAGTGCCTGTAGTATTTAGTTTGCTACATAGAATGAAGATGCAAAATCTTCATGATTACATAGAATGAAGATGCAGTTTCTTTTTTGTTTTCTTTAATTGGTCTGTGAATTGAGACACATAGATGCATTTAGTCCACTGGTCTTTAGCTTTACTTTCTCTTTCTGCTTCTGTTAACTGTTTTTAAAAGAATTTAGGTGACATCTTTTCTAAGAAAGACTTCATCATCCATGGTTTGATTTAAAGGCAGATTTTGTTATCTGGAAGTTTGGGGAAATTTTTTAGTTAAAATGATAGTGAATAATTCCAAATAATATTTTATTCCATTCCGTTACTTTGGGGTTTTCTTCACAGTCAATTTAGCGGAGAGTTCATTGTGTGGAACATAGAAGTAAACTATCCATTTTCATTCTGTCCTATTACCCTGCTTGTCCAAAACAATAGAAAAGATGGCTCCCGTGACTTTTTTTTCTGCCTGGAGAAGAAAACTAAGGAAACATGAAACTCTTCTTAGAACAAGATATATTTTCTAATTTTCCTGAACCAGGGACACAGATTACAATTTTAGAGACAAGAACAACTGCTTGTCCTTCTTGTGGTGAGATTTTTTTTCTTGCCTGCAACAGGTAAGGGGGATGCAAAGACCAGTGTTCAAGAGGATAATGCACTGTGCATCCTGTTGAGCACTACACGTTGAACAGCACAAGGTGTTGGCAACCTGGACAAAGTCTATGTAGCTGAGAGGCTTAGGAACACTCAAGGACAGTTACTTGCCAGATAAATCACTCTTATCCTAAAGTATGTTGAAATTAGTACAGTGGCATGGTGAAATGTATAATAAAATAAATTTCTGACATGGGAAATCATTGTAGACAAAATCAAAGCAAACAATATAGGAATAAGATCCTGTAGAAAATTCAGTAATAAAGTTACTGATTTTCTATAGTATTGTTCTCTTCCTGTGGTCTTCTCTGTAGACTTAATTAATTGGAAATATGTAAGACATGGAATATTTTATGGTGATTGGGCACTGACTAGGAAATTACTTTTGCAAATGACTTAGCTATTAATGTGAGAATAGAGCAGGTGAGAATAGAGCTCTCCAAATAAGTTTCCCTGCAGCCTTCATCTTCAGTATAATCATCAGTCAGGAAAGGCGATAAAATATGTTGGCACAGATCATCACTAATATTTACACTAGGGGCTGGACTTGAAAAACCACATCTACCTAAAGGTCTGGAAGGGGTGGAAAATGAGAACAGCATTATTATTATTATTATGAGTGTCTACTAACAAAATATGAACAACAAAGAGAAAGGAAGGTATCAAGCAACCCTTAAAAATTAATATAGAAGGTGAAAGTCCTTAGAGGACTAAAAAGGAA